>JAPQWV010000117.1:0-317500 GCA_027422505.1 Craterostigma plantagineum
CTATCTGGTAACTGGCGAGTACGGCTGGACAACAAATTTGGAGAAAAATACGAAAGCATTTAGAGACGCCAAGTGGCGAGCCGCAACGTATGATACACGAAAAAGAGTTAAGTTTAAGTAGGGCTGAAAGAACGAAAGAAGATTGAGATTAAGGGGGGAATTTGTTGGATAATCTCAATCTAAGCCCATAAGGAAAAATAAGGAAAATAATAATAAAAAATAGGAAGTCAGACGAAATCTTCAAGAATCAAGAAGCAGCGTACAAGAATCATTGAACAAGGAAAAATATGAAGAAGACGAAAAAAAGATAAGATCACGCATGATTTCGAAGATATGGTTTGTTGACTTGAAACCAAGAAACACGTGAAGCTCCAAGTAGTTTATGAGCCGTAATTCTTTTGTGGGTCTATAAATATGTAGGAGTGTGTTTATAGGTGTGCGAGATAGTAAAGAAATGTTTCTAAGGAATACCACCCTCTGTTCTTGTTAGCGTGTGAGTGTGTGAGTAGAAAAAGAAAAAGGCACAAAAGGAAAAGTAATTGTGCCATGTGAGTGGAGAGAGCATTAAGGAAAAATACAGTATCGTTAGGATCAGAGAGAAATTTGTGATCAGAGTGTGCATGTAATATAAAGAAGGTTTTTTCCCTCCTATCTCGTGTTCATTTCTCCTCAAATATAAAAAATAAAACAACAAAATGGTATCAGAGCCGATGGTGTCAACGAAGTCGGCAAAGTCGATGGTGATGCTGAAATTACCAGGTGTTGGAATGCCACTCCCGCCAAAACTCACCGAAAGTAATTACGTATGGTGGAGCGCCGAGACGAGAGCGTTGCTAAAATCGCAAGGCTTGTGGGAAATAGTCAAAGATGGATATTCACCCGATACGATGGGGTATACAAGGTCGCAAGGGAAGACGTTGCGAGCCGCCGCCATAGAAAATAGTCTCGCGCTCGTCGTCATCCGCGAAGCGGTAGAATTTACTGGTGCCAAAGTGATAGGCGCAACAAGAAACGCCAAAGAAGCCTGGGAACTGTTGGAGAAAGCGTATAAAGATGCTGATAGCACTAACCAAGTTCAGCCACAAAAACAGGGCGAACTTGAGACGACGAAGGAGGACGAGAAGAACGTTGAGGGTGAACCCGTACAAGAAGACGGACCTTGCGGCGTGGAGAGGAAGTGTGACAGAAACTACGCTGACAAGCCTGAGCCGGTGGATGAAACGAAAAACGATAAACCACCGCATATCCCCAAGAAAGAAAAAGAAAGGCAGAGCGTCAAAGAAAGACGCTGGTGAAGCCACAGAAAAGGTGAAGAATTATCCAAAGGCCGAGGAGCCCGTGGAAGAAGAAAAGAAAAATGGAGTTCCAAACGAGAGCTCGAGAAAGACGAGGCGGTCGAAGAAACGCCGCCACGACAACCACCTGAGAAAGTCGAGGAGATCGACGCGAAGACATCGAAAAATGCCGATGAGATGAAAAATAAGATCGACGACGCCATGCACACGTCGTCGGAGGAAGCTAAAGATAATGCCTACAAGGAGAACGTAAAATCTATAGAGACATACGAGACGGTGCCAAAAAAAGGCGATTATGCCAACAAAGAAAAAGAGAGAAGATGGCGCCCCAGCAGGCTGAAGAAGCCGTGCGAGGAGAGAACCAGGAGCGCAGCGTGAAAGAGACGACCGACGCGACCACGACGGAGGCCCTGCGACATGTTGATCCCAAAGTCGCTAAACAAATGACTGGAGAACCTACCGATGCCAGTCTTAACGAGAAAGAACGCGTTGACGAAGAAAAACTACGCGAGAGAAACATGGAAGTGAAGCAGTGGATCAAGGCAAGAAATAGCCTTGAGGCTTACATGAATATCTTGAGGAGCCGAACTAAGCTCGCTAGCAAATTAGAGGCGGACGAGAAGACCGAGATCGTGACGACGACCAAGGAGACCCTCGAGACAGTAGGTGATAACCAAAATATGAAAGAAAAAAAGATCGACGAACACCGCAAAGAAGTCGCGCAGGTGGTCGTCAATAAGATCGATGTACTCGCAAGAAGCGAGGCAGCGCAATACAAAACTGTTCCCGTGAAAGTCATCAATGAGAAGAAGCTTGTTAAGGAGTACGAAAGATTCGACCCGCCAGATGCTAGCGACGAGCCGACGCACCTGACGGGCTACTAGACATGGGTAATGGTCCGTTCCGGTCGGTTCCGTACCGGTTCTACCGGTTCCGGACATAAAATACCGGTTCCGGTTCGAACCGGTATGGTACCGGACCGGTTCCGGTTCCGGTTTCGGGACTGATATCCCGGAACCAATTCGGAACCGCTAGTGGATCCATTGGATCTTACCGGTTCCGAACCGGTTCCGTACCGGTTCACCCGTTTTTTTTTTTTAAAACCATAAAATTGGAAAAAAAATCAAACGACATAAGAAAAAAAAAATTGAAAAAAAAAAACAAAGATAAAATACAAAAAATAAAAGAAACACAAAAATAATACTATTAAAATACAACAATACATATTTAAGGGTAGTGTTTATTGATTTGAAGATGATGAAAAAAATATCCATTTATATTAATATACCTAAAAATTTACAATAAAAAATTCGAAAATAAACAAGAAAAAAATAAAAAAAAGAAAAAATACAAAAAAGAAAAAAAAAACATAAAAATAAACTACTTAAAATATTAAATTACATCTTTATTAAGTAAAACACAAGACGTCGCCTCCTCATCATCTTCGGAACTTGATGCTTGGAACTCGTCGATCGCATTTTCCGCTCGATTCTTGGACTCGGCGGTGAACCAATCCTTAAGCAAAGTAAGCATCGCAAGAGAACTCGGCTTAAGGTTCGTTCGCCTATCTCCAATAATCCGACCGGATGTCGAAAACGCGGATTCTGAAGCGACACTCGACGCTTGCACGGCAAGAACATCTCGAGCGATAGCCGCTAGCGTCGGGTAGAGAGATGCGTTCGACTTCCACCACTGGAGAACGTCAAATCCTTCCGGTGTTTGGAAGTTGTGACTCAAATAAAGTTGAATTTCATTTGAGTTTGCAGGTCCGGTCGCTTTTCCTCTCGACTTTTGCATCTTCAATCGCCTAAGGACATCCATCGGACCACGGCCACCGCTAGAGGACTCCGTAACTCCCTCGGTCGCATGCTCGGTCGCCGAACCACCACGCACCTGAGAACTATAAAAAGCAAAAAGTTCTTGGAGAGAACGCATAATTGACGTCTTTTGATCGTCAACGCTCTTTCCAAGAAACGTTTCGTAATACTCGAAAAAAATATCGAAAGTGTCACTACCACAACTCGGGTCGAGTAATGCCGCCAAGCCGTGGATAATTGGGATATTTTCCCAATACTTCTTGAACTTTTGCTCCATGTTCTCAATGAAATGGCGCAAACTTTCATTACCGCGATATTCAATAAATTTATAGCACATGCTAAAAAGCAAAGGAATAAATAGTGGCGATGTAGGATAATGAACGCCGGAAAATTTCTCCGTTGCTTCCATGAATACCGCAAGTAGTGACACACATAAATCGCAAATTTCCCAATCAACATCTAGTAATAGAAGTGATGGGTCGGAAGTCATACCAACTGCGTTGTTGTTCCAAAAATGGGTGACTAAATCCTTATAACGCATAAATGTGCTAAGAAGGTGATATAAGGAGTTCCACCTAGTCGGTACCGGTAAGGGAAACTTCTTATACCTAAGGCCATTCGTCTCGACCGTTTGTTTCCACGAATGCCGGAGACGTCGTTCACGTAGTTGCTTACCAATTAATTTAAATTTTTCTATTACACGACCTAATACTTCATCGAAAGCACATTTTACACATAAGTTAATCGCATGGCAAGCACACCTAACATGAAGCAATCGACCGTTCAAAGGCACGCTAAGATGGGAACGAAGGAAATCCATAGCCGCGTTATTAGAACTTGCATTGTCCAACGTGATAGACATAATTTTATCTTGAATCTCATATTTTTTCGCTACATTCAAGACATACATCGCAATGGTATGTCCCGAGTGCGACGAATCTAGCGGATCTAGCGAAAGAATTCTCTTTTGCATTGTCCACGTCTCATCTATCCAATGGCATGTAACAACTAAATACGATTGGGAAGTAACATTCGTCCAAATATCGGTAGTTAAACTAACCCTACAAGATATGTTCGATAAATGTGAAACTAAGTTCGACCTATATTCTTCAAAGGTTTCTAACACATACTTCCTAAGTGTCTTGCGACCTACTTGATGGAATCCGGGTTGTATCGAACTTGTAAAGTTGATAAACCCTTCATTTTCCGCAATACAAAATGGTTCTTCACATTGGACGACAAAATTAACTAACGCCTTATTTGAAATCTCCCTAGTGATAACGAAATTCCTACCCGTATGCACATCTATTTGTTGTTGCGTTCGCTCCGTACCTATGGGCTCTAACGTAACCGAATCAAATTTATGAAAACCCGTTAAATGTTTTCTCATAGATCCCGTACCCCCTTGGTTACCACCACCTCTATATTGATATTCCGCACGACATATTTTACAATAAGTTTTACCTTTGTTGGGGTTGCCGGGTTCGAGCTCGAGGTCGAAATGGTTCCAAACCTTCGAGCGCTTCGTCCGGGTGCGTGATGTCGCCGTGGCCGTGGTGATTCTTGGCTCGGACCGGTTCCGCGTCGTCCTCCGTCGCCTTCCGTCTCCTCGACCTCATTGTCGGGATCGACCTCGTCGGGCATATCGCTCATACCTACATTAATATAACCAAAAATATCGTCGTTCGGGTGCGAACTTGATGCCATGTTAGTAGAATAAAGTGTGTGTGGGTATTTTTCGTGTGTGTGTGGGTATTTCGAGTGTGTGTGTTTCGAGTGTGTGGTGTGTGTGTTTCGTGTGTGTGTATCGAGTGTGTGTATGTGTGTATTTTCGTATAATACGAGACGAGAGCGAGAGTAGGGGTGTTCGTTCGGTACAAACCGAACCGAACCGAACCGAAATTTCGGTAACCGAAATTTCGGTTTCCCAATTTCCAAAACCGAATACCGAACCGAATTTCTCGGTTCGGTATTCGGTTATTACCGAATTTTTTTCGGTTAATTCGGTTTTTTACCGAATTAACCGAATTTTCAATAATAAAAAAAAAGAATTTTAATTATATTTAAATTAATATATATTTTTTAATATATTTTTGTTTTTATAAAAAAAAGTAATATTAAATTATATATATTAATTTAAATATATTCGCTTTTTAATATATAATTTAATAAAATATAGTTATATTTTTATTATAATAAAATTTAATATATTTTAATTTTAAAATTTCGGTAATTCGGTACCGAAAATCGAAAACCTATAACGAACCGAATTACCGAAATTTTTTTTTTTAATAACCGAATACCGAACCGAAATTTTCGGTTCGGTTTGGTTTTGTACCGAATTTTCGGTTTTTCGGTTATTCGGTTCGGTTAACCGAATAACGCACACCCCTAAGCGAGAGAGAGTATATGAGATTAGAGAGATTTTGGGAGATTAGATGTGAAAAAATTATGAAATATGATGTGGTATTTATAGAGTTTTAGTTAGGGACTAAAAAAAATAAAATTGCACTTTGGCCTAAAAGGGCCAAACTGCAAAATAAAAAAAAAGGTTGAAAAGAGCCGTTTGGGCTTTGTAACGGCTATAATAGCCGTTATTTTTATTTTTTTTAATTTTTTTTTTGTTTTCTAGCCGTTGACAACGGCTATTTTTATTTTATTTTTTTTTTTTTTTTGCCTTACCGAATCTTACCGGACCTTAACGGATCCGGTGCCGGTTCCGGCTTATATATAGCCGTTACCGGATTACCGGTTCCGGAACCGGAACCGGTACCGTTAACGGCCGGTTCTATTTTTCCGGAACCAATCCGGTAACGATAATTACCGGAGTGGTTCCGGTTTTTAACCGGTTGAACCGGTTCCGGTTCCTAACCGGAACCGGTAGCCGGTTCCGGCCGGTTCCGGGCCGAACCGGCCCGATAGCCATGTCTACGGGCTACGTCCCGAAAATGGAAGAAAAACATTCCTATATTTATTACAGCATTGACGAAAGCGAAAAGGCTATAGTTAACTCTCTACACTTCAAAAGCCCGATGAAGAAGTGCTACGAGTTTTTGCATGCGGTTGATGCGATGGAAAAATGTGTTGTTATGCAGGTAAAGGACTGCAACGACAAGACGTTGGTTTTCGCCACAAAAGATGAGCCGAAGCTAGACGACAATATTGAGGAAGAAAGATGGTCGTTTACGATAAGGTCGCCGACTCACCCAACTATCTGGTAACTGGCGAGTACGGCTGGACAACAAATTTGGAGAAAAATACAAAAGCATTTAGAGACGCCAAGTGGCGAGCCGCAACGTATGATACACGGAAAAGAGTTAAGTTTAAGTAGGGCTGAAAGAACGAAAGAAGATTGAGATTAAGGGGGGAATTTGTTGGATAATCTCAATCTAAGCCCATAAGGAAAAATAAGGAAAATAATAATAAAAAATAGGAAGTCACACGAAATCTTCAAGAATCAAGAAGCAGCGTACAAAAATCATTGAACAAGGAAAAATATGAAGAAGACAGAAAAAAAGATAAGATCACGCATGATTTCGAAGATATGGTTTGTTGACTTGAAACCAAGAAACACGTGAAGCTCCAAGTAGTTTATGAGCCGTAATTCTTTTGTGGGTCTATAAATATGTAGTAGAAGTGTGTTTATAGGTGTGCGAGATAGTAAAGAAAATATATGTTTCTAAGGAATACCACCCTCTGTTCTTGTTAGCGTGTGAGTAGAAAAAGAAAAAGGCACAAAAGGAAAAGTAATTGTGCCATGTGAGTGGAGAGAGCATTAAGGAAAAATACAGTACGTTAGGATCGGAGAGAAATTTGTGATCGGAGTGTGCATGTAATAAAGAAGGTTTTTTTCCTCCTATCTCGTGTTCGTTTCTCCTCAAATATAAAAAATAAAACAACAGTGAAGAAGAAGCACAGTTTAGAACCTCATGATGAAGTTGTTACGAATTTCTCAGAAGTTCCTCGCATCTGCCATGAGTTGCCCAGCCCGTCTACTGCTCCAAACCCAGTGCTCAGACTGATGGGAAAGAACTTGATGGTCGCGAACAAAGATGATAACTTTTCGCCCGATATGAGGCCTATTCCACACACAGATGCCAACGGGCATTTGTACACAAAATCTTTTTTTGACAAGAACTGGCAAAGTTCGTACGAAGGGCCTTCAGTTTTAGACGATAGATAGCAGACCACTGTTCATGCGTCTGAAATTGGCGCTGGTGATGGTTTCAGAACGTATGGCGGTCTTCTTAGTAAGCCAGAATTGTTCCCACAGAAGAGATTCAATGGAAGGAGCTTTGCGAATGGTGAATGTCCCGGGAAATTAGTTGCAAAGCCAGTGGAAGTAATTGTCATCGATGATTCGCCAAGAAATGAAACTGGGCAAGCTGCGAATGCATACTATATGTACGCCACACATGATCATCATCCTCGTTCTAGAGGAGCAGTTCAGAACTCTTACTAGGCTAATCAAGTGCCGTATAATTCTATGGGAATGATGCAAGAAAATGCTGGGAAATGGAAACACATGGCAGAGAATTCGAGGATGCTATGGAGTCAAAATTCTTTTACAGCCTCGAGCTTATTACCAGGTGTTGTTGGATCTTCTTCTCCGTATGCTTCTCATGGCTTTTCATCAGGGGAAAAAAACTTCTCTTGAGAGGCGCAGTTATCTGTATAACTCACTCATACAAGGCTAAGTGACGTTGAAATTTCGGCAAATGGACAGCTGATACTTTGAAAGAAGACTTTAAGCTTAGTTTCTTAGTTCCATAGAAGCAAAACCTAAACAGCTTTTTGAGACTACTCTCCCAAGAGAACGTTTTATGTAATAAGTAACGGATTTGTTGGCTAATCTCAAAGTCAAAAATAAACAAAGGAAACAAGAAGACAAGGAAAAATTCTATGCGCATGAAGAAACAAATCTTCCAAGGAAGATCATATCAAAGAAAAACAAAAAAGAAATAAGGAAAAATAATATTATATGAAGCAAGCGTGATGTTATTTATTGTTGGCAAAGTCAAAGAAAATCTCTTACTAGAGATGCGCACACAATAGAAGAAGTTTAGCTGTCGTAGCATTTATTTCTTTGTCTGATTGTACTCTATATAATATGCATGTATGAGATATGAAAGATGAGTGTAAGGAGAGTTGTGCGTGTGTGCATGTATTACAGAAAAAGGCTTGTTCCTCTGATAAAAATTGTTTCTCCTCTCGTAAGGAAGGAGCAGATTTATTCCTCTCCATACACCAAAACACTCGATCCTCAAATATAAAAAATAAAACAAGAAAATGGTATCAGAGCTGATGGTGTCAAAGGAGCCGACAGAGCCAGTGGTGATGCTGAAATTACCAGGTGTTGGAATGCCACTCCCGCCAAAACTCACCGAAAGTAATTACGTACGATGGAGCGCCGAGACGAGAGCGTTGCTGAAATCGGAAGGCTTATGGGAAATAGTCGAAGATGGATATTCACCAGATACGACGAAGTATACAAGGTCGCAACGAAAGAAGATGCGAGCCGCTGCCATAGAAAATAGTCTCGCGATCGTCGTTATCCGTAAAGCGGTAGAATTTACTGGTGCTAGAGTGATAGGTGCAACAACAAACGCCAAGGAAGCCTGGGATCTGTTGGAGAAAGCGTATAAAGACGCTTGCAGCAATCAAGTTCAGCCACAAAAACAGGGCCAACTTGAGACGACGAAGGAGGACGAGAAGAACGTTGAGTGCGAACCCGTACGAGAAGAGGTAGCTCGTAATGTGGAGAGTAAGCGTGATAAAGATCACGCTGAGCCGGTGGATGAAAAGAAAAAAGGGAACCACCGCTTATCGCCGAAAAGGAGAAAGAAGGCGGAGCGTCAAAGAAAGACGCCGACGAGGCCGTGAAAAAGGCTGAAGCAGCCATTGAAGTGATAAAAGAAAATATCACTCGTAAAGTTGCCATCACCACTCCACCAACGAAATCTTCCTACGAGGAGGAGCCCGCAAAGCTCGAGAAAGAAGAGGCGATTGAAGAGACGCCGCCACGACAACCACCTGAGAAAGTCGAGGAGATCGACGAGAAGACATCGGAAAATGCCGATGAGATGAAGAACGAGGTCGACGACGCCATGCACACGTCGTCGGACGAAAATAAAAATAGATTCCACGAGGCGAACGTAAAAGCTGTAGAGACACGAAAGACAGTGTCCGAAAAAAGCGTTGAGGCGGTTGAAGAGACAACCACGCATGCTGACGAAGACATGCAAGGAGAGAACCAGGAGAGCGGCGTGAAAGAGACGACCGGCGCAGCCACAACGGAGGCCATGCGAAAAACTGGCGAAGAAGTCGGTAAACAGAAAATCAGGGAACCTAATGAGGTCAGGCCTAAAGAGATGGAGCGCTCCAACGAGGCTAAAGCGCGCCAGAAAGAAAAGGAGGTGCAGAAATGGATCAAGGCGAGAGACAGTCTTGAAGCCTATATGAAAGACTTGAAAAATCGAAGCAACAACAAATACAAGTTCGCCGAAAAATTAGAAGCAGACGAGAAGGACGAAGTCAAGACGGCGACCAAGGAGAACCTCGAGGCGGTGGACGAGAACCAAAATCTGAAGGAAAAATATATCGACGAAAATCGCAGAGAAGTCGCTGAGGAGGTCACCAATAAGATCGACCTCGTGACCCAAGAGGCGACTGACGTACAAACGAAGGAGACCCTGGAGATGCCAAGGAAGGCCAAGCGATCCGGAGCGAAGGACCCAATCGACTCACCCGCGGATATTGGGTACGATAAAAACCATGTAAAGGTCGTGGAGAAGGTCGCAAATAAATTCAGAGAAAGCGATGCGCTCGTGAACAACGGGACGGAGAAGTACATGGTCGTCATCATCGAGGAGATTAACGAGGAGTACGAAGGATTCGACACGCCGAAAGCTGGCGATGAGGAACTGTTCGAAAAGAATAACACGTCCAGCCAAAAGGCGAAGCTAGTCCAAGAAGGAAAGTTGATGGTCGAGCAAGATTCGAAAAGCATAGGGACAGCGAAAGAACGTAGTAACGGTGAAAAAGCATATAAGGTAGCTCGAGAAGTAAGTATTGAAGCGAAGTGTTCGAAAGCAGTTAAAGACGGCAAGTGGCGAGCCGCGACGTACGACAGACGAAAGCGCGTCAAATTTAAAGAGCTATGAAAGACAGAAACGCTTTGAGATTAAGGGGGAATTTGTTGGCTAATCTCAAAGTCAAAAATAAACAAAGGAAACAAGAAGACAAGGAAAAATTCTATGCGCATGAAGAAACAAATCTTCCAAGGAAGATCATATCAAAGAAAAACAAAAAAGAAATAAGGAAAAATAATATTATATGAAGCAAGCGTGATGTTATTTATTGTTGGCAAAGTCAAAGAAAATCTCTTACTAGAGATGCGCACACAATAGAAGAAGTTTAGCTGTCGTAGCATTTATTTCTTTGTCTGATTGTACTCTATATAATATGCATCTATGAGATATGAAAGATGAGTGTAAGGAGAGTTGTGCGTGTGTGCATGTATTACAGAAAAAGGCTTGTTCCTCTGATAAAAATTGTTTCTCCTCTCATAAGGAAGGAGCAGATTTATTCCTCTCCATACACCAAAACACTCGATCCTCAAATATAAAAAATAAAACAACAGGCTTGTCTTCGTTCTCGATATTTTCTCTAGTTTCATTATTATACATCTGATCATGACTAATGATCAATCCATGCATGGCTTAATCTTACGTTGAATCATTCATCATTATGACCAATCCATATACAAACATCTGAATACATGTCATGATTCTGAGCACACCTTATTAAATCCGTCCCTTATCTTCGATTAATATTATTTGATATAAAACACTCGCATGGATGGAATGGAGCCTTCGTCTTTGTGCAGCTTTTCTTTGATGTGATGAAACATACACGCATATATATATAGCCGTTACGAAACGCTCGCAAAATGATGCATCGATCATGTGTTGTTGAGGTATTGCGTAAGCTTTTGCGTAAGAGAAGTCAAAAGGTGTAGGCTGACACGAGCAAAAGACAAAACCTAGTGACCCTTTTCCCATTGTCTGAATATAATCTCGCTTTATTTTTGTTATTTTCGTTTTTTTTTTTGCGTTATTTTTTGAAATATTCTTTTTAAATTTAGTAGTGATGGATCGTGATATGCATAACAGGTGGAATAATTCCCCAACTCAAGTGGAGCACTAACAACCAAGTTCTTATTCATGCCCTAACTAACGGTAACACATCCTCCGACCACAAATATATCTCAATTTATATTCAATTTTAAAATATAAAAAATAAAATAATACATAGAAACATCAAAAAACATAAAATATGGATATCAATATGATCGTAATGAAACAATAATAAATTAGATATGTTTATTTGATTATATCATATAAATTCTTAATGAATCAATCCTGATTTTAGAATTTGGTGGAATATATAATCACAGAATTATAAATTAAAATAAAATCAAAAAGAAAAATATTAACCCTTGTATTGGACACTTGTCACGTATCTTTGATGTAGGACAAATATGGGATAAGTACAGAATCTTACTCCCTAACATATGTTCAATGTAATTTGTGAGTTGTGTTACGAGTCTTTCAACTAGGAAAAATCGCACGTGCGTGATGTAATCGGTCGATTCAGCACGTGGGAGTCAAAGACGGCTCCAGGTGGTGGGCGGACCACCAATGCTGTGTCTCTTTAGTAGGGCTGGGGAAATATACCGAAATATCGATATACCGCTCTTATCGTATCGAAACGTACCGAAAATATCGAAAATTTTGGTATACCGAAGTTTTGGTAAGGTATCATACCGTACCGAAAATTTTCGGTACGGTAATGGTATGAAAATTTTAAAAATTACGTATACCGATTATACCGAAATATTAAAAATTTTAATATTATATATATACATATATATATACACACCTACATATATTATATTATTTCAAAAAAATATAAAATGGAATAATTTTTTGTTAATCTTCACTAATTTTTTTAAACAGCCTTTTCGTTTTAATTAATATAAAGTTGTATTTTGTGATTATGTAAAGTCTTTGTCTTACTAAGGAGACTGAATAAACTATGTAAATTATTTAAGGTTATTTTATGAAATCTTTTTATTTTGGAAATTTGGTACTAATAATCCATCTTATTGGGGCCTAAGGAGTTTGAATTGACTAAAATTTCGAAAACAACGAATTAACGAGTTACGAGACACGCATGGTAAGAAACCCCTCCGTGTGAGTGGTATAGAAGGTATGATACCGATACCATACCGAAATTTCGGTATGATACCGTATCGAAATTTAAAAGTTTTGGTATGGTATTAGTATGATTTTTCTGGATACCGAAATTTCGATACGGTATACGGTATCACAGTTTTGGTACGGTATACTGTACCGAACCACCCCTACTCTTGTATGTAGTGTTCGGAGATTAGAATTACATAAAGTAAATTGAACGGAAAATAAAATCGAGAATAATGAAACAAATATATTTATATATCCATCGTCATCAGCAGCAACAAATATTAGTTCACTTCGTCAACAACATAGAAGAAGCTCCTTTGATGCTTTCTTGAGATTTGAAGCTGCTGATCAGATCCATCGTTCTGAAAGTTTGAGGTTCTTTCTCACTGTCGCTGTCTGAAATTTTGATTCCTTCATGTATTGAATGAGCTTGTACTTGTTTATCAATGAATTTCTTTTTCTTACTGCAATATTTGGTTTGTGGGTCTTTGATTCACAACACAGTACGAGAAAAGGGAGACAGAAACGATCATATTTTTATATGGGTATAAGCTTGATGGATTTGGATGAATATCTGTACGCAGAAAAAAAAATAGATTCTGTTCCGTCGAGTAATTACGAAGCTCATGTTATGAGATTCGTCGCCATTAATGATCTTATCGGCATGAAATATAGGGTTTAAATTGTTAAGGATTGAAGTCATCGGATAGTTGCAGATCTACGGATTGATTTTCCGAAAAAAGGAAATGGGAATGGGAAGTGCCGGTTCAAGAGATGGATCTGCAAAGGCGTCAGTGCCAGAGACAAACCTTGAAGCCAAGGTGCTCGACACAATGCGCAAGAGGGAAGCGAAAGGAACTTCTATTATATCATTCAACAGCATTATCCGAAAGTTTCCCAAAATCGACGAGAGCGTTTGGAAATGCAAGAAGATATTCGAAGAGTCTGGTAAAAATGCATGTTTTCTGATTGGATAACTAATGTGCTGTAGTAGATGTCGTAGTACTGAAAGATCTTTCTTTGCCTCAATGTAGACGAGGATGGAAATGGCGCAATCGATCTACAGGAGCTTAAACACTGTTTCCGGCGATTGGAGATTGATTTCACAGACGAAGAAGTCAACAATCTCTTCGAGGCGTGCAATATAAATGAAGACATGGCAATTAAGTTTGCTGAATTTATCGTTCTTCTCTGCCTCGTATACCTTCTGAGGGAGGTACCAAAGTCTCAGAGCTCACGAGAAGGCAAAGTAATTACCTTTATCATACATCTCATAGGCCATTTAGCCTCACATTTCTTATACTTCATTACATCAAGAATCATGGGCCTATCTTACTTGCATTATTCCTTTGATGTTGCTATTGAATTAACAGAAAACAGCCATGGGAATGCCAAGCCTTGAAGCTACCTTTGAAACGCTAGTCGACGCTTTCGTGTTTCTGGACAAGAACAAGGACGGTTATGTCAGCAAAAGTGAGATGGTCGATGCCATAAATGAAAGCTCATATGGAGAACGATCTTCTGGGAGAATAGCAATGAAACGATTCGGTCAGCTTTTATTCTCCCTCTCTCTCTCTCTATTAGTTTCACGAATAAACCATTATGTCTAATATATCTCCTATTGCAGAAGAGATGGACTGGGACAAGAATGGAATGGTGAACTTCAAAGAGTTTCTTTTCGCTTTTACTCATTGGGTTGGGATTGAGGATATGGAAGACGAGGATGAAGATGAGGAAGAGGTCTGAAGTATCTGAGTATGAATGGGCTTTGAACAGTTTATTTGCTCTCATTGTTGCAATGATTTCATACTCTATAACCTTCCCAGAATCTGGTGTCTTGTTATGAAAGGGTTACACGGTTACACCATGTCACTCACTCTTCCCTAGATTTCTGTCGTAAATAATAATTGACTTCGTTTGCATCTATACTCTTATATTAATTGTCAGCGGAGTTAAAAACTGTCAAATTTCTTTGGTGTATCAATTACACCAAAATTTTAAGCCAATTGGTTAACTGCTCTAATGTATTTTATTATTTTTAGGACAAAGACACCGCCCCTTCTAATCTAAACCAAAAAACTGCTCACCCCACTAACTACTCACGACCACTTTATCGTTTTCTTTGGGTCGGATTTGTTTGTGCAATATTTACTAGGCTTGATAAATTAATATAATAAATTTAATTATTTCATCACAGACGTAGGGACTAGGGTGTGCACTATGCTAGTTTGATTTAAGATTGTGAGCGCTATGGGCTGCAATTGTAGGGCACATTTAATATAATGGGCTTGATATTTTGACCACTAGCCTATTTAATGGGCTGAAATAATTATTTCCCTATCAAGAAAAAATAATGAAAAAAATATAGAGGTGTGGGAAGATTGACTAATAACCAAATCTCGAGATTTACCTGGTCCAAGCCAAGAGGTTGCATTAAAAGAAAAAAAAAAAGTGAAAAAATAGGAGTAGGACCATCTTCCCTCCCTCTATCAGGTATCACATTAAAAAGGACTAAAAAGAAGCAATTACGGAATAAAGGAAATATTCCCTAGAAAAGCATACAATAGAGACGATGGGCATAGCAGCAAGAAACAAATGCGTAGTAGCGTAGAGTAACCGCTTCAAGGGACGTGCTCTAAAAGAAAGAGAGCCATTAAACAACAACTACTCACCTAATCCAACACTCCACACTTGTCCTTCTCAAACCCCACTACATCCTTCGTCATTGATTTATATTTAATTAAATAAACAAGGCAACAAAGGCCCTCTTCTTACCTAATACTTGTTATTTTATTTTTCTTGTGCGAGATCGAATGATGGAGAAACAATTTAATCAACGGAGGAGAAAAACTCTTTTCTTTTCTTTCTGTTTCTAATACATTCTTAGACAACGAGCCCTTTTCATCGTCAATACGTTCTTTCGTAGTACGTCTGTCTTTTAATTTTTCCTCGACCACCAGTTTTCCGTCTTGGACAGCCTTCGCCCTTCGACTCGCTTCTTCTAACACGTTCTTCAATTCAGACATCTCCTGCATATATAACATATCGTTCTCGTTTTTTAACAAGTTCGAGATTATCGGTTTTTCACCAGTGATATAAAAAATAATTTTCTTTTCTTTCTTCATCCACGTGACGTTCAGGATCGTCGTCGCCAGCTTCTGGGGTGTCGGATCATTCGTACTCCTTCACAGACTTCTTCTCATTTATGACCCTCACGGAAACAGTTTTGTATTGCTTCGCCTCATTTCTCGCGAGTACATCGATATTATTGATTCGCGACTTTTCTGCAGTTCCCGTCACTTTCTTTTTTCTTCAGGCTTTGGTTATCGTCTGCCATCTCAAGGGTCTCCTTGGTCGTCATTACGATCTCGTCCTTCTCGTCCCAATCCAATTTATCGGCGAGCTTATCTCTTTCATTAATTCGTTTCCTCCAGTTGTTCATATAAGCATCGAGACTCTTTCTCGCATCAATCCATTCTTTTATCTCCTTGTCTTTCTTGCGTAGTTTTTCTTCGTCAACAAGTTCTTTCTTGTTAGGACTGGCCTCCGTAGGTTCTCCAGTCTTCTTTGACGTGACTTTATCGACAACATGTCGCATGGCCTCCGTAGTGGTTGCATGCACGTTCATCTCATGCGCTCCTGCGACTCTCCTCGTACGGCTTCTTCAGCCTGCTGGGGAGTTGGCTTCTTTCTCGTCTCTTCGTCGGCATAATCGCCTTTCTTTGACACCGTATCGTATGTCTCCGTAGCTTTGACGTTCGCCCCATTGGTATTATCTTCAGCTTCGTCGGACGACGTGTGCATGGCATCGTCGACCTTGTTCTTCATCTCGTCAGCATGTTTCGATGTCTTCGCGTCGATCTCCTCGACTTTCTCAGGTGGTTGTCGTGGCGGCGTTTCTTCGACCGTTTTCTCTTTCTCGAGCTCTTCCTTGTTTGGAACTCCTTTTTTCTTTTCTTCTTCCACGGGCTCCTCGACCTTTGAATATTTTTCCTCTTCTTCATCGTCATCGGCTTTCATCTTTGACGATTCGCCTTCTTCTTTTCCCATCTCGGGTTTTTCTGGTGGTTCATCATTTTTTTTCCACCACTGGCTCAGCGTGATCTTTATCACGCTCGCTCTCCACGACACGAGCTACCTCTTCTCGTACGGCTTCGTCCTCAACGTTCTTCTCGTCCTCCTTCCTCGTCTCAAGTTCGCCCTGTTTTTGCGGCTGAACTTGGTTGGTGTAATCAGCGTCTTTGTACGCTTTCTCCAACAGATCCCAAGCTTCCTTGGCTTTTCTCGTTGGGCCTATCGCTCCGAAACCGGTAAGATCTAACGCCTCTAAGATGAGAAGGATCGTGAGACCATTTTCTCTGACGGCTGCTCCCAACGTCTTCCGTTGCGACTTTGTATACTTCGTTGTACTGGTGAATAGCCATCTTTGACTATTTCCCATAAGCCTTGCGATTTGAATAGAGTTTTCATTTCGACACTCCACCTTGCATAGTTATTCTCGGTGAGTTGCGGGATTAACATGTGAGCAAATAGTATCCGCTTTGACACCATCGGCACCATCGGCTCTTTCGGCTCTAGCGAAATCGGCTCTGTTGGCTCCGTTGACACCTTCGACTCTGATACCATTTTATTATTTTATTTTTCTTGTGCGAGATCGAATGATGGAGAAACAATTTATTCAACAGAGGAGAAAAACAGAAAGGCACAAAGTGCCACGTGTGGGGAATGTTAGCGTGAGAGTGCGTGAGTGTAGGGGTGGGCAAACGGGTTCGGGTTTCGGATACCCGACCCGACCCGATCGGGTTTTTACCCGAAGTGTAGGAAAAATCGGGTATTGATCGGGTCTCGGGTTTAAACCCGATACCCGAT
Organism: Craterostigma plantagineum; assembly: GCA_027422505.1. Taxonomy (NCBI): domain Eukaryota; kingdom Viridiplantae; phylum Streptophyta; class Magnoliopsida; order Lamiales; family Linderniaceae; genus Craterostigma; species Craterostigma plantagineum. The sequence continues at coordinate 17,248 of JAPQWV010000117.1, forward strand.
CTCTGTTATCGGGTCGGGTTTCGGGTAGTGTTGAGCTACCCGAAATACCCGATCGGGTACCCGATTCGGCCCAACAAAAAACAATTTATTAAATTTCGGCCCAATATGAAGTCCTAGCCCAATAAGCATATTAAATAAAAAAATAGTAGAACTTGAAGTTAGCATTTGGCCCAAATGAAGTCCAGCCCCAACCCCATAAACAAATTAAATAAAAAAAAGGGACAAAATCATTTTTGGTCCCCAATGTTTACCCTATGGGCGCTTTTGGTCCCCGATGTTTCGACTTGCCACATTTAGTCCCCGATATTTCTTGATTTGAACCAATTTGGTCCCTCCGTCAATTTAGACGGAATTGCAAAATTAGCGACGGAATTTCCGTCGCTAAAGGAAAAAATTAAAAAAAAAATGATAATTAAACATAAAAATGAGAAAAAATTCAAAAAATAGGTAAAAATTGAAAAAAAGAGAATATTATTAATAAATTAAATAAAAATATAAAAAATAATAAAGTAATAATAATAAAAATAAAATAATAAACTAAAAAATGATAATTAAACATAAAAATGAGAAAAAATTCCAAAAAAGAAAAAAATTCAAAAAATAGGTAAAAAATTCAAAAAAAGAGAATATTACTAAAAAATTAAATAAAAATATAAATAGTAGAAAAAATAAATAATAATAAAAAAAATAATAAACTAAAAAATGATAAATATAAATTTAAGATTTTAAAAAGTAAAAGTAAAAATATATTTACAAAAATTAAGGAACTAAAAATTATCTTTATTATTATTATTTTTTATTATTATTTATATATTTATTTATATATTTATTTAATTTATTAGTAATATTATCTTTTTTTCAATTTTTTACCTATTTTTTTGATTTTTTTCTTTTTTTTTGGAATTTTTCTCATTTTTATGTTTAATTATCATTTTTTTTAATTTTTCCTTTAGCGACGGAAATTCCGTCGCAAATTCCGTCGCTAATTTTGCAATTCCGTCTAAATTGACGGAGGGACCAAATTGGTTCAAATCAAGAAACATCGGGGACTAAATGTGGCAAGTCGAAACATCGGGGACCAAAAGCGCCCATAGGCTAAACATCGGGGACCAAAAATGGTTTTTGCCCATAAAAAAATAATATGAACGTGAAATATGAGCAGAAAGATAGAGGAGAACAAGAGCAGCTTGAGGTCGTCGTCGTCACCACCTCACCTCCCTCACCTCACGTCGCTCTACTCGACTCGATCTCACCAGCTCACCACCCGCCATTAACTAGCCGACCATATCTTCATCGGCGGTCAACCGTCCTTTAGCCACCAATTTCGTCCAAATAAGTATAAATTCTATGAACCCTAATTTTCGATTTTTGAAATTTTGTTGATATTTTTCCAATTTTTAGGTTTCAAAAGATGATATTGAGTAATTATTTACATTCCATACATGTATAAATTCATGGGTGGCCAAATTTGGATGTTGATTTGCAAATTGACGGTTCGATTTTTTTAGCATATGACATTGAAAAAAAAAAAACATAAGATCGGAAAACCCGACCCGACCCGACCCGAAGGTACCCGACGGGTTTCGGGTACCCGATTGCCGGGTACCCGAACTTCAATCGGGTCGGGTTCGGGTTTGAAATTCAATACCCGATTTTTTCGGGTACCCGATCCGAAAAACCCGAAACCCGATTTACCCGACCCGATCCCACCGCTACGTGAGTGGGAGAGAAAAGGAAAACAAATCCAAAGTGAGTGAGCATATATATATATATATGTACGTGCTTAGAGTGGAAAATAAAAAAAACAGTTTCCTTCCTCGTTTCTTCTTGAGCACAGGCGAATGAGAGAGAGCTAAGAAATAAAAGAGATTTCCTCCTGTTAAAGAAACGGTTTCTCCTCACCAAATAGTCCCTGACAGAAATCGTTCATCCTCACATATAAAAAAATAAAACAACAATACTCAACCATATTCTTCCCATCCCAGAAAAGAGATTATTCTTCGAGCGTAATAAGAGAAAATACAGTCGATCAGTCCTCATGTGTTGTTTCGGGTCAAGACTGTGTTGCCTCTGCGCTTGTTTGGTGCTCGTAGTGATAGCCGTTGGATTTCTGTTTGGATTTGGGGTTTTCAAGGATGGATTTCACAAGTTCAAAGATAAGGTTCATTATGGCCGTGGATCTTCTTTTGAGTCTTCTTCTTATTCTCCTCCGAGGCCATTCTTGGGTTTTACTGCTCCACCACCCTTTTAATCATTCTTGTTCTCTCGCATTCTCGTAAAGATTTGTTTTTTTTTTTTTTTTACACTCTTTTCTATACTATTTATATTGTTATGGTCAGGGCGAACGACACTTTTGCTCCCCAGTGTTTGGGCCATGGGCGTTTTTCGTCTTCCATGTTTCGAGGTAACACTTTTAGTCCCCAATATTTTCGATTTTGGACGGTTTTGGTCCCCAAGTAATTTCATCGCAAATTTAGATGTAATTTAATACTTGAGAGCACATGATCTCCTTAAACTGGACTTTAACACCTCATGAATCAACATCTTCTTTAACCAAAACGCACGTGAGCATCATTACGTATCAAATTTAACTCATTTTCAAGGTTGTCGATCATTTCCTAAATGTGATGTATAATGATGTTCTTGTGCGTTGAAATCGTAAAAGAAGGTGTGTATGAGGTTTTACGTCGACTAAAAGGAAATCATGGGCTCTCACGTGTTAAATTTTGTCGAAATTAGCGATTAAATTAATCGAGGGATCAAAATCGTCCAAAATCGATAACGTTGGGACTAAAAGTGTTACCTCGAAACATGGGGAACGAAAACGCCCATGGTCCAAATATTGGGGACCAAAAGTGTCGTTCTCCCTTATGGTTATGATTGTAGTAGTAACTGGTATTGCTTCTCCGTCTATTCGGTTTTAATGTACATTTGTTTTCTTTCATCCTTTTCCTTTTCAAGAACATTACTTTGAGTGTGCGGCGACGTAGTGGTTGAGTTGTCACAACTTCACAAGTTACCGAGGACAACATCGTAAATTCATCTCGTATTTTTTTCTGGGATTATTCTATCCTCAACAACCCATGAGAATCAGCAATATGTGCAAGGTTTTTTCTTGGTCATGAATAAACAGAGGACAATTTCATCCCAACTTCTTCGAATTAAGCAGCCGTCTCCGCCGATTGAGACCTTCGCCGGAAAATCAACCGAAGACCCAAGATCGAATTCATCGATCTTAAGCTCAAAGTCCATGTCAGCCACCGCCAGAATCTCACACACCCATCTTCTTCACCTAGGCAGCACGCCATTATTGAATCCCAGAAAAATTCCATCTTTGCCTTCACTTTCTCGCAAGAACCGCTTCTCCTTCTCCAGGCCGATCACAATCCAAAGAATACCCGTGAAAGATCCTATTTTTTCCGCATCTTCGCCTTCGGTTTCTTTACAACCCATCGAAGATCTCCCACCAAAGCTCCAAGAGATAATCAAGCTCTTCCAAGGAGTTCAAGAGCCGAAGGCCAAGTACGAGCAGCTTCTGTTCTGCAGTAGGAATCTTCAGCCTTTGGAACCTCAGTACAAAACAGGGGAAAACAAGGTTCAGGGCTGTGTTTCGCAGGTTTGGGTCAGGGCATATTTGGACAGTGATAAAAACGTCTTTGAAGCTGATTCTGATTCAGTTTTGACGAAAGGCTTGGCTGCTTTGCTCGTTCAGGGACTTTCGGGTCGGCCCGTGGAAGAGATTGTTAGGGTCTCGCCTGATTTCGCGGTGCTTTTGGGATTGCAACAGAGCTTAACTCCTTCTAGGAACAATGGGTTCTTGAACATGTTGAAGTTGATGCAAAAGAAAGCTCTGCAATTGTATGTTGAATCTGAGAAGGCCAGAAGTAGTTCCATCGGCGAAGAAAGGGCTGAGGACTTAGATACAGTAAGCAGTGGTGGAAATGTTGAGATGAATTCGAGCGGAAGTTCCGATGATTTTGAATCGAAGGAAGATTCGAGCAATGGAAGTTCGGGAAGCAGGGGAATGAGGATCAAGGAGACTTTGGAGAGGGAACTTAGGCCCGTCGAGTTGGAAATCGAGGATATATCTTACAGCACGCTGGACACCCTGGCGTCAGGGGAAGTGATGGCGAGACGCACTTCAACGTGAGAGTGATTTCTCAGGAATTCGAAGGGAAGAGTTTGGTTAAGAGGCACAGATTGATTTATAGCTTGTTGCAAGATGAGTTGCAGAGTGGATTGCACGCTGTGTCTATCGAAGCCAAAACGTGTTAGATGAAGACGAATAGGAAATAAGCTTTTCTTAAGACTTATAAGGTAATTAGCAAAAAAGAACAAGGCAATACTGATAACTCTCACAAGAACACTCGCAACCTCACCCTACTAACCTCACCCTACTATTTTTCCATGCATCCCCCAAGACACATATCTAGGTCCCCTTTTATAAAAGCCAATGTTTTAAAAAGCGCATAGCGCAGTATGTCGCGTTTTAGTGTCGATAGCGCATAGCGTAAATAGCGTAGCGCATTGCGTGAGTATTTCGGATAATCTTAATATAATAAAATAAATAATATATAATATATAATAAATATAAATATGGTCACTTTTTATGTCGTTATTGTATTTATGAGACTAAATAATCTATATTATCTTTAGAAATTCAATGAAATAAAAAATAAGATATAATTAATTGATTAAAATCTAAAATTTAAATATATATAAATTATATAGTAAGAGTTCATACAATCTCAACAATAAAACAGGACTCGTACCAATTAAATAATCATTCTTGTAAGTGCAACTAAAATAAGCTATTAAAAGATTCTTATAACTATCGAAAATTATATTGGTATCTGAAAATATATGATATGCATGTCATCATGATCTTCATAAAACAAGGAATAAATTGGATATGTTTATTTATTTTATCATATAAATTACTCAAAATAAATACGCTCTAATTATTCAATAGAAGTCTAAATGAAAAAGGATTAAAAATAAAATATTAATTGTCACTTTATGTCCCATCCCAATCAACCTTATGACATGTCAGACCAAGAAAGACGTTATAAAAACCTTTCTCCGTCGCTAAACCAGGAATAAAGCATTTTTCGACGGAATATCCGTCGAAAAAAGAAAAAAATAAAAAAAAAATAAAACGCGAAATTAAAAACGCGTTGGAGCGTTTTGATGGACAAACACGCGATCGCGCGCGTCGAAGCGCGCGATCCAACGCGTTTTAAAACACTGATAAAAGCTAATCTAAACAAATCCCACTAGTCAACAACAAATCCATCTTATGACTGCGATGATATGATAATCTTCCTAAGATATGCTTTAGAAGATATGATAGAAATGTTGTCGTTGACTAATCTTCCCATCAATTCAGCCCCAAATTATCTCGGCCCACTTTGGCTCTTTTATGCCACACTTTAATTGGGCTTAACCCTTCTGGTGGAACTTTGGTCGTAACATTACATCCCTCCTCGAAATGAGCCTTGTCCTCAAGGCGAAAACAAGGAAATCGGCGTTGTAGTTCGTCCGCATCCATACATGTGGCATCGTCTCCTTCTCGACCTGACCATTTTACCAAACACTGATGCTCGTGACCTTTTTCTGTAGTCATAAGCCGCTCCTCTAACACCTGCTCGGGCTCCTCATGTTGATCAGCTATTCCTTGGAGAAAGTGTTGTTGCCCGTTCCATTCAAACCTCATCTCAGACGTCGCCCAATTAGTTTTCACTTCCCCTAATTGTCTCAGCCAATTGACACCAAGTATGATGTCTACGCCCCCTAATTCAAAAGTAAAAAAATTCGTTGTGATAGAGCATGTTCCAAGTTGAAGAGTGACTGATCTACATTCCCCTTCTGTCGCTGATTGTCTCCCATCTCCCAATCGGACCTTGAATTTCTGGTCGGGGATGCGCGGAAGTGATAGGTGGTTGGCCATTAAAACCGAGATGAAGTTGTGACTTGCACCGCTATCAATCATAACCACCACTTCCTCTCCAAGAATATGACCACGAAGTTTAAGGGTTTGAGGTCCCGATATGCCCCCAATTCCAAATAAAGATAAATCGAGCATGTTGAGATAACCGGCGGGGCTCTCCGAAAATGTGGCGTCTACCCCTTGACTTGGTTTAGTATTGCCCACATCCTCGATCTCATCATTTAATAATTGATCTTCCCCTCCGATGAGCATCCGTAACTCCTTATTTGGGCAGATATGTCCGCGAACGTAAGGTTGACGACAGCGAAAGCACAGCCCTTTGGCCCGCAGTTCTTGAAACTCTTTATCTGAGATCCTGTGATACGGCTTGGCCGATGCGGGCGGCAAGGCAGGGTAGTGTCCCGGGATTATGCCACGTCCGTGCGAGGTATGTAGCGGCTCGCGGGGGTTGGATCTCGTCGTATCGTTTCGATGCGAACTTCTGTACCTATCCCGGGATGCCGATATGTCTTGTTTGGTGTCGTTGATCGGGTGACAGATATAGTGTAGTCCCCTTCCTTTGCCGCGAGCAGTTTACGTTCGATTCCTTTCGCCAATTCATACGCCTCTTCGAGATTCCTTGGTTTTAGAACCTCCACTTCTGTTCGTAGGACCGGATGCATTCCAAGCAGAAAGAACCCCAAGTGTTGGTGCGGTGGAATATCTGACAAGTTCATAATCACGCCTACGAACTCATAAAAATATTCTTGAATTAGGTTGGCTTGCTTGATGCTCGTAATTCGTTCCAGTTGATTGCTGTGGTACTTATCGTCGAACGTCGCCAAGATTTTTTTCTTTAGATCGCTCCACGTTATCAAGGGACATGTTGCCATAACCCATTGAACCCACGGCTGGGCAACGCCCTCCATACAAATCATCGCACATGATACTTTATGGTGCTCTGGGGTATGTTGTATAGTAAAGAATTGATCGGCCCTCGTGACCCAACTCAGTGGTCGTTTCCATCAAAAACGGGAAGTTCAATGCGACGTTGCAGTGTTGTGGGTACATCGTTGTTCATCCCATCATTGAAGTATGGTGGCTGATTCACTTCGTGAGATTGAAGAGGCGGTGTTGGTGTCACACCATCGTGGTTACTCCCACTCGGTGGCGGTTGTGACTTGGAGGTGATAAAGTCGTATACAAGTTTGTGCAGCGCTTCCATACTCGTGTTGAACGTTGCGATCGTCTTCTCTAACTCTTCGACACGTTGCTCCATTTGTAATCGTGTGATGGGCATAAACGAAGATCCGGCAGGTCGGACCAATTTGTTAGATGAAGACGAATAGGAAATAAGCTTTTCTTAAGACTTATAAGGTAATTAGCAAAAAAGAACAAGGCAATACTGATAACTCTCACAAGAACACTCGCAACCTCACCCTACTATTTTTCCATGCATCCCCCAAGACACATATCTAGGTCCCCTTTTATAAAAGCTAATCTAAACAAATCCCACTAGTCAACAACAAATCCATCTTATGACTGCGATGATATGATAATCTTCCTAAGATATGCTTTAGAAGATATGATAGAAATGTTGTCGTTGACTAATCTTCCCATCAATTCAGCCCCAAATTGTCTCGGCCCACTTTGGCTCTTTTATGCCACACTTTAATTGGGCTTAACCCTTTTGGTGGAACTTTGGTCGTAACAAAACGCCTTCTGAAGTAGGCAGCGGGTGAATTTCCAGCAGCATTTGTATGATATTTTGTGTTTGTCTTCCCCAGTTATCACTATCGCGTTTCGATTGAAAATAGTCGTCTCTATAGAAACTAAATCTATATCTATTTTATGAATCTGAGACTTGTCGTTATGAAGCTTTCCCTTCTTTTTATATCAAAGTTGAAATGGTTAGATTCTAACATTTCTATGTGCTATGTCAGGCATATTACCAGCTATAATATTAGTGCATGAATATACTGAATCTCTTAACCTATTTGGCGCACTTACAATGAAGATGGACGGATCATAAAAACATCCGTTCATCCAATTCCATTATCATATTTGCAGGCTGTTTTACAAGAAAGCTTCATTTTTCCCTTTTCTTTTTATCATTTCTTGGTTTTACAACTATGTGCTATCATGACTCCAATAGGTGGGCTCGTCATCTCTAGCCGACAATTTCCGTGCAACCAATAAGCATAATGAATCTGACCGTACTTAACCCTCACCTTAAAAGTCCCTCTTACATGGTAAACAACCATGTTCCTCTGTACTTGTTTCTGAAGTTGCAGGGCAATATTGGGCTGAAGATGCACCAAGCTCGACAGAAAACGAACTGGGATCGCTCGCGCTTCGCCGGGCCTCTGACCGAAGGGCCGAAGAATCTGTCTCGACACTAAACGCTCAAGAAAGTAGAGCTCAATTTGCAGGTAGTCAAACTCCACGCTCAGCTTCTTGTTTGGGTTAGAAAAGTTTGCTAGCAGCGTTAAGTCTCCGTTTAGAAACTCCAACGAATCGACGTAGATGACCCTTAGGTTAGCTGCTGTGGTGTCGAAAACTGGATATGTAGGCTTGACGCCAACGAATACGACTAATATTGCTATTCCAAAGAAGATAATGAGAATGGCCAAGAGCAAACATAGAACTGCTCCTAACCATATCAAAGGATTGGTCTTTTTCGGTTCCCTAATGATGGGCTTCTCTCTAAACTTGAGATTGCTCGAGGAACGTTGATGATGATTCTTCTTGGCTAACACGATCTGATATAGAGGCGATGGCTTGGCGGCTTGGTCAGGTGTGTAGGGCGGCGGTGGTGGTAAAGGTTGCATTCTTTTTTTTCTCTTAGAATGATGCCAAGAAAGTTCTATGTTTTCAAGGAATGATGTAGAAGAAGATGATTTCTGCTGCTAAAATAAGCATGGAAGTTGATTATAGGAAAGCAAAGCCTAATAAAGAGGCTTTTGAACGTTAGTGGGAGGCCAATTATAGAGATCATTAAAGTAAAAAGCAAAAAGGTGGGGGCTAAAGTGGGATCACTGGGAAGATGCAAGAACTGAATCACTTTGCTGCTTTTTTTTTCTAATGTTGTTAGAGAATACCATACAATAACGCAGTGACAAACAATCAAATCCCTTGCTGTCTTTTTTTTTTTTTTTTTTTTTTTTTTTTTTTTTTTAACTTTATTTTGAAATCGAAGTATCGTAAATAAGTGAGAGACCATCTATTGCAGCCTTATCAGACTCCAACCCTCTTTTGTTTTGGTCATATTCTTATCTATTAAGCAAGTCTACCTGCTCTCGCAAAGCACATCAAAAAACACAGTTGCTATATTGATTATTATTATTAGTTTATAACAAGAGGGACTTTCGGACAAAAGTCTGAAAGTTTTCTATGAGAAACACAAGGTGGATCCCCTTGGCTTTGTACGTCGAGCATTGTTCATAAATAACTACATAGATCTATACAGGCAAATAGAGACAAAAAAAGAGAAGCAAGACAAGTCATTTGCTTGGTTTTTCCTTTGTGATTAACGGACTTATATTGGGCCGAAGTGAGAGCCCTGTTGAAATTAATGTTTTATTTTTGGGTATACGTTTGGATGGGCTTTTTAGTTGCTTGGTTGTTTTTTGTCTAAAGTCCATTTTAGTATTAAGGTTTTTTGTATTAGGAAAACCTATTGCTGGAAAAAAAAAAAATAGAACAGAGGAATAGAGCTGAGAAGAAAACTGCCGCAAGCCTCCCTCTCTTATCACCACTGTTCGATCACCACAAATAAAAAAAAAACAGTATTTATTCTTTGTTTCGATGCTAAGGCCAACATAAATGGTATCAGAGCCTGTGGTTGGTGAGATTTGAAGTGGGTTCTTCCATTGAAGGTGAAGAAAATAAAGGTTGAAGTTGAGAAGGATACCATGGCTACCCAAGGAGGTGTTTGGGTACCACAAGGTGAGCAACCCATATTTGATGGTGAGAGTTATGATTATTGGGAATAAAAGAGAGTTGATGGCCGTAGTGAAGATGGAGAGGAATAGAAACTTCCCTCTCGCTCTCAAGCCCGAAAGAAGTGTTGCCTTGAAGGTTGGTGTAGGTGACGACTCATGGTTGTGGCATAGGAGGTATGGCCATTTAAACTTTGAGAGCTTGAAGTTGCTAAGTAAGAAGGAAATGGCATATGGGCTACCAATTATAGAAGAGAAAGGTGGCGTATGTGAGTCATGTGCTCTTGGGAAGATACATCGAGAATCATTTCCGAGGTGAAGGCATGGAGAGCAAAGACGCCATTAGAGCTTGTTCACACCGATATTTGTGGTCCCATGAGCACAAACTCACATGGCGGAAACCGATACTTCATTACCTTCATTGATGATTATTCAAGAATGTGTTGGGTTTATTTCTTGAGGCAAAAGTTGGAAGCGCTTTATGTCTTCAAAAAATTTCAAAGAACGGTTGAGAGGCAAAGCGGTCGGTTGATAAAGAAGTTAAGAAGCGATAGAGGTGGTGAGTACAACTCTAAGGAGTTTGAGAAGTTTTGTGAAGATACCGGCTTAGAGAGACAATTGACGATTAGTTTTACACCGGAGCAAAACGGCGTGGCTGAGAGAAAGAATAAGACCATTGTTGAAATGGCAAGAACCATGATGATGAGAAGGGATTACCATTGATATTTTGGGTGGAAGCAACATATACGGCGGTGTATTTATTGAATAGGTGTCCCACGAAGGAGGTTGAGAACAAGACTCCATTCGAAGCATGGTCCGGTGGGAAAAAGCCATCGGTGAATCACTTGAAGGTGTTCGGGTCCATTTGCTATGCACATGTTCCAAAGGAGTTGAGGAACAAGCTTGAAGATAAAGGTGAGAAGTGCATCTTTGTTGGCTATAGTACAAAATCAAAAGGCTATAGGCGCTTTAGCTTGAAGAGAAACAAAGTGATAGAAAGTCGAGATGTGATTTTTAATGAGAAGGATCATTGGGATTGGAAAGGAAAAGGAGTTGAAAGTGTGCCATATCCTATTCAAGACGATGCACAAGAAGGGCCAAATGGTAGTGGGCACGACATCGAAGAGGAAGATCCATCATCTCCAATAATAAATATCGGGCCGGCGTCGTCATCACCAAGCTCAACATCGGTAAGATTGAGGCCTATAACCGATATTTATGCACATTGTAATTTTGTCGTTGAACCGGAGAACTTTGAGCAAGCAATTAGAGAAGAAGTTTGGAGAAATGCTATGGAAGATGAGATAAATATGATTGAGAAGAATGAGACATGGGAGTTGGTTGAGAAGCCAAAGGAGAAAGATATTGTTGGGTTGAAGTGGTTATACAAGACAAACACTAACCCGGATGGGTCTGTGCAAAAATACAAGGCAAGGTTGGTGGCGAAAGGGTACACTCAACAACCCGCTATTGACTATCATGAGACGTTTGCGCCGGTAGCAAGGCATCAGACTATTCGGTTGTTGATTGCATTAGCGGCACACAAAGGTTGGAAACTTTATCAACTTGATGTGAAGTCGGCCTTCTTGAATGGGGTGTTGAAAGAAGAAGTGTACGTAGAGCAACGACAAGGATTTGAGTTGGAGGGTGAAGAAAAGAAAGTATACAAATTGAAGAAAGCCTTGTATGGGTTGAAGCAAGCACCACGTGCTTGGTATGGGAATATCGATGCATACTTCTCGGAGAAAGGATTCAAGAGGAGTCCAAGTGAGCCGACACTTTATGTGAAGCAAGGTACCAACTCTATACTTCTTGTTTCACTTTATGTTGATGATTTGATATTTACGGGAAATGATGAGAAGATGATGAGTGAGTTCAAGAATGATATGTTGCGAAGATATGAGATGAATGATTTGGGCTTGTTGCATTATTTTTTGGGGATTGAGATTGATCAAAGGGATGATGGTGTGTTTATTTCTCAAAAGAAGTATGCCCGAGATATTTTATCGAAGTTTATGATGTAGGATTGTAATCCGATGATGACACCGTTGTTGGTGAATGAGAAGTTGGTGAAAGAGGATGGTAGTGGTGATGCCGATGCGGCTTTATATAGGAGTCTAGTTGGGAGTTTGTTATACCTTACGACTACTAGGCCGGATATCATGTATGCTTCGGGTTTATTGTCTCGGTTTATGCATCGACCGAGCAAAACTCATTTTGGAGTTGGGAAAAGATTGTTGAGATATATTCAAGGGACCAAAGAGTTTGGCCTTATGTACGAAAGAGGTGGTGATGAAAGCGTGGAGTTATTTGGTTATTGTGATAGTGATTGGGCCGGTAGTACGGACGATATGAAGAGTACATCCAGATATACATTTACGCTTGGATCCGGAGTATTTAGTTGGGCATCGAAGAAGCAAGAGAGAGTAGCGCACTCTTCGGCGGAAGCGGAATATGTATCGGCGAGTGAAGCTACAAAGCAAGTTGTTTGGTTGAGGAAGATTTTAGAAGACATGGGGGAGAAGCAAGACATGCCAACTGTTATCTTTTGTGACAACAACTCGGCGATTGCAATGTCGAAGAACTCGGTGTTCCATAGTCGAACGAAGCACATCAATCTCAAGCATCACTACATTCGAGAGGCGGTCGAAGATGAAGAAATTCAAATCAAGTATGTGAAGACCGACGACCAATTGGCGGACATTTTTACCAAAGCTCTTCTCGGTGACAAGATTATCTATTTTAGGGAATTATTAGGTATGAAGGTTTAAAACATTTAGGGGGAGTGTTGAAATTAATGTTTTATTTTTGGGTATATGTTTGGATGGGCTTTTTATTTTTTTTTCCTGAAACGATCGCTTGCATTAATTAACAAAGATACAAGGACTAAATAGCCCAAAGGGTCTCACCGGTACATCACCAACCGCGATAACAAAGGCTCACAGACGAGCACAACACATCCCACAAAGGGGCACAAACACTCCCACAAGGGGAGAAAAGGTCCACAAGGGACAAAACCGACAGAAAACAAAACCCATAATCTACAACCAAGAACTAAAGAACCTATAACAGAAAAAGCTGTTAAGCTAAATCTACGATACTCTTCATTTTCACTTGGCCTTCAACTTCTGGGTTTTTATCAACATCGTACTGAAGCTCCACAAAGGGAGAAAAGGCTCCCGACCCAAGAGTCGAGAGAGATGAGTCCCACGACGAGAAACTCAAAACTGGCGAAGACGGTGGATGACATGACTAGAGTTGGGGCGGTACTGCCGGAGGCGTGGCTGGAGGTGGGCGGCGGCTTGGCTGGAGGCAAGAGGTGGGGCGGCACGGCCGGCGGCGTGGCTGGAGGCGGGGCGGCGTTGCCTGCGGTGGGGGACGGAGCTGCGTGGCCGACGTAGGGAGGCAGGACGGCTTGAGCAGTGGAGGTGGGAGGTGCACGGAAATCCTTGGTGGAGGAGACGACGGCAGGGGGAGGAGGCGACAGCGACAGCGGTGGCAGGCGGAAGGCGGTGGCGTGAGGCTGTGGTGGTGGGAATCGTTTTTTTTTTATTTTATTATTAAATGAAACGGAAACAGCTAAAAGAAGAAAAGCTCCCCCATCCTCCATTAATGGAGGAGGGGGAGGAGGGGAAAATATGGTGGCGGCGGCTCTTGTTGTGTTAGGATTTTGGTTTTAGAGAGAAAGGGGGAAGGAAGAGAGAGAACCAATTGTGGATGAGCTTTTTAGTTGCTTGGTTGTTTTTTGTCTATGGCCCATTTTAGTATTAAGCTTTTTGTTATTAGGAAAACCTATTGCTGGAAAAAAAAAAATAGAACAGAGGAATAGAGCTGAGAAGAAATCTGCCGCAAGCCTCCCTCTCTTATCACCGATGTTCGATCACCACAAATAAAAAAGAAGAACAGTATATATTATTTGTTTGGATGCTAAGGCCAACAAGCCCATTAATTAGAAGTGGGCCCACCGAGATTTGTTTAATGTCCGTATTAGTTAAGGAAAGAAGGATCTTAGAAACCCTAAAGAACCATCACTATATAAAAGGCTCGCTAGTGGGCAAGGTAGTGTGCCTCTCTTTGTCTGCCCCCTCACGTAACATACCAAAACCTAAGAGCTTGTTAATCTTCTTCGCCGAGGTTTTTAATTGATCAGCGATGTCGGACACCGAGACGTTTGCTTTCCAGGCTGAGATCAACCAGCTACTCAGTCTCATTATCAACACTTTCTACAGCAACAAGGAGATTTTCCTCCGAGAGCTTATAAGCAACTCGTCTGATGTGAGTTTTTCTTTTTAAGATCTGTTGTGTTGATTTGAATTTTCATCTGGGTTTGTTGGATCGTGTTTGGATGTCGTGGTTGGTGATTTTGAATGGTATATCGATGTTTAATTCGTTAATACGTGGCTAATTCTCTTGCTTTTTTCCATGGTTTTTGTTATGGGGCTGTTAACTGCGTCGTGATATTTCCTTTTATGTACTTAATATGCTAATGGTATCCATTTACTTCACTTTTGTTTGATCTGTTGGTAGTCCTTCGGCTTTTGATGTACTGATTTTCAGATTTTATTGATGTCTCGTACTATCGATGCTCATCTGTTTGATTAAACTTTCTAAAAACAATTTGTATTTGAAAAAAAAAAAGTTGCACCCTAGCTTGTTATGTGAAGAAAATGAAGAAACATATGTTAGGACATCTCTTTGTCATGAGTTATTTCAAGAATTTGATTTCTAACTGGGCAATGTACTCTTCAAGTGGATCCAAAATCAAAGAACCCGAATAATTCCGAAGAGATGCTCAAGTATTGCATGTCTTCTTTTGTTATTTATGTATGAGATTATGTATATTTTTCATTCTTTTAATACGTGCCTTTGCAAAGCATGCATGTTAACATACGTTCTTTTGTTAGTAAATCTAATATTTCATAACATAATGCAGATAAAATAAAATGGCGCTCGATGCAAGTTTTGTATAATATATATTTTCCAAGTAAATCTGTACATGAATAACCTCGTTTAAATCTAATATTTTGTTGGATGTGACCTTTTGACACATGAGACGTGGGAAACATCTTCATGTGGCATATTTTCTCTTGTGGGCGCCTGACTTTGACTAATAAGAAGACGAAAGCAAAAATGAAATTGCTTGCTAAATCTCACGTGGGTTGATTAGGTCAAAGACGACAGCAGTGTTTATATTCATCAGTTCATACGGCATATTAAGGTCATTCCTCTCCTATAAATAGGTTCAATCGCAGAAGGAATAAAGCACCACAACCACAACAGCTCGGATCTTCTCCTCCTCTGATTATTTTCTGTAGCCAACTCCTAATATTGTTGTAGCTATTTTTGTATCACGTCAGTGTACGTGTTTGTAATCACTCCACATAATAAAGAAGTTCTACCCTCCGGCCCATGGACGTAGGTCATTCTGACCGAGCCACGTAAATCTCGTGTCACTGTCCAAATTTATTTTTCGTCTATTTATTTATTATCGTCATTTTTCGAGCAAATAATTATCGCGGATTTCCGCATATCCTATCAAATTGGTATCAGAGCCAACCCGATTTATTTTTTAGCAACCATGACGATAACAAAAATGTCAATTGAAAAGTTTGACAGAAATGTCAACTTTGCAATGTGGAGTCTCAAAATGGAGGCCATACTCATTCAAGACGGTTGTGAGGTGTTGCTTGAAGGCGCAAAGAAGAAACCAACCGAAATGAAGGACGATAAATTTAATGAGCTGGACAAGAAAGCCAGATCGGCTATTATCTTAAGTCTCTCTTATGAGGTTTACAAGAAGTTGCCACGGAGACGACGTCCATGGGTATGTGGGATGCGCTAAAAGCTATCTACATGAAGAAGACTAAGGAGAATCGGCTTTATTTAAAGCAGAAGCTATACAGTATGAAAATGATGGAAGATACTATTATTCTTTCGCATCTCGATAAATTCGAATCTTTATTGACTTGGCGAACGTAGAAGTTAAAGTGACGGATGAAGATCAGGCCATAATATTGTTGTGTTCCCTTCCCTCGTCTTTAAAGCATTTTCGTGACACTATAATACATGGAAAGATACGATATCATATTCTAGTGTCAAATCTGCGTTACAATCGAAAGAACAGATAGACAGGGATATAAAGGGAGAAACAAGTAGTAGCCAGGCAGAAGGCCTGTTTGCACGGGGAAGACCAGATCGTAGAGACGCTGAAAGCAGCAGATCTAAAGAAAGGTCAAAATCCAGGTACAGAAATAAAGTGTAATTTTTGCAAGAAAAAGGGTCACATTAAAGCTGATTGTTTTAAAAAATAAGGAGAAAAATAATCAGCAATTTAGTAAACCCGCCGAAGCTAGTTTAGCTGCTGATGAGAGCGATGGAACAATTTTTGTAGCAACTGCAAATATTGTTAGGTCTGATAATGAGTGGATCTTAGATTCAGGTTGTTCTTACCACATAAGTCGGAGTAGAGATTGTTTTTCCACCTATGAAAATTTTGACGGTGGATATATTTTACTGGGAAATGATGCTCCGTGTAAAGTTGTTGGTAAAGGCACAGTTAGGATCAAGATTTCGACGGAATCATCCGAACACTCACAGAAGTCAGACACGTTCCAGGTATGAAGAGAAATCTTATCTCGCTAGGCACACTTGAATCTCAAGGGTGCAGGTTCTCAGGTGAAGGTGGAGTTTTGAAAATTACCAAAGGTGCGCTTGTCGTGATGAAAGCTTGCAGGTCTGAAAATTTATATACTTTGCAGGGAACAGCTGTTACAGGTTCCGCTGCAGTTTCGACATCCCCGGAGGTTGATACCACGAAATTATGGCATATGCGACTTGGACACATGGGAGAAAAAGGCTTGACGATTTTAAGCAAGCGGGGCCTACTTTGCGATCAAAGTACTGGTAAGATGGACTTTTGCCTACACTGTATTTTTGGGAAACAGAAACGAGTCAGCTTCACTTCGCTAGCTGTCCACTGGACGAAAGGTACTTTGGATTATATTCATTCTGATGTATGGGGTCCTTCTCGTGTTCCGTCCAAAGGTGGTGCAAGATACATGTTGACTTTCATTGATGATTTTTCAAGGAAAGTCTGGGTCTATTTTCTTAAGCAGAAAAGTGATGTTTTCCTAACATTTAAACAATGGAAAGCTTTGATTGAAAGCAGAGAGGAAAACAGATCAAGCGGTTGCGGACAGATAATGGCTTAGAATTTTGTGGAAGCGAGTTCAACGAATTTTGCAAGAATGAAGGTATTGCTCGACATCACACTGTTCGTATGACGCCTCAACAAAATGGTGTTGCCGAGCGCATGAACCGGATGCTTTTAGAGAGAGCTCGATGTATGATCTCCAACGCTTGGTTGACAAATGATTTTTGGACTGAAGCTATCGCCGCAGCATGTTATATTGTCAACCGCTCACCGTGTTCATCGATCAATTTCAAGACTCCTGAGGAAGTATGGTCAGGTACTCCTGCTGATTACTCCAACTTAAGAATCTTTGGGTGCCCAGCTTATATGCACGTAAACGAGGGAAAGTTAGAGCCTAGAGCTAAGAAATGTATTTTTCTCGGTTACGCTTCAGGGTGAAAGGATATAGACTATATAATCCTGATTCCAAGTCACCCAAATTTATAGTTAGCAGAGATGTTACATTTGACGAGTCTTCTATGTTACATCATTCAAAAGAGTCTACTAATTCTTCTAATCAAGAAAAGAAGGATAGTGTACACAGCGAGGTGGAGCTCGAGATCAACAAAGATCCTTCAGATTATCCTGCTACGAGTTCAACAGATCAGGAGGACGAGCCAGAACCTGATTCAGATTCTGTTGAAGATGAGAACACCGAGCAGGAATATTCTATAGCCAGAGATAGATAGAGACGTGAGATTCGACTACCACAGCGGTACGTAAATTTATTTTGGTACGCTTTATCATTGTCGCAAGAAATGGGTGGAGGCGGCGAACCTACTACCTATTCGGACGCAATAACCGATGTTAATTCTGATAAGTGGCTGGTAGCGATGAATGAAGAAATGGAGTCTCTGCACAAGAATGGTACTTGGATACTTGTGCCACCGCCGAAGAAAAAGAAAATAGTCAGATGTAAGTGGGTCTTCAAGAAGAAAGAAGGTTTATCTGGTTCTGATGATGCAAGGTATAAGGCACGATTAGTCGCGAAAGGCTATAGTCAGGTACAAGGTGTAGATTTTAATGATGTATTCTCACCTGTCGTTAGACATAGCTCTATTCGTGTATTACATGCATTCGTTGCCATGTATGATTTGGAGTTAGAACAGCTTGACGTCAAGACGGCGTTTGATCGCGTGCATGTATATTTAAATAAGAGTTCGTGCGAGTACGTCAAGTAATAATTAAAACGAATATATTATAACTAAAATCACGCGCGATAGGTAGTGTACCTATCGTTTGTAATATAGCTATAGCGAATATCCGAGTATCGAACACGAGGAATAAATTGATTACTAGTATTGACCTATTGACTCGATATTTAGCCTATGTAAATAACAGGATTTGTTTATATTACGAACTAATTTAACAGAACAACTTAGAGGATTGGAAGATTAAAGAAGTGCAACTAGAAATAAGACGAGTGACTTAAGATGACAAATATGTGTTCGGGATTCGAATCCTGCAAGGTGTTGTCGGCTAAAGCTACGGAATATTGTTCCTACGCGAAGATCAGCTAAATCGCAGTAATTTCCTACCCACTCACGAATTTGCTGTCGCCCTAAACGTTCGTGGGGATCTAAATTTAGCGATTACTAGACGGCGAGGATTGAGTATTTGCTGTCGCCCTATCGAATCCTAACGTCTATGAACGGCCTAATCGTTATTTAGTTGTCGCCCTAAACGATATACCACACATTCATATCAACACATAGACATATTGATACGAAGAAACATGTTCATAGAGCAATAAATAACCAGATTACACGTGTTCACGATTATCCAACGACTTAACTACGACAAATCCCGGCGTTCATCTACTTCCGAACACACAGGAGGATTAGCTACTCATATTAAGCAAAGCAACAACGAGATTCAAAAGAAACGAGACAGAGAACTCATAAAAACTTTCCTAAGAAGTGAGTATGGCATTTCTGAGGCGGAGTTCTCGTTCCTCGATCGAATAAGCGTGCTACGTTGTCGGATCGTCCCTTGAGCTTCTCCGAGTCACGGGGCTACTTCTAGTGTTCTTCCTCCTCTTCTTTTCTCTAAGTTTTCGTCCCTATGGAGTTGTGTTTGAGTTCTGAGTAGAGCCCCCCTTTTATGCTTCGAAAATGGGCTAAAAACCTGAATTTTGGCACGTTCACGGCCTCTTGACGGGCATTTACGGCCGTGAAGGCGGCTTAAAACCCTATTTCTTGACTTTCTGGCATGAGTCACGGCCTCGTGCAACATGATTCACGGCCGTGACGACGGCATAAACCCTAAATATTGACTTCTCTGGCAAAGGTCACGGCCACGTGCATCTTGAATCACGGCCGTGACTTAAGATCTTGAGCTACTGCCGAGATTCACGGCTTCGTGCGATGAAGCTCACGGCCGTGAATCAGTACTTGTTCCATATCTTCGTCTGCCCAAGTTCACCGGTTCTTGCATGAGGTGTCACGGCAGTGACAAAGGACAGTGAACTTACTGCCGTGATTCACGGCCACTCGCCCAAGGGCTCACGGCCGTGACACAAGAAGGGTCTGTTCGTCTGAGCTCTCTGCCGGGCTTCACGGCCTCGTGCATACTAAGTCACGGCCGTGACTCTTAAGTGTTTTGCCTTTTGAGCTTACTGCCATAATTCACGGCCGCTTGCAAGATGTTCACGGCCGTGACTGATTTCTGGCAGTTTCAAACTTGATCCGTTTCGCACCGTTTTCGCCTCGTTTTCGTTCCTTTTCGCTCCATAACCATTCGAAGGTCCTACAATATTTAAGTGGGTGTAAATGGAGCCAAGAAATGCATGGAATGACCAAAAATATCCCAATATAACCCAAATAAACATAACAATAAACGTATTAAAATACGTTTATCAAACCTCCTCACATTTAAGCTTTTGCTTGTCCTCAAGCAAATTAGAAACAAGAAAAGGTAACAAGATAGTGGCATGACTATTCACAATTCACCAGCGCAGATGGAAAACACAAAATGGAATCAAGCAAGCAAATATGGACACTACAACAATAATCAGCACTTATCAGCACGAATTTTCTTAGCACTACTAATCGAGATCCACACCTCACAGGGATTCACTTAAATCAGTCTGTGTATAGGCTAAAAGATCGATGAATCTCTCAATTCATGCAATAATCTAGTCTCTACCATATGCTTGCAAGTCAATCACACGTCTACTACTTAAAGCAGTTAGCATGAATCAGAAGGTATTTTTTGGGTAAAATGGGTTCAGATAGTAATGAGGTGGTAGTGGAATCACATATGAGTAGCAGTCGTGTCAGTCTTCATGTCATTGTCTAAAGCGCGCCAGGATCACCGTTTTGATTACGCCGTCTTCATATTTCTCTTACTTCTACTGCGTTCCACTAAGCCTTTCTTCTTCCAAGTCTCGAAATGAGGGAATGATGTGGAATTCACGAGATCGGAAGATTATCGAAGGAAATGTTCTTTTTCTTTCTTTTCGCAACAGCTTATCCTCGTTCCACTTTGCTTTTTCTCTCTTTTATTTTCACTCTTCTTTTTTTCATATTGAGGCGTTCTCCACTGCTTTCGGCGTAGTCTCGGAGTTGTCGGGTCATCCGACTCGCTTTTCGACTTTGACATTCAACCTTCACTTCCGCTTAACTCGGGTTCAGATGATCTCTGGAGGCTTATTTAGGTCAGAGGGTTATGATATACGAGATTTAAGAAATAAAAAGGCTTAAGCACAAAGTGGTTAACTACGGTGGTCAGTCGTGGTTGGAAACTTTGGCCATGGACTTATTTCCTAATGCCTTCGTCATATTCATACAAAACACACTCTAAAGCAATTTCAATGCGTATCAAACAAGCATGTTCTAGAGAGAGTAAATTATGCACTACTCACACAACCAAGAAAAAAAATTGAGCAAAAGCTCGTCAGCTCAAACTCTCACAACGGAACATGGGTTATGTGTGTGAATCTCTCAAAGTAACACTATATCTATTCATGCTGAAAAGATTAAATCACTGATGCATGTCTTTATCGCTCACTAGACTCCCTAATATGGAATCCACTTTGAGATGAACGCAAACAATCATGCCAGACTTCTTTAAATTCGAAAACCACAGCGCATCATAAAAATTGTCACGTAAATTTCCAACAAAATTCCCCCTCCCCACACTTAAGATGCACGTTGTCCTCAACGTGGAAAATAAATAAAAGTAAGGTAAAAGAAGTTGAAAAGAACGTGACTCCCTTGAAATAAATTGGCGTGGTCCTGCCTCGTGCATTTGATGTAGTTGAGCATGCTTGTTGCACCTGAGTTTGAACGTAGTTTGAATTCGTGGCACGTTTCCTGAAAACACTCAAAAGAAAATTAAACGCAAATAGGAAATACCAAAAGATAACAAACTAAGTCATAGTCATCACAAGTGACTTGAGTACAAAACCAACACAAAAGAGTACTAATAGAAAAACATAACATAAATGAAACTAAGGTGGTGGTGGGGGCTGTGGTGGCCGCGGTCGAAGGTGAGCCAAAGAATCTTGAGCCAGGGAACTGACTCCTGTGTATGCTTCATCGCGGCGTCCATGGCCTGAAGAGCCAGCTCATATTGCTCTTGCTCCTCGCGATAGCGTCTGTGGGCTTCCTCGTTTCGACGCTCATACTCTTCCTGGCGGCGCCGTGTCTCCTCATCGCGTCGAATGGCCTCCTCGTTGTAGCGTAGCATTTCCTGACGCAATGTGTGAAGGTCTGAGGCTGACGCAAAAGTAGCGACCCCTGATGACTCGCCCTCGTGATAGCCGGAGGAATGGGAAGGTCCGGAAGTGTCTGAGTGAACCGGGACTGGCCCCGCACCCTCAATTTCTAGCGGCTGGGGAAATGCGTTGCCGAGGTCCGTCTGCCCACGATAGACCTCGTGCCAGACGTAGACCTTGTTCGAGCGGGACCAGGTGGGGGCTTTGATCAGCATCTTCATCTTCAACTTCATCTCCTCATTCACCATGTTTTGCCCACCCACAATCGTCATCTCCGGTGGGTTTTCTGGCCACAGATCAAGCCCCTTGACAAGCTTCGTCACAAAGGGCCCAATGGCAAGCTTCCCATGACTACGAACATCGGCTTGAGCGCTAAAAGCGTGGGCCATGGCAATCCCTAAGTGCACCGACTGACCGCGTTGCATCTTGGCTAAATAGAATAAGTCGCGAAGGCCAATGGCGCCGTGCGAGTCGCCTCTTGGTGTGAGCGAGGTCGTCAGCAGGCGGTGGAGGTAACGCAATCCTGGGCTCCGGAGCGAAGACGCCTTTGAGGTTTTCACACTAAATTGGGGTTCGCCTGGTTGCACGAGTTCAGCCCAACATGTCTGGCGCACCAGTGGACTCGCAAGATAATCCTTGTAATGCTTGTCCGGAAATGGCCCATTTCGCCCAAAGAATTGTACCGGCAGTCCCAGCGCCTCACAGGTGTCGTCGACGTCCACCTTATGTTCCGCGTTAAAAGCCCTAAATTCGACTCCGTTCCGCCCATACTCCTCAAGAGAAAAGGTGGAGAGGAACTCCAATGTGAGCTCCTTATACGCCGGCTCGTCAATGTGGAAAAACTCGAGCCATCCACTGAGTGACACGTATCCGGCCACTTGCTGGTCAATGTTATGTTTCGCCAGCGTGTCATGGTCAATCATATCGGTTGGGATGAACTCCGTGTCCTTTAGCCGGTGATAGCGGGCCTGCTGCGTCTCGTCATCAAACTGGCCCATAGAATCCAATAGTGACGTCATGCGTTGGCCTCGACGTGGACGACTCGTTGATGCAGATGAACGACTTTTACCCATAGTACCTAGAAGTCCAAATGTTAGTTGGCGAGAAAACAATAATCAACACAGCTCGATTCGACCAACGTAGCGACAAAATTAACAATGCTAAAGCAAGAACATATGAACATTCAAAGCGGCATTTTGTCGACACATAATAGACATGCTAAAATACTGCTTCAAATTGCAAAAATCGATTAACCAAGCACAATCTTCAACTTGAAACGATTAATCAACGCAAAATGAGCCATGAAAAGCAACCAATTTCGCCAACAATTTCCAAAATCCCCCAAAACTGCAATTAGGGTTTGGTCCCAAATTGAAAATTTACGGACGAAATGAACAAATTGAGCAAACCCATCGTGCTTAAAGCAAGTATCTAATCGTAAAAGAGCAAGACAAACACCACATTGGCCTAAATTTGATAACCCCTAATTTTGAAAATTAGGGTTCCTCACCCAAAATCGAAATTAACACACGAAAACTACAAATCCATCAAGCCCAACACGTTTATAGCACAAATTTGACAATGAGAGAGCAATGTAAACACCAAAAATCGGACCCAAAATTGAAAATCGCCCTTAATTCCAAAGGTAGGGTGACGAGTATTCATACCTGGTGATTTTCTAATTTTAGGTGTGAATGTGTTTTATTTTTGGGTCGCCGGAGTTTGTTCGACGGTGGCAGTAGCGCGGTGCTCATCGGTTTGGTTTGGAAGGTTGATTTGGGCAAGAAATTCGAATGGGGATGTTTGTTTTGTTTCTTGGTGTGGAACGGACGAGAAAAGTGACGGATTTCCTCGCTTGGAGTGTTTTAATCGCAAGGTCCACGGCCGTGGATCCCATTTCACAGGCCGTGACTTGGAGCAGAGGGTTTCAGTCGTTCTAGTCACGGCGTGACTAATGGGTCTTGGGCCGTGACAGCGGGCAGTGAGTTAAGCCCGCCAACGTCACGGCCGTGACCATTAAGACACGGGCCGTGACAATATATTGATTTTTTATTATTATTTTTATTTATTTATTTATTTTTAAATTTACCGCTTGTGTTCACGGCCGTGAGGTCCACGCCTCTGGCCGTGACTTGAGGCAGTAAGCGATTTGATTTTTTCTCAATACTTCACGGCTGTGAGAGGTTAAGCAGAAGGCCGTGAAAGCGGCAGTGGGCGAACTATTGTGCTTCACGGCCGTGACTTTTACGCGCAGGACCGTGAATACGTATTTTCTAATAATTTTTTTTAAATATGAGTGTTATTATTTAATATATATTTTAACTATGATTGACACGCAAATCGACGAATTTTTTTCGAGAACGATTTGCGCGAGGAAAAATCTGATAATCGACAAGGGAAATATCACTTTCTCACGCGGCGTCAAATCTTCCAAGTCAAAAATTCGTCTGTATCATTTAATGGATTTGCTGGGTTTGATAATGATGTTTTTGTGCCCTTCATGCCTATAAATAGACATTGGTAGAACAACACAATAGCATCATCTACCATAAATCCCACGTCTTCAACAATCTTTTTTTCGATATTTTCTGGGTTAGCTAGCCACTATGAATTGGGGACATCAGCAAGGTCGTGAGGACGAGAGTGAAGAATATGCAAGGTTTCGTCGTAATTTAGATATGCTATCACTCTACCTTGTTCTTCTTTTGGGTTTGTTTGGAGTTTTACTTGCTTTTGTGTGTTGGGTTATCACAAGGTGCACTTGTGTGTAACCCGCCCTTATGAAGCAAAATAAACTATCGTTCTGTCTTTTGTGTTATTCGCAGTTTTAATTTGCTTTTGTGTTGGACCTTTCACACGTTGTAATGGTATTGTAACCATCTTTTATGTAGTAAAACTATGCTCCTATCTCATATTTCGATTCTGCGTTGTACCCATCTTCAATTTTCGCAATAAATCTATTATAAATTAAATATGACAGTTATTATTATCATTGTTATTGTTGTTTTATTTAATTTAATATATATAGTTTTAGATTATTAAAATTTTTTATTTTTTATTTATTTTTATTTTTTTATAATGCCTAAAAACATAAATAAAAATACCTGGGTTGCCTCCCAAGAAGCGCTTCTTTTAACGTCTCAGCCTGACATACCTCATATGCTCTTAAGCTGGCTGAAAGTCGAGGTATAATACCTCCTTGTCGCTCAAGTCCTCCTCGCCACCATGGTAATGCTTCAACCGATGTCCGTTCACCTTGAAAGTACCATGTCCCATACCTGAAATCTCAACAGTACCGTACGAAAAAACACGAGTGACAGTGAACGGTCCTGACCAACGTGACCTAAGCTTGCTAGGAAAAAGCCTAAGTCGAGAATTAAAGAGGAGGACTTGGTCCCCTTCTTGAAATTCTCGACAGTGCCTAATTTTGCTGTCGTGGTAGGCCTTCGAGCGCTCCGTATACATCCTAGCGTTATCATAAGCTGACAAACGCCATTCATCAAGTTCATTAATTTGGAGCTGCCGCTATCCGTCGGCTTTCCCCAAATCCATGTCTAAAGACTTAATTGCCCAATAGGCTTTATGTTCAATTTCTACGGGGAGGTGACATGCCTTTCCCTAGACCAACCTATACGGTGTAGTGCCTAGTGGTGTCTTATACGCAGTCCTATACGCCCAAAGTGCGTCATTAAGCTTATTCGCCCACTCCTTACGGTTCCCGTCAATAGTTTTCTCTAGGATACGTTTTAATTCGCGGTTCACTATCTCTACCTGACCGCTAGCTTGGGGGTGGTAAGGGGTGGATAGGCTATGTCTAACACCGTAACGTTCTAATGTACGTGAAAATTGGGTGTTACAAAAATGCGTGCCTCTATCGCTAATGATGCATCTAGGTGCCCCAAATCGTGAAAATAGTGCTCGTAAAAATCGGACAACAACCCTAGCATCGTTCGTGGGTAAAGCCTGCGCCTCGGCCCACTTAGACACATAGTCTACTTAGATGTGAAAAATTATCCTCTAAAAAGGAAAATATTGAATGAATTGATCGTAAACTCTGAGAGTTTACTTTATTTTTCTCTTCTAGACAAGATTTGAATCAGCAACCAGAATGTACTTATTTTATACGAACTAGGAAACGGGCCCATGAAGTCTATACCCCAAACGTCAAAAATCTCAGAAACTAAAATAAAGTTTTGAGGCATTTCATCATGTTTTGAGATATTACCTGCCTGCTGACATTGATCACAAATGTCAACATACCGTTGGGCGTCTCTGAAGATCGTAGGCCAATAGAAACCGCTTTCCAGTACCTTCTGAGCTGTTCGATTGGCTGCGTAGTGCCCTCCAATTGGTCCGCTATGGCAATGCCCTAGAATCTTCGTCGTCTCGGGGGAAGCAACACATCGTCGTATCACCTGGTCTGCACATCGCCTGAAAAGATACGGATCTTCCCAAAAGTAATACTTCAAGTCAGAAAAGAATTTCTTCTTTTGCTTATTGGTGTACTCCTTTGGTAGGACCCTCGCAACAAGGTAGCTAGCGTAATCTGCAAACCATGGAGTGTCGTCACTTACCACCTATATCGAGTAAAGATGCTCGTCTGGAAACCGGTCATGTATCGCCCTTTCGTCCTTAATATAAATCTCGGACTCCTCTAGTCGAGAGAGGTGATCCGCCGCTAGGTTCTCCGCACCCTTCTTGTCCCCGGTCTCTATATCGAACTCTTGCAGTAGTAAGATCCATCTGATTAGCCGTGGCTTGGCGTCGGGCTTTGCTTACAAGTACTTAAGAGCAGAATGGTCAGTAAAAACAATAACTTTGGATAGGATAAGATATGACCTGAACTTGTCGAAAGCAAACACGACGGCCAACAGTTCCTTTTCGGTGGTCGTGTAATTAGCCTGGGCTGCGTCTAGCGTCTTACTTGCATAGCAGATCGGCCTGAAATGGTTATCCTTCCGCTGCCCTAACACGGCCCCAACTGCATAGTCACTAGCATTGCACATTAGTTCAAAGGGTAACCCCCAGTCGGGGGCGACCATAATAGGTGCTGCGATGAGTCGCTCCTTAAGCAAGTTAAAGGCATGCAAGCATTCATCATTAAACTCAAATGGAGCATCTTTCTCAAGTAATCTAGATATGGGTCGAGCAATTTTTGAAAAATACTTAATGAACCTACGATAGAACCCAGCATGTCCTAGAAAACTCCTAATGGATCTCACGTTCGAGGGGACAGGTAATTTTTCAATCGTCTCTAATTTAGCCCTGTCCACTTCGATTCCTTTAGAGGAAATCTTATGGCCGAGAACTATACCCTCTCGAACCATGAAATGACACTTTTCCCAATTAAGTGCCAAGTTCGTATTCTCGCAACGTGCGAGTGCGAGCTTGAGATTAGCTAGGCACACATCAAACGACGACCCAAACACAGAAAAGTCATCCATAAACACCTCCATTACCTCACCTACCAACTCGTCGAATATTGCCATCATGCATCGCTGAAAGGTGGCTGGGGCATTGCAGAGGCCGAACGGCATCCTTCGATACGCGAACGTCCCGAACGGGCAAGTGAACGTGGTCTTTTCCTGGTCTTCGGGTGCTATGGGGATCTGTAGATAACCTGACAAACCATCTAGGAAACAGTAAAATGAGTGACCGGCTAACTTTTCTAACATTTGGTCAATGAACGGTAAAGGGAAACGGTCCTTTCTTGTGGCATCGTTCAACTTTCTGTAGTCGATACAAACACGCCACCCGGTCACAGTCCTTGTTGGGATCAATTCGTTCTTATCGTTAGTGACGACCGTCATTCCTCCCTTCTTCGGGACCACTTGGACTGGACTTACCCAAGCGCTATCTGAGATAGGGTAGATCATTCCCGCGTCTAGTAGCTTAATAACCTCCTTCTTCACGACATCCTTCATGTGGGGATTAAGTCGCCTTTGTGGTTGAGCGACTGGCTTAAACTCGTCCTCCATCAGAATTTTGTGCGTACAATACTTGGACTGATTCCTCTGATGTCGGATATCTTTCATGCTATCGCCTTCTTATGGGCTCTCAACACGTCCAAGAGCTGGTCCTTCTGTCCGTCGTCGAGGCTCGATGATATGATGACTGGTAGCCCTCCGTTGCTGCCAAGGAATGCATACTCGAGGTGGTCAGGCAGCGGCTTCAATTCTAAAGTCGGTGGCTCCTCGACCGAGCTCTTTTCCTTATCCTCTTCGCTGCTCTCGTCGATGGCTATGATAGGCTCGTCTACTTCTTCCCTACACTCATCGATTGCCAAAAGTTCCTGTGTATTCTGCTCGTGGGGAAACTGTGATAGACCTTGCACAGAAAAGAAAAGATCATGCTCAAAAGCGTCTAAGTAATAGCACTTATCGTCATGCTCGTTACTCTTCTTCAATGATTCAGCCATATTGAACATAATTTTCTCACCATCTACCGTCAAAGTTAACGTCCCATTTCTAACATCTATCATAGTCTCACAGGTAACCAAGAATGGTCTACCTAGTATCAACGTGACGTTATCATCCTCCTCCATATCTAAGATAACAAAGTCGGCGGGAATCACGAATTTACCTACCTCAACTAGGACATCCTCAATAACTCCTCTAGGGTATTTTAACGAACGATCAGCTAATTGAAGACTCATCCTAGTGGGTCGTGGTTCACCTAGTCCTAAGCGCTTAAACATGGAATACGGCATTAAATTTATGCTAGCTCCTAGATCAGCTAAAGCACGTTCAACAACTAAATCTCCTATAAGGCAGGGAATCGTAAAACTCCCTGGGTCTTTAAGCTTCTTCGGCATCTTGTTCTGAAGTATCGCCGAGCATTCTCCTCGTAGGCACACTGTAGACACGTGCTCGAGCTTCCGTCGGTTCGTCAGCAAGTCTTTGAGAAACTTAGCAAAACTAGGCATCTGCGTGATAGCTTCAACAAACGGTAAATTAATATGTAATTCTTTACATATTCATAAATTTACCAAACTGCGCCTCGTCTCTGTCTTTCTTCAGCCGAGCTGGGTAAGGGATCTTTGGCTGGTATGGCTTCACCTGTGGTCGCTCGATCTCCTTTGCCTTTCCTCTTTCAAGCTCGACCTTCTCCCTTTCAGCTTCGGCGTTCTCCTTCTCAGCTTCGGCCTTCTCAACATCGTCGCCTTTACTTACCTCCACCTCTGGCTCATCATTGCCCTCAAAATTGGCCTTCTCAGTCGACTTCTTTTTGGGAGGTACCTCTTGCAACTCTCTTCCATTCCTCAGGGTCACTGCTTTGCAATATTCCTTAGGGTTTGGCTCGGTGTAACTTGGAAGTGATCCTTGAGTTTGCTCAGCCAACTGCTTCGCCATCTGGCCCACTTGTTGCTCCAATTTCTTGATAGAGGCGTCGGTGTTCTGGGCACGTACTTCAATGTACTCCTCCATCTTATTCATTCGACTCTCGTGGGCTTGAGTGGTGTTGCTGAAATTTGTGAGGAGTGTCTTCATCATATCCTTCATCTCCCTCATATCATCGGATCCCGACCCTGCAGACGCGTTCTGGTACGGACGTGATGTTCCTCCTTGAAAACCAGATGGTCTAGGTTGGAATCCTGGTGGCCCTTGCCCTTGGTGGTTTTGGTTCCCATACGCCAGATTTGGATGCGCTCGAGGTTGAAAACTCCGCTGGCCTTGGTAATTCCCCATATAGTCCACATGCTCGGTGACTGCCCTAATTGGCACTCTGAAGTCTCATGAGTTGCGCCACAAATCTCGCACTGAGGTGTGTATGGCTTCTGAAGGGGTGGGGTCATCACGGCATTCACGGGCTATGTTTGCCCGACCTTTGGAAGGAGTGCGCCAATCACCGTCTGCAACTGAGAGTTCGTCGCTGCTATTTGTTGCTGGAGCGCCTCAAATTTAGCATTTGTAGTTGTTTCCTCGCTCACCCCAAACACTCCTGGAGTCTTTATCCTCGTATTGCCTCTCATGAAGCTGTTCCTTGAGTAGTCCTCGATCAGGTTCCAGGCCTCAGTCGCGGAGAGCTTCACGAGCCCTCCTCCTGCGGCTCCATCTAGCATGTGGACAGTCTGATCGTTGAGCCCTTCATGGAATCGATTGATCATGGCGGCTTTCGATATCCCGTGTTGTGGGCACTTCTTCAATAGGGACTTGTACCTCTCCCACACCTCGTAAAGGTTCTCTGAATCCTTCTGGTGAAAAAGAGATATCTTCATCTTCAATCTTAACACCTTTGACAATGGGAAGTAATAACCGAAGAATGTGCGCGTAACTCTTCCCACGTGGTGATTGATCTGGGCTGTAGCATCTCCAACCAGTCCTTCGCCCTGTACTTGAGTGAGAATGGAAACAACATTAGCTTAATCGCATCACTCGGGATCCCATTAATTTTAATGGTGTCTGTTACTGTCAGAAAGGCCTTCAGGTGGGAGTATGGATCAACATCAGGATTCCCCTCAAACTGAGCCGTCTGAAAGATCATCTGAAGCCAGGCATGCTCAGCTCGAAATTATTGTTCTCGATCGGTGGAATGACAATTGCCGATTCTGTACCGCCTAAAGAGGCGCCCTTGAGTAGATCTTGTAAAGATTGTTCCTCTTCTTGGTCTTGGTGGACCGGTACTCTGCGCTCAGCATCTCGACTTCTGTCTCTCGACCGTCGACAGATGCCTCTGTTCGAGAATTCTCTGTCGACTCCTGAGAGGTGTCCTCTGAGTAGCTTACTATCGCTTCTTGATAGTTACTAGCCGTGCCTTCGGAATTGAATCTGAGTTGTCTTCGTAACTTTCGCTCGAAATCTGGATCTCCTTCAACGATTGGACCCGATGGGTGGCTTCGGGTCATTCACCGCTGAATTGTACCTTCAATAAGCGAAACTAAAAATTCAGTGAAGAGCTAAATAACTACGTCGAAAAGGCAACAAGACTAATAATGATGTAGGAACAAACAACGCAATTAACGAAAAACTGAGAAAATATAAAATAAAATAGCTAAATTACCGAACTAGGGTGTTCCTAATATCAATCTATTCCCCGGCAACGGCGCCAAAAACTTGATCCCGTGCGTGTATATTTAAATAAGAGTTCGTGCGAGTACGTCAAGTAATAATTAAAACGAATATATTATAACTAAAACCGCGCGCGATAGAAAAAGCAGTGTACCTATCGTTATTAATATAGCTATAGCGAATATCCGAGTATCAAAACGAGGAATAAATTGATTACTAGTATTGACCTATTGACTCGATATTTAGCCTATGTAAATAACAGGATTTGTTTATATTACGAACTAATTTAACAGAACAACTTAAAGGATTGGAAGATTAAAGAAGTGCAACTAGAAATAATACGAGTGACTTAAGATGACAAATATGTGTTCGGGATTCAAATCCCGCAAGGTGTTGTCGGCTAAAGCTACGGAATATTGTTCCTACGCGAAGATCGGCTAAATCGCAGTAATTTCCTACCCACTCACGAATTTGCTGTCGCCCTAAACGTTCGTGGGGATCTAAATTTAGCGATTACTAGACGGCGAGGATCGAGTATTTGCTGTCGCCCTATACTCGAATCCTAACGTCTATGAACGACCTAATCGTTATTTAGCTGTCGCCCTAAACGATATACCACACATTCATATCAACACATAGACATATTGATACGAAGAAACATGTTCATAGAGCAATAAATAACCAGATTACACGTGTTCACGATTATCCAACGACTTAACTACGACAAATCCCGACGTTCATCTACTTCCGAACACACAAGAGGATTAGCTACTCATATTAAGCAAAGCAACAACGAGATTCAAAAGAAACGAGGACAGAGAACTCATAAAAACTTCCCTAAGAAGTGAGTATGGCGTTTCTGAGGCGGAGTTCTCGTTCCTCGATCGAATAAGCGTGCTACGTTGTCGGATCGTCCCTTGAGCTTCTCCGAGTCACGGGGCTACTTCTAGTGTTCTTCCTCCTCTTCTTTTCTCTAAGTTTTCGTCCCTATGGAGTTGTGTTTTAGTTCTGAGTAGAGCCCCCCTTTTATGCTTCGAAAATGGGCTAAAAACCTGAATTTTGGCACGTTCACGGCCTCTTGACGGGCCTTTACGGCCGTGAAGGCGGCTTAAAACCCTATTTCTTGACTTTCTGGCATGAGTCACGGCCTCTTGCAACATGATTCACGGCCGTGACGACGGCATAAACCCTAAATATTGACTTCTTTGGCAAAGGTCACGGCCACGTGCATCTTGAATCACGGCCGTGACTTCAAGATCTTGAGCTACTGCCGAGATTCACGGCTTCGTGCAATGAAGCTCACGGCCGTGAATCAGTACTTGTTCCATATCTTCGTCTGCCCAAGTTCACGGGTTCTTGCATGAGGTGTCACGGCCGTGACAAAGGACAGTGAACTTACTGCCGTGATTCACGGCCACTCGCCCAAAGGCTCACGGCCGTGACACAAGAAGGGTCTTTTCGTCTGAGCTCTCTGCCGGGCTTCACGGCCTCGTGCATACTAAGTCACGGCTGTGACTCTTAAGTGTTTTGCCTTTTGAGCTTACTGCCATAATTCACGGCCGCTCGCAAGATGTTCACGGCCGTGACTGATTTCTGGCAGTTTCAAACTTGATCCGTTTCGCACCGTTTTCGCCTCGTTTTAATTCCTTTTCGCTCCATAACCATTCGAAGGTCCTACAATATTTAAATGGGTGTAAATGGAGCCAAGAAATGCATGAAATGACCAAAAATATCCCATTATAACCGAAATAAACATAACAATAAACGTATTAAAATACGTTTATCAGCGTTCTTACATGGCGATTTAGATGAACAGATTTATATGAAGCAATCCGAAGGCTTCATAGTTGAAGGAAAAGAAGACCAAGTTTGTTTGTTGAAGAAATCCTTATACGGATTAAAGCAGTCTCCAAGAC
The DNA here is from genome assembly GCA_027422505.1 of Craterostigma plantagineum. Taxonomy (NCBI): domain Eukaryota; kingdom Viridiplantae; phylum Streptophyta; class Magnoliopsida; order Lamiales; family Linderniaceae; genus Craterostigma; species Craterostigma plantagineum. Next base: position 49,954 of record JAPQWV010000117.1, read on the forward strand.
AGTGGTATAAACGGTTTGATTCTTTCATGTTGGGTCATGGTTTCTCCAGGAGCAAGTATGATAGTTGTGTTTACTTTCGGAAGTTAAATGAAAGTTCGTTCATTTATCTGTTGTTATATGTTGATGATATGCTCATCGCGGCTAAGAATCTTGCAGAAATTCACCAGTTGAAGGCCTTATTGAACGGTGAATTTGAGATGAAAAATTTAGGAGCAGCGAAAACATTCTTGGTATGGAGATTGGACGTGATAGAGGAGCTGGTAAGTTGCACCTGACCCAGGAAAGTTACCTCAAGAAGGTTTTGGAGAGATTTGGCATGAGCAATGCCAAACCAGTCAGCACTCCTCTTGCTAGCCATTTTAGGCTATGCGCTGGTCAGTCACCATCATCAGATGAGGAAGAAGCTTACATGGCGCGAGTTCCTTACTCGAGTGCAGTCGGCAGTATTTTGTATGCAATGGTATGTACACGTCCTGATATTTCACAGGCTGTTAGTGTTGTTAGCAGGTATATGGCTAATCCAGGAAAAGAACATTGGCAAGCAGTGAAGTGGATTCTCAGATACTTGAAGGGTACTCTAAACACTTGTTTGGAGTTTGGCAGAAACAGTGATACTCTCGTTGGCTTCGTCGATTCAGACTACGCATGTGATCTCGATAAACGACGATCTCTTGCTGGATATGTATTTTGTATCGGAGGTTGTGCAGTTAGCTGGAAAGCTAGTCTACAGCATGTAGTGGCGTTATCTACTACTGAAGCAGAATACATGGCCGTTACTGACGCAATCAAAGAAGCTTTGTGGTTGAAATGGTTATTCAGCGAATTAACTCATAATCAGTGAGTTATTACTATTTTCTGTGATAGTCAAAGTGCGATTCATTTGACTAATGATCAGATGTATCACGAAAGGACTACGCATATTGATGTTAAGTATCATTGTATTCGTGATATCATTGCAGGTGTTTATCAAGAAGATTAACACGAAAGATAATCCTGCGGATTTGTTTACGAAGGCTCTTCCAGTTTTCAAGTTCAAGAATTGTTTGGACTTGATTGGTGTTTTAAAAATGGTGAATTAGCCCGTCGGAGCTAAGGTCGGGGGGAGATAAAGATATTCTAAATTAAGGTGGAGTAATTTTCAGAATCAAAAGGTCAAGGTGCAGATTTGTTGGATGTGACCTTTTGACACATGAGATGTGGGAAACATCTTCTTGTGGCATATTTCTCTTGTGGGCGCCTGACTTTGACTAATAAGAAGACGAAAGCAAAAATGAAATTGCTTGCTAAATCTCACGTGGGTTGCTTAGGTCAAAGACGGCAGCAGTGTTTATATTCATCAGTTCATACGGCATATTAAGGTCATTCCTCTCCTATAAATAGGTTCAATCGCAGAAGGAATAAAGCACCACAACCGCAACAGCTCAGATCTTCTCCTCCTCTGATTATTTTCTGTAGCCAACTCCTAATATTGTTGTAGCTATTTTTGTATCACGTCAGTGTACGTGTTTGTAATCACTCCACATAATAAAGAAGTTCTACCCTCCGGCCCGTGGATGTAGGTCATTGTGACCGAACCACGTAAATCTCGTGTCACTGTCCAAATTTATTTTGCGTCTATTTATTTATTATCGTCATTTTTCGGGCAAATAATTATCGGGGATTTTCGCATATCCTAACATATTTCATAACATAATGCAGATAAAATAAAATGGCGCTCGATGCAAGTTTTGTATAATATATATTTTACAAGTAAATCTATACATGAATAACCTCGTTTGCATCTTTGAAAAAAAAATAATAATAACCTCGTTTGCATCGAACGACTAATACACAATAAATTAGAAAAAGATCCTCCATAAATGCACCAGAATTAGATGAAATGAAAACACCTACCTAATTTCTGGTGCCAATGCGCTCTAAGGGTAACCACAATGGTGGTTTATATGTGTGTCATATGTGCTTATAAGGGAACACTGTTCATTCCTCTACATTTAGCGTGGGATTTGGCGTGTCGTTGGAGGTCATCAACCTCCATACCTGGCGTTTAACGCCAGGCTTAGGGCGTTGTTGGAGAGATCTCCAACGGTGCGGTATGTCTGGCGTTTTCCTCCACAATTGGCGTTGAGAGATCTCCAATGGAACTCCAAACGCAACTCTATTCCCAGCGGGTGCTACCGTGTCCCTCTATCTATTGCGGGGCACTGTTCACCCGCAACCCATTTTCTTTTTTTTTTTTCTTTATCTCTGTCAAGAAGATTGGTATATATAAAAAAAAAAAAAAGGTGGAATGAATGGGCAAAGAAGAAGACAACGATGTGGATGTTGAGTACCAGAGAGAACAGGGAAAAAATTGATGAAATTGTGTGGTATGGTGAAAAAGACGATAGGTAGGAGAGAGATGATTTCTTTATTTTTTTCTTTCGTTTTTTTTTTTTTCTGCTTTTTTGTAACTTTCAATAATTTATCTGATTTGCTTTAAAAAATATGTTTTTACGATTTAAAATTTCATTAATTTAATTAAATAGGTAATAAAGTATTATATAGTTTAATAAAATTTCGGTAACTTTCAATAATTTATATGATTTCCTTTAAAAAATAATTTTTATGATTTAAAATTTCAATTATTTAATTAAATAGGTGATAAAGTAATATCATATACTTAAATAAAATTTAATAATAGTACATGTTGAAATTAATTAAAAATGATGATATTAGCTTTAGAGGAAATGGTTGAAGTTGATAGAACTGTTGAAATTGTATATATAGAAAAATTTAACCCATAACAACTTTATATATAGAGAATGGTTGGACATAGCCTTAACTCGTATTTGTTCTGATTCGTAATGGCAAGTTAACGTTGGAAAAAAAAAAGGGAATTCTGCGAAAAGAAAACCAAAACCCAGCTCACACACACTCCCCAACAAACGACAACCCATCGAACGTTATAACCCCTGTAAAACCCCTTCAAAGATTTTTTACAGCAGCCGCGTTTGTGTGTGCTAGTTATCAAAAAATTTAATCCTTTTCTTTTTCTTTTTCTTTTTTTTTTTTTTCAATCGAAAGCTTGCTATCTCTCATTCAAAAAGTATAAGTACATTGGCTAAACAGCCATAGAGGGTTCCTCTGGCGACATCGATCATACCAGTAGGAACGAAGGCTGAGCAAAACTAAACAACAAACAAACAACAAAAAGCAATGAAGAAAAGCAACAAAGAATGCAAAACACAGATTGCGCCCAGGTTGCAAGGTGTCAAAAAATCTCCGCACGAAACCTGCTTCTCACCACTGAATACAAGATCCCTAATGATCCCATTTTGAGTATTTATAAGACCTATCAAGACGGCAGCTTTTGGAAGTAATAAGCTGCTAGGGAAAGTTCTTGCCGCCATGGCTAAAATGGGGTTTTATCCTCAGACGGCTAATTTTAGGACTTACCATTTTTGCCCCTCTTACTTCTTGTTCTGCCGTTGTGGCAGCGCTCGCTTCAGCTGTCCTTCTCCGTCCTGCAGCATAGCTTTGTTCAGGTCCTTTTAAAAAAATTTCTTGAAGCTGTTTGTTGAATGCTTTGTGTTTGGTTGTTGCTTTGTGGAGTTTGTGTCCATTTTGCTTTTTGGAGTTGGCCGGCGGATTTGGGGTTTTGTATTGAACAGTTCGAGGGTTTTTCTTTCTGTAAATTGATGAAAAGACGAGCCTTTCTTGAGTTTGTTACAGATTTTTTTCATGGGTCATTTATTTGCCCCTACATAGATGAGCCAAGTTCTAGTCTTGCCTGCAGTGTATAGTGTACATAAATTGAGTTTTTCGTATTATTTGTGTTATGGTAGCCTGGGAAGTCGTGTTCTTGTTTTATTTCCAATGTAGTACCTTCGATGATTTCATCGGCTTGTGTCGTTCTGCAGATTGAAGCATAGAGATTCCACTACCTCGGATAGACCTCACCATGCCAATTTGCTTCAGTTTAAGCAAAGATCGAACTACTGTACGTATCAGCATGACATTGGTCAAATGCACTATCGCCAGAAAAAAAGCTTGGCTTACTCTCAGATGAACAATCCATTCGCACGTAAAGAGGTGGAATGGAGAAAAGATGATGCTATCGATGTTTGGAATGATAGAGTCTTGGGCATACAGCTGAGGACTGGGGCCGAGTTACCGAAGAATATAAACAGAGAAAGATGCAATTCGATCGAAGGAATGTATCTGTTCATGCTAAAACTCTTCCACGAGGAGACCTCACACGAAAAATTAAGCCTGTTAGAAGAGACACGGTATGCCCGCCCGTCTGTAATAGTAATGGCAAAGCAATAGCAATCAAAATTTGCCGTTCATATTATTTTCTATAATGATTAAATTCTTGTTTTTGAAGCATGCTATAATCGTTGAAAAATTTCTCTTTCGGGAGTGTGAAAACGAAGTGAAAAGATATGCTGAAGTTCAGAGTAATGTGACTTTGCATAAACCAGGCGATGCTAGCAAGCATGCGTTAGAGGCATCCAAGGAAAATAGTTCCTTCCCCAAATGGGTTTGCACATAAGATTAATGCAGTGGCAAAACAGAAGGAGATGAGAAAAATACGAAACATGTTCCTAACGAGTGTGTTGGTGAAGCTGATGAAAAAACAATAGCTTCTTCTAGGTACACAGAAGTTCATGAGAGGCTAAGTAAAGTTTACGATAAGGTGCTTGTAGTTGATAGCATTCCCCTGGCTGCGAAGGTGGTTGAAATGCTAACCAGTAGCAGTAGAAGCAGAGAAATTGTACATGCGTGTGATACAGAGGTGATATGTCAATTTAAACCTTCGACCGAGGCTAATCAAAGCTTCTAATACTTTATATGATTTTTCCTCTCAACTTTTCCTCCGTGATTGTTGACCATAGGTAGAACATTGATGTTAAAGAAGAAATCGTGAATCATTGAGAGATTATATGTTTTAGCATATACTGTGTTGAAGCTGATTTCGGCGATGGAAAGTCATGTATATGGGTAGATGTTCTTGATGGTGGTGGCAAGGAGCTGTTGCAAGTGTTTGCTCCGTTTTTCGAAGACTCATCCATTTTAAAGGTTAATCATATAACCCTGACCAATTTTCCACTTCGAGTCAAAGATTCTAAATCTTGGATTGTGAGTATGATTAGTTTCTCTGCGATTTTCCCTTTTCTTTAGGTGTGGCACAATTATAGCTTTGATAGTCATGTCTTGGAGAACTATGGCCTAAAATTATCTGGTTTCTATGCTGATACGATGCACATGGCCCGTTATGGAACTCCGCCCAAAGAACAGAGGGCGGGTATTCTCTAGAAGCGCTGACCGGCGATTCCAAAATCATGTCAGATCCTAAGATTGGCCGTGATGAACAAGTCGTTGGGAAAATATCCATGAAAGAACTCTTTGGTCGAAAAAAATTGAAGAAAGACGGATCAGAAGGAAAGTGATACGAACCCGGATGGAGGTTCGCACGTGAGTTGAGATCGTCCTTGAAAGATTTGACTCGAAGAATGAGATGACACGAACTCAAAATAAAATTAGAATAAAACTAGTAGACACGGAAAATATCTAGACTCGATACGAACCGGAAAATGGTAGGATGCAATTTGAAGGACCCGAATGGCGCGAGTTGAACACGGCAAAATTAGGATGGACCTAACTCCTCCGAATCACAACGAGCGGCTTTCGAAAAATCCTATCCCCTCACCCTAACCGACCCTCAAACAACAATATTAGGACGACGCCTAACACCTTTGAATTACGGGCTGCGTTTGGACGAGAGTTTTGACGCCACAACTAGCTAAATCGCAACAAAACACTAGTTGATAAGTCAGGTGGAATTGCGAAGCAAATCCGGGCTAATTTGCGAGAAACAAGCGAAAGGAAAATGAACTCACAAGGTTTATCGAATAATCAAAGTGTCCACTCATTGACACGAGACAACACCTAAATAGAATATCATGCCCCACACAAAACTAGAGTCAATATAACATTAAAATAATTAAAGTTGAATACTGAAAATAACATGACTCCTTCGGATTAACATGTAGTCAAAGTGATTCCGCCAACTTCCATGTAGTCAAGGCAACTCGTGGGTCTTTCAGCCTCATGTCCCTTAATATTCCTTGGATTTATTTAGCTTATTTGGGCCTTCTAATGTTGCAGCCCATAGGTGCTAGGGCTGGCCTCGAGCCCACTTGGTTCTTCCATCAGCTCGATGATGTTGTAGAATTTGGCCCGGTCGTTTTTACTTGTAGTAGACCCTTGTTCAAAAGTTTGGTGAGTTAATCCGTTCAAAGCGTCGTCCATTTGTTTCTTCCTTGATCGCGTAATTGGCCCGCTTATGTTGTGAAGTGGATCGTCTGGTGTTTTTATATTTTCTTGGTTAGACGTCGTCGCACCCTCACCATCGACTTGTTCACTTGCCTGTTTCGCATCATCTCCTCTCCCTTGGAAAGGATTCGTCCTCGAATCCACATAATCTGTAATTTCAAACGGAGATAAATCAGAAACATTAAAACTCGTACTAACACCATACTCACTAGGTAGGTCGAGCTTGTAGGCGTTATCATTGATTCTCGTCAAAACTTTCAATGGCCCGTCGCCTCGTGGGTGTAACTTGGTTCGCCTCGCGGCTGGGAACCGCTCCTTTCGCATATGAATCCACACTCACTCGCCGGTTCAAAAATAACGCGCTTACGCCCTTTATTCGCCTTGACCGCGACCCTTTGGCTATTTTTCTCCAGATTTGTGCGCGCTTGCTCGTGCAATTTCTTTACCTGTTTAGCTCTTTCAACACCATCCATATTAATATGATCATTCAAAGGCAATGGAGTTAAATCGAGTGGGGTCAAAGGATTAAAACCGTAAACTAGCTCAAATGGAGAAAATTGCGTAGAAGAATGAATCGTGCGATTATATGCAAACTCAGCTATCGGCAAACAATCCTCCCAACTTTTTAAATTCTTTTTTATCAATGCACGAAGTAAAACGCCTAGTGTCCTATTTGTTACCTCGGTTTGGCCATCGGTCTGGGGGTGACTAGTAGTCGAAAATAATAATTTTGTACCCAATTTTCCCCAAAGACTCTTCCAAAAATAACTTAAGAATTTAACATCCCTATCAGACACAATGGTTCTTGGAACCCCATGCAAACGAATAATCTCCCTAAAGAATAAGTCGGCAACATGCTTAGCATCATCCGATTTATTACATGCAATGAAATGAGACATCTTGGAAAATTTATCAACCACAACAAGGATAGAATCCCTCCCTTTTTGAGACCTCGGTAACCCAAGTATAAAATCCATCGATACGTCAGTCCAAGGTGCTTGAGGGATGGGAAGTGGGGTATACAGTCCGTGTGGCATAGACTTAGACTTAGCTCTCTTACACTCTAGACATCTCGCGCAAACCCTCTCGACATCTCGCTTCATGCATGGCCAATAAAAATGTTCTTTCAAGATATCGAGGGTTTTTGTTACCCCAAAGTGCCCCATTAATCCCCCACAATGCGCTTCCCTCACTAATGCTCACGAAGTGAACACGAGGGAATACACAATTGGTTCTCCCTAAACAAGAATCCATCAAGTCGATAGAACTTGTTTGCAGCCACTTTTTCGCATTCAGCATATACTGAAGCAAAATCGTGATCATTTTCGTACAAGTCCTTGATAAATGTGAACCCCAAAATCGAAGTGCTAAGAGAAGTAATAAGAGAGTACCTTCGTGATAAAGAATCTGCGACAATATTATCCTTACCCTTCTTATACTTTACCACGTACGGGAAGGTCTCGATGAAAGCAATCCACTTAGCATGTCTCTTGTGCAAGTTCTTTTGCCCCTTGAGGTACTTGATCGACTCATGATCCGTGTGCACAACAAACTCCTTGGGCAGCAAGTAGTGTTGCCACGTCTCCAAAGCTCTCACCACAGCGTACAACTCCTTGTCGTAGGTCGGGTAGTTCAAGGTCGCTCCGTTAAGCTTCTCGCTGACATACGCTATGGGCCGGCCTTCTTGGAGTAAAACAGCGCCTATACCTATTCCTGAAGCATCACACTCAAGCTCGAAGGTTTTATTAAAGTCAGGTAGCATAAGTACCGGTGCATTCGTTAAATCATGCTTTAATTGATCAAATGCATTCTGTTGGGATTCTCCCCATTCGAACGCCACATTCTTCTTAACTAACTCATTCAAAGGAGCAGCCTTTGTGGAGAAATTCTTAACAAAGCGTCGATAAAAACTAGCAAGACCATGGAATGACCGAATTGGGTCACACTTTTCGGAGTCGGCCAATCTAGAATTGCCTGAACTTTAGACTGATCGACCCGCACGCCATTGCTACCCACAACAAATCCAAGAAAGACAACTTCACTGGCACAAAAAGAGCATTTTTTTGCATTTACAAATAGCTTTTCCTCTCGCAAAGTATTAAGAACAATTTTAAGATGCTCGGTGTGGTCATGCAAATTCCTACTATAAACAAGGATGTCATCGAAGTATACCACAACAAATTTGCCAAGAAAGCGTCTTAAGACATGATTCATCAGGCGCATAAAAGTACTTGGAGCGTTAGTTAAGCCGAATGGCATTACTAACCACTCGTAAAGGCGAAATTTTGTTTTAAAGGCCGTTTTCCATTCATCGACTTCCTTGATACGGATTTGATGATATCCTGATTTTAAATCAATTTTCGAAAATAAAGTTGCACCATGTAACTCATCAAGCATATCATCGAGGAATAGGGTGACGATATTTAATGGTGATTTTATTTACCGCCCTGCAGTCGATGCACATGCGCCAAGTTCCATCCTTTTTGGGTACGAGAATGACCGGTACGGCGCACGGACTCAAGGACTCCCGAATGTGGCCCTTCGACAATAACTCCTCAACTTGCTTCTGAAGCTCCTTTGTTTCCTCCGGCTTGGCTCGATAAGCTGGTCGGTTCGGAATGGCTGACCCGGGAATGAAGTCGATCTGGTGCTCGATCCTTCGGAGTGGAGGCAAGCCATCGGGAACATTCTCGGGCATAATATCTGCAAACTCAGTCAAAATAGAAAGTATTTCCGAAGGTAACTCATGAGGAAGATCACTAGAAGATACTAGTCTCTCCTTGTGCAAAAGCAAGATGAACGACTTCTGAGAATTTACAGTCCTATCTACATCTCTCAAACTCGCATAGAAAGCGCCTTTTCTCTCACTCGCTTTCGGCTTTTTATTTTTCTCACCCTCATTTTTCTTACTTATTTTTTTCTCACTTTCGGTTCTTTTCTCACTCTCTTTAGGCTTTTCTCGCTCACTTCCCTCTTGCCTTTTTTCCCTCATTTTTATTGTTTCGGTATGAACCTGAATTAGAGAGAGTGGTACGAGGAGTGTAAGTCTTCTTGTTATGCTCCAACTGGTATTTATTGGATCGTCCATGGTGAGTGGTATTGTGATCGAACTCCCACGGTCTTCCGAGCAGAATATGCCCAACGCTCATTGGTACAACGTCGCAAAGCACCTCGTCCTCGTACTTCCCAATAGAGAACTTGATTCGGGCTTGTCGGTTTACCCGTATTTCTCCGTGATCGTTCAACCAAGGCAGTCACGGAGTCGGGTGGACCTCCATGGGCAGCCCTAGCTTCTCGACAAGAAACGAGCTAACACAGTTAGTACAGCTACCCCGTCAATTAGAAGTAAACATACCTTCTCTTGGACTTAGCGTATGAAAAATATTGTGCCTTTGGCTCTCCTCCTCGGTCACTTGCGCGCTCAACGTCCTCATGGCCACCAACACCTCGTCACCACTCGAAACATATTGCTCACCCTCGTCCTCTAAGGTCTCATCTTTCTCATCGTCGCTGGCGCTTATGTATGTCCCATCGTCCAACATGGTCATGGTCCGGGCATTCGGGCATTGCGATGCGATGTGTCCCTTACCCAAACATTTGAAAGACGTGATCTTTGCCGACGACGAAGGAGCGCCTTTGCTGCCCTCTCCCTTTTCAGCCTTCCGTGGATCACTCTTCTTGATCTCGAGTTTCGGCTTCAGCTCGTTCTTTCGATTCCATGCATTCCCTTGACCCGGCGGCTGAAAATTTGAGGCTTTGCCACTTCGACGTTGGAGCTGCTTCTCCACCTTCTCGGCTTGGTGCATCAACTCGTTTAGGTCCATGTAATGGTGCAGCTCAACTCGGTCGGCAATCTCACGCCTTAATCCTCCCAAAAATCGAGCCATAGTAGCCTTGTCTTCGTTTATATTCGCGAGCGTCATGGCCGTCTCCATTTCTTGCTGGATATTCTGAAGCTTGTTGTAGAGCTCACGATAGTAGTGGGGTGGTACGGACCTCTTCCTCATCACCCGCTTCATCTCCTCCCAAGTGCTGATTTGGCGCTTCCCGTAACGTCTGCGATCCTTGAAGACTTTGTCCCACCAAATCTGTGCGTATCCTTGGAACTCCAACGCTGCGAGTTCAACTTTTCTGCGTTCGGAATAGTCATGAACAGCGAAGACATGCTCCACCTTCGTTTCCCAATCTTGATAGGCTTCGGGATCGTTTTGTCCACGAAACATCGGTAGCTTGATCTGAACGTTCCTCAGATCATCACGGGCTGGCCGTCGTCTCCTTCGATTCCTCTCAGACACCCCTGTCTCGTCGTCTTCCTCTCGCTCGAAATCTGTCCCATGCGTGCTAGCATGATCGCCATCCCTCCGTTGGTTGTTTAGCCTTAATTCACGCAGTTGCGCTATGATGGCGGCGTAGTTGTTATTCATGCGCTCCACTTCCTCTCTAATTGCTTCTAACCGGTCAGGCGGCGGCGCAGCCGACATATTTATTTTTTTCTAATATATTCCTCGCTCCCCTACCCCTCACAACCCTAAATATCACTCACCAAGTGTATACGCTCGGCTTATGTAAGGGGTTTGGGTCACTCAACACTCTTTTTTTTAATATTATTTTCCTTTGACTCGAAATCAAGCGCCTTAGCACGACTCCACTACGAATTCCAACGACAAGAATGAAAAGAAGGAAAAAAACATACGATGTAAGGGCGACGTAGGTCTCGAAGATGGACTGAAAGTAATCTGAAAATAATGGACTCGAAGGCTGGAAAAGAAAAGAAAATAAATAAACTGAAAATAACGACTAAAAATAGTAATAACAATAACAATATTGCCGAACTATATTTTTTTATTTTTTTTATCGATTTTTTCTGCTGTTTTGTTTTTTCTTCTTTTTTTTTTTGTTTTTCTTTTCTCCTTTTTTTTTCGCAGACTTCTCCCTTTTTTTTTGCTGATTTACTTTTTTTTTTGGAATTCCTTTTTTTTTCGGCTACTTTTCTTTTTTTTTTACTCGAACACTATCGATCAAGGAGACAGGCTCTGATACCAAACTGATACGAACCCGGATGGAGAGCTGAGATCGTCCTTGAAAGATTTGACTCGAAGAATGAGATGACACGAACTCAAAATAAAAGTAGAATAAAACTAGTAGACACGGAAAATAACTAGACTCGATACGAATCGGAAAATGGTAGGATGCAATTTGAAGGACCCGAATGGCGCGAGTTGAACACGGCAAAATTAGGATGGGAAGGTATTAGAAGCAAGGATCAGAACGAGTATCTTCCTACGGAGAAGGAATTCAAAGTTCCTAACGTGGACAATATAATCGAAGAAGGAAAGAAGAGCCCTTCGAAATATTAAAGATAAAGCTGCGAAAACCCGAGGGGGTTAACATCAAAACTGATAAGTACACGGTGAGTGGTTGGCCTTCTATGAGCAGAGATGCCTTGAAACTCTCGCTGGGAAGGTTTCTGCTGAATTTGAGTTTTGCGATGCGAACGAGGAAAAGCTGCTTGACGAAAGTGGAGCTTCGTCGTCGAGCGCTGACATTGATACCTCTGCTTATGGAACGGCTTACTCTGCTTTCGGCGGTGGCCAAGCGGGAATCGAGGCTTGCCATGCCATTGCTGCTCTGTGCGAAGTTTGTTCAATAGATTCCCTCATATCGTACTTTAGTCTTCCTCTGCAGGTTTGTGTTCACATGTAAATAATTTGAGCCATACGAAGAGATCAGCAATGTAATAATATATTAGCCTAAAAGTCCTTTGATCGTCTGATTCAGGGCAATCATATATCAGGCAAGAATGGGAGAATTCATTGCTCTTTGAATATTAATACAGAAACCGGGCGCTTGTCTGCTAGAAGACCAAATCTGCAGGTTTTTTCATTTCATCCCCTTGTCTTAATTCTCCAATCCAAGGAAATTGTGTCTGAATTAATCTCAAGAAAATCCACGAAATTATATTTTTCTTCTAAAACGATGCTATTTGAATTGTATAACTCCATGAGTATATATGATTGCAGAACCAACCCGCTTTCGAGAAAGATCGTTACAAAATCCGTCAGGAATTCATAGTTGCGCCTGGAAACTCACTGATCGTAGCAGATTCCCGATTACGGCCAGGTAATAAGATTGGCCATCACTTTATTTAACATTCAGACCATTAAAAAAATAAAAGAATTGTTTAACTTCCGTAATTACTAGTTGGAGCTTAGGATACTTGCACATCTGGCCAACTGCCAAAGCATGTTGGACGCTTTTAAGGCGGGCGGAGACTTCCATTCGAGGACAGCGATGAATATGTATCCTCATATTCGTGAAGCTGTTCATAGCTCGCAAGTGCTCCTCGAATGGCATCCTCAGCCTGGCGAAGATAAGCCGCCCGTTCCTTTGCTGAAGATTTCGTAAATTTTGTTTGAATTCTCTTCTCTCTACTTTGGAAATTCGAAAATTATTATTACATTGCGAACAACGCCCAGTTTTTTTTTTTTTTTTTTTTTTTTTTTTTTTTTTTTTTTCTATCAGGATGCATTTGCTTCAGAAAGAAGGAAGGCGAAGATGCTCAACTTCTCCATCGCTTATGGAAAAACGACCCTTGGACTCGCACGTGATTGGAAGGTAACTATATATACTTATAGGGATTTAACAAATGGAAAGAAATAAAAAAAAAAAATCTTTGGGGGATTTTTCGGGGTTGGTTAATTTTTTTCTTGCAACTTTTAGGTCTCTCGAGAGGAAGCTCAAGAAACAGTCGACCTTTGGTACAGCGACAGAAAGGAGGTTTCGTCATGGCAAGAAGAACGCAAGAGACAAGCCCATAAAGAAGGGCTCGTCTACACATTGCTTGGGTGGGCCCGACACTTCCCATCCCTTAACAACGCCAGCAGAGCTCATAAGAATCACATCGAGCGAGCAGCCATTAATACCCCAGTCCAGGTTTTTCTAAACCCCTTTTTTATCCTCCGTTTCGTCGCCAAAGTTGACCCATTTCTGACTTCCCCAAAAAAAAAAAAAAAAAATTCATGCAGGGAAGCGCTGCAGACGTTGCGATGTGCGCCATGTTAGAAATATCGAGGAACAAACGTGTACAAGAGCTAGGCTGGAGGCTTATATTACAGGTCAATATCACATCATACCCTTTTTTCTTGCATGAAATGTAATCTTTTGAACCAACCATTATCCAGTAGCTGCTATGTAATGAAATAAATGCTGGCTTCGAATAGGTTCACGATGAAGTTATCTTAGAAGGGCCCACGGAGTCGGCCGAGGAAGCCAAGGCTATAGTAGTTGATTGCATGTCGAAGCCTTTCGACGGGCAAAACATTCTCATAGTTGGTCTATCTGTCGATGCTAAATGCGCCCAAACTTGGTATGCTGCCAAGTAATACGAATCATCGCCCAAGAAAAAAAAATGCAAAGCTTTGTGCATCATCTACGTTCGAACTGTGATAGACTTCACAGAAAAAAAGGAGCCACGTCTGTCGAGCTCTGCTCAATGGGTCGTCTCCTGGATTTAGAAGAGTTGTTGATTATTCATCGTTTTGTTCGATTATTGCAGAGAAGATTTAGGTGAAACTATGGATGGGTTTTAGGCTTTTAGCTCTCTTTTTCTTTTTCTTTTTTATTTCTTTTGGCTAAATATAGTTGAATATGTGTGTGAATAGGTTATTGTGATATTCCAATCTTTTTTTTTTCAACGATAACTTGCCATTACTGAATTAAAGGTACACGTGCTAAACAGCACAAAGGGCCATTTGGTCGCATTGCGCCAAACGGAACAAGTCCTCAAATAGAGGAAAGAAGACCCCACAAGGGGGCACAACACTCCCACATGGGGAGACAAAGGTCCAAAAAGGACAAAAAAACCGACAGAAGACAAACCACATAATCTACGACCCAGATCTAGAGAACCTGTAACAGAAAAAGCAATTACGCTAAATCTACGACACTATTCACTTTCAAAGGTCTTCAACTTCTGGATTTTATCTTCATCGGACTGAAGGCTCCACGAGGGAGAAAAGCACCCAACCCGAAGGTCGGGCGAGACGAGGTCCCACTACGGGGAGCCTCGAGGCTGGAACGGCGAAGGAGGAAGAGGCGTCAGTAGGTGGTGGGTGGCGGACAACGGTCAGGCGGCGCCGACTGAGCGGCAGCGACGGGCTGGGAGGCGAGCGACGGCTGGGCGGGGGACTGGGCTGGGGGGCGGCGGCAGAGGAGACGGAAGCGCGGCGGAGGAGACGATGGCATGGTGGAGGTGCCGGCAGATGGCGGCGATGCGACGGCGGGCAGAGGAGACGGCGTCATGGCGGCGGAGATGGGCGGAGGAGACGGCGGCGAGGCGGGGCTGAGGGCAACACCGTCGTGGGAGCCCCCATGTTCGGACCTTTTTGCCCCCTTCCACAGCACCAAGCCTTAGATGGTTGTGGCAGCCGGCGAGATCTGGGAGGTGGTGGCGGCCAGCGAGTCAGGGAGGTGGTGGCGGCCGGCGAGCACTGGGAGGCGGTGGTGGTGACACCCACAATTATTTATTTTTTTAAAACTAAAACAGAGAATAAAGAAGAAAAAGAGAGCTCCCCCAACCTCCGCTAAAGGAGGAGGGGGAGGAGGAAGGTTGGAGACGGAGGCGGCTGGTTGAGTATTAGGGTTTTGTAGAAGTTAGAGAGAGGTGATCCTATTTCCCAAGAAAGGGACAATCCAACGATGAGAAATTTCGTAATTTTTAGTTTTGTTTTTCCTGTTCCAGTGAAGACCAGTTGAGTAGGATTATTGAGATTCTCCTTGCCTTTTCTTCGTTTGTCATATATATTCTTGATAAATGCGTATTCTTATAGAAAAAGCATCAATCGTAAGATAAAAAGAGAGAGCGAAATTTAGATTCCTACTACGCAGAAAAATATGGACCCGAGCCATCCCACCAATGAGATTCCATTCCTATGATTAGAAGGTGAGATATAAATCGAGGGAAGAAGAAGATTCCTGACCTATCCTTACTTGGAGGCTACAACATTCAAAAGGCTTTCATGCATCACATTTATTTCACATATCATATTGCTTCATTATTTTAAGGGAAATTGCGGTTGGTGCCCTTCTATATATGACATTTCCAGCTGGTAACCACACTTACATTTCAATTCCAACTGGTATTCATGTGGTATATATAACATAACAACCTAACCCTACTCTACCGAAAAAAAGAAATTTTCGAGTGTTATGGATCGTTAGGGATTAACGGACTCCGTGAAAAGACTACAATACCCACAATTTTTCAGGGCTCTTCAACTTCCGCGCCACCGCCTTCGACTTTCCGTCGACAAGCGAGCTTGTAAGCTCCTTCACTCATAAGGTACTGTCGTCCCCATGATTTGGGCTTTCTTGAGAAATCGTAAGAGTTTTATCATCTTAGAGAGATGGCATCTAATTTGCTTCGATTCGGCGATTTCGAAGTTATTACCTTACTCTAATTTGCCATTTGAGTGTCCGATTGAGTAATCATCTTACAGTTTGTTTTTCTTTACATATCGTGCGAGTGCTATTGGGATTTCTTATTCATATTCTTTATCTCTTGCTTTGATTCTTTTTCTACCTGATGTTGTCGTCTTAGATGACATCTATCTAGAGTAGCTGACAAATCATGCTGAGAGTTCCTATGGGTCTTCGTCTTACGTATTTTTTGCAGAATGATCGAACCAATTGATGCCCAGCCACTAGAGATTGAGCCATCTGAGCAACCTCACCCCAATACGTCTGCTGCACCATCTAATGGTCAACCGTAACGTCCTTACTGCTGGCAAAGGTGAATTTGAAATCCAAGACGGTACGTCATATTTGCCTCTTTCGTTAAACAACAAAAGTTGTACTTGTGCAAATGGCAGATTAGCGGGATACCTTGTGTGCATGCTATGAGAGCTATCAACCATTTGAGGTGTTCTTATATTCCTTATGTGATTGAATGGTTCTCGGTGAAAAAGTATAAAGAGGCATACGGGTTGAATATTCACCCGATGCCATCTGAAGAGAGATGGCCATCTTTTGACCTTCCCAATATTCAACCCTCCTCAAATGAAGAGAATCATTGGAAGGCCTAGCCGAAATAGAAGAAGAGAGCATGGTGAGCCAGCAAAGCGGAGAAGATCAACGACTGTGCAATGTAAGAAATGCAAGGCTTATGGTCATAATTCAAAGACTTGCAAAGGTGGTCTAACCGCACATGAAATGAGAAACCAAGAAGGAATTAAAGTAGACACAAGGAAAAGGAAGAGAAAGAAAGCACAAAAAGCGGCAGGGTGTTCTTCGCAACCCACACAGTCCGTTGCTTCACTGTCGGCACAGCCCGTTGCTTCGCAGCCATCATCATCAGTTCCAGCATCTTAATATTTTACTTTATTTTGTGATGATGAATATTTTGCTAAAGATTCTGATGTTAAATTAATGTCACATGGGCTGAATATTCTGTTCTGTAATGTTTGAAGAATATTTTTTAGTGTCTTAGCAATTCTGGTGAATATTTTCTAAGGTTTCCAGCAACTGAATATTCTGCTTCAAATTTGTAGCTTGATTATTTGTAGCTTAAAGTTCTAGATTCTATTAATATTTGCAGCTTGATTATATGGTCATACTTGAATAAACTATGTATGTCTCAAGATTACCTAAAGAACAACAAAAGTCTGAAGATTTACAAAGCAGGAAACAATTCGCAATAAAACCTAAAGAATAACAAAAGTCTGAAGATTTACAAAGCAGGAAACAATTTGCAATAAAACCTGCTTGAACTACAAGTCTGCTTGAAACTACAATTTAGAAAGAAAAAAAAACACTTGGAAGAACCAACAACAGTGTGAAATTACTTAAACAGGACAATTACAACAACAAGAGAACCCCGGGTGTCCCGAGATCGAACCCCGGGCGTAACGGAAGTTTAAAATTTTTTCCCCGGATCCCCGTAAGGAGCCCCGGATCGCTTGGTTATGTAAAGAAAATATGCATGACACGTAATAAGGGTTTTCGTAGCTTACCCTCGTAGCGAGATCCTAGCTCTCGTCTTGCCGTCCCGGTTGTCGTAGTTCGCTTCAAGCAACGTCGTGACCTCTCCGAGCTCCAACGCCTTGGCAAGATCGTCACGCCGACCCCGGGACGTATCCAAATTCCACCTCCTCCCAAGGATGGCTAGAGAGGAGGGGAAGATGTTTTAGAAGAGATGTGTTTGTGTTTGAAAT
Source organism: Craterostigma plantagineum (assembly GCA_027422505.1). NCBI lineage: Eukaryota > Viridiplantae > Streptophyta > Magnoliopsida > Lamiales > Linderniaceae > Craterostigma > Craterostigma plantagineum. The sequence continues at coordinate 67,482 of JAPQWV010000117.1, forward strand.
TGTGTGTTTGATTTACTAAAAACTCAAACACACTTACGTTTTTCTCAAAGAACAAACTCATATGCTCTCAACTCTCTCTAAACTCCAAGTTTTAGTGTGAGAAAGCTTGGATAAAAATTATGGACGAAATTCTTCAAAGTTATAAAGATTAAATCAACTTTCACCCTTTGAAATTGATTTTAATCATAATTAATCCAAATCATGTCATATATGACTCATAACTTGTTTGTTTCCTTTGTATTATATCATCTAATGACTAGACATTGTCCCACAAGTCTAACAAAAAAACAAGGAACGAATTTGGATTTGATTCGAACAAGTTTTGACCAAAAACTGTCGGTTCACGGCCTCTTGCAAAGGTCTTCACGGCCGTGACGAGCTTAGCCAAGCTTCTGCCCGTCATCACGGCCCGATTCACGGCCATGAACAAGTCCCTGACGGCCTTCACGGCCTGGGACATGATGGTCATGGCCGTGACCAAGTCGGGGCCAAAAAACATGGCCTCTGTGGACCTTCATTTTTGGGGTAAAGCCATGTCTTCGAGCGATCTCCAAGTCCTCGAACGACTTCTATTGTATTTTCGCCTCGTACTCGTACGTTCACCATACTTAAACTAATTTTTCTACAAATTAATAAAGTACATAACGGGGGGATCAGTTGTCCCGGACAACCCGTATATTATCAAATAAAATACAACCCGGGGGGACCTTGTCACCCTTAACATATCAACCGGAAATAGAGCCTAAGTCCACGCTGACGTCATTATCATATCATGCATACACAACATAAATACGTACGCGACAACAAATGCTCAAAGAAGCCGAAACGAAATTTTGGGCTTGTCTTGGGCCAAGCCCATTAGTCCCATTAGGGTTACTTATTGGGCTTAGACCCATTAGAACTATTAACATGACCCAATCATTTAAAGTCCTATAAATGAATGGGATTGGGCCAAAACCTTATCGGCCCATTGAAATGTTCAAAACAGACCGGAACACAAAAACAACGTTACCGGTCCTTATCGCTACTTCATCGGAGTCGGACTTCGCCATCACCGGAGTTCAGACCCGGATCCGTTGAACGTCACAGTCCCGGTAAAAATAATGCGTAATTTAACGCATGACAAGGGGCAGCCGCTCGTTTTTGAGCTTTCGACGGTCCCTCTAACTCGAATCGAAAGTCGTTGGCAATGAGGCTTCGCCCCGAGCCAATGAGCCTCACTATTCTCGTCTTAGGTATCGCTGAAAATTTCCGTTCAAACCACGTCTAACGTTTTTACGCAGATCTACTCTAGACCTCTAGATCTAAGCAATCTTAGTAAAGTACACCCTTAAACTCATCTCCAAGAGTAAAGTTATAATCCCCAGGGAGACAACCACTACGGTTTCTCACCACGGCGCTGCAATACGTCGGACTGCTCGCAACGAGACGGTGTTCCGACCATGCAAGCGCTCGGTTTGCAAACTCGAACCGAGAACAACTCATGCTATGACGCTCGAGTGACTCAGTGATTTGCACAACCGAGATCATTTCGGGATCATTTATGTCGTTTCTTAAAACCAAGTAAATATAGTTTCTAAAACTAATATTTAATGTTTTATTAACGTCTCCAAGACCGTTATGTAATAACACATCTCACTTTAGTAGATACTGTCTCGGTGATCCTTTTTAAGCCCGACTCTCTTGGTTCGTCTCAACCCGGCAAGGGAGGAATCCAAGAATTCGGTAAGCACCTAGCCAAAATCCCGTGGTACCGAATAGATCCCGTGTTGAGTACGTTCTTCGTATTTTATGAACCGACTATAGATCGTCGTAATACGTATAGACCCTTCACATATGTCCCGGTCGAGTGAGAGCCATGGTAATGTCAAACTCACTAACCCGACACCTTGTCAAATTCGTGATGAAGAAATTACTAAACTACACTCCACGTCCCACGTGAGTTAGTTTTTATACTTTGCAAAGATTCCGTAATTCCTTGTCCCCGAATATGCATAGGACATATACCTCGATTACTTGCGAGGTTGTGAATCCCTCACGACTGTCAATGTCCAGCAGTTGCACTTCGTTGTCAAGACCGCATGTTGCCGCTGACCCATGTTCAACCTCGAACAAGGCGGGCCTAGCAAACTAGTGACAAGTCAGGACCCCAAAGCCAACTCTGTCAATGACCCTTCGGTCTAAGGTCCACGTACACTACTATAGTCAATCGATCGATCATTGACACTCAACGAGTAATTAGCCATGTGATCGTCGATTATGAGTCGTGTCCAAATACAAGTTAATCCCCTGATTCAACTCATACCAATGTTACGACTCCCTCTTCCCAAGTGAATGGTTGGCACAACCATTTAGAGTCGTCAACAAATAAGTCATGATCGACATTCAGTCACCCTACTGAAGTCTAAGACTTATGGACTAATTTTATATCCGAGAATAATAGCTCATCGGTGCCCCCTCTCTCATCCCATGAGAATCGGTGACTAAACTCGTATATATGGGTTTTATTTATTTACCGTCTCACCGGATGCCTAGTAAGACTAGATAGGTAAATAATAATATGCCTAATTCCATAAATAAATATTTGAATACAATATCCAAATATTAAAGTGTGAATAACAGGTTCATGTTTATGCCCTATTCATTACATCCTCGAATGGCATTCCAAGGGCATATACCCAACAATCTCCCACTTGCACTCGGTGCCATATGCTGTGTATCTAATACTCGTCTTCAAAAGACGTTATTCAGCACAGCCTGTATAAAAGGCACAGTGTGGGACGGCCACATTTCCGCGGCACAATCTCCTGCACGGCTCAGCAGCCATTTTTCAACGATACATGCAACATGTAATATTTCTTTCTTTTCTTTTGTCTGGATCAACTGTGAGACAAAGGTTCATTAGCTAAAGTGGTCATTCTGCTATTGTCGCACCACAATGGCAGCAGTAGACCCGCAATGCCTGGAACTATTTGAAGTTCTTCTACCACTGTTGGGTAACCCCGGGTGACCCGAGGCGGGGCAGCGGAAGTATTGAAAGGGTCTCCCAGGTTCCCCGTTGGAACGAGTGAATTTCAAAAATTTCCTCGTTCCCGCCACAAGACCAAACTCGGTATAAAGAAAAACACGCATGTATACATGTATTAAGGTTTAGAACATTACCCTCGTTGCGAAGATCCTTAGCTCCCTAGCTCACGAACTGCGCCGAAGAGAGTCACGCCGACCCCGTGACATACCACAAACCAACACCACCCCAAGGATGGCTAGAGATGGTGTGGAGTGTTGTGTAGAGATGTGTATGTATGTGTGTGATTTCTAAAACTCACAAACACTTAGGGATTTCTTAAAGATCACCCTAAATGCTCTCACTTCTCTCTAAAACTCAAAGATAGAGTGAGAAAGAGCTTAATTCAAGTTATGGACGAAATTCTCTAAGAAGCATATTAAAAGTCCGTTTCCAAACCAAGAAAATGACTTTTAACTTAATCCAAATGAGATCATGTCCTACATGACTCAAAAGGTGTTAGATTACCTTTTATTATGTCACTAACTGACCCAATAATGTCCCATATGTCTAACATAAGAACAAGGATCGAAATTGGATTAGGTTTGGCCAAGAAAATGATGTTTCGATGCGCGTTCACGGCCTCAAACAAGACTGTCGCGGCCGTGACTCATCATTGGACATGTGCTGCCACTCGTCACGGCCATTGTCATGGCCATGACCACTGTTTTGAGGCCTTCACGGCCTTGGCAATGAGTGTCATGGCCGTGTCACAGTCGGGCACCATTTTTGGTCGCCACTGCCTGTTGTCACGGCCACGTGCAATGTGTCACGGCCGTGACACTTTGACAGCTTTGCGGCAGTTTCTTATGTCGATCCGATCGAGGGGTAAACGAGTCCGATTGACCTGAAATTTTAACCATAGTTAAAAGACTCACCAATCTTGACTCTGACCAAAGGGATTCGCAGTCCGAGGTCTAGATTGTGAGATATGAATTTTTGAAGCTACTGCAACTTTGCAGATGGACTTCACAACCGTGACAAGCCTTGCTTGTCATTGTGAACCCTATTTACGCTTCAACTATTACCATTTTCGTTCCGTAAATATCCGTCCATGTAAATATAGTTTCTAAAACAAATATTTAATATTTTATTAACATCTCTAAGACCGTTAAATTAATTTATATCTCATAATAGTTAGGCACTATCACAGTGATCATTTTTAAGCCCGACTCTCTTGGTTCGTCTCAACCCGGCAAGGGAGGAATCCAAGAATTCAGTAAGCGCCTAGCCAATCCCGTGGTACCGAATAGATCCCGTGTTGAGTACGATCTTCAATCTACGAACCGACTATAGATTATCGTCGTACGTATAGACCCTTCACTAATGTCCCGGTCGAGTGAGAGTCATTGTTACGTCAAACTCACTAGACTCGACACTATGACGAATTCGTGACTGGCGAAATTACTAAACTGTTCTCCACGTCCCACGTGAGTCAGTTTATTGCTTCGGCCGAAGACTTTGTAATTTCCCGTCCCCAAATATGCATAAGACATATATCTCGGTTACTATCGAGACAGTGAATCCCTCACGTTAGTCTAAGCACGGCAGTTACCCTTCATTGTCAAGACCGCATGTCGCCGCCGACCCATGTTCATCACCGAACAAGGCGGGCCTAGCAAACTAGTGACAAGTCAAGACCCCAAAGTCAACTCCGTCAAAGACCCTTTGGTCTAAGGTCCACGCACACTACTATAGTCTATCGACCGATCATTGACGCTACCCAGAGTAACGATAAGGCCCATGTGATCATCGATTGCGAGTCATGTCCAAGTACAAGTTAATTCCCTAATTCAACTTATACCAACGTTACGACCTCCCGCTTCCCAAGCGAATGGTTGGCACAACCATTTAAGAGTCGTCAACAAATAAGTCGTAATTGATGCTCCGTCATCACGTCCCAGGCCTCAAGCAAGACTGTCACGGCCTTGACTCATCATTGGACATGTTCTGCCACTCGTCACCTTCACTGTCAAGAGCTGGGCCATTGGAAAAGGGACTGCCCCAAGCTTCGAGCTTCTGGGGCTTCAGGTAAAGTTTCAGAAACTTATTGTTCATTTACTGTATTTTTGTGGATTCTTGACTCGGGAGCTAGTGCTCACATTTGTATTTTGAACCAGGGTCTGGAACGAAGTAGGAAACTGGCTGAACGAGAAGTCCTGATCAACGTTGGTAGCGGATATTGTGTGCCTGCTAGTCATGTTGGATCGAAGACTCTTGTACTAAGTTCTGGACATGTATTATATCTATCCGATGTACTTGTGTTGCCCAAGGGGCTGAAAAATATTATTTCTATTCCTGCTTTGAGTAAGAATGGTTATGAATTTCGATTCAATAATAATATTTGTGAGATTTATTTTGGAAATAAATGCGTCAGAAATGCAACGTTAATAAATGGTTTATATTATGTTAACGTCCAAGAACATGCGAATGTAGTTACCGACAAACATAACTTAGAGTTAAATAAAAAGTATTTGTGGCATCTTAGACTAGGTCATGCCGGAGTGCGAAAGATTCAAGAGTTGGAGAAACATGGCATAATTAAGCCGAGGGAATCAGATTCCTATCCAACGTGCGAGACCACTGTTGGGGAACCCCGGGTGTCCCGAGATCAAACCCCGGGCGCAGCGGAAGTTTAAAATTTTTTTTCCCCGGATCCCCGTAAGGAGCCCCGGATCGCTTGGTTATGTAAAGAAAATATGCATGACACGTAATAAGGGTTTTCGTAGCTTACCCTCGTAGCGAAGATCCTAGCTCTCGTCTTGCCGTCCCGGTTGTCGTAGTTCACTTCAAGCAACGTCGTGACCTCTCCGAGCTCCAACACGTTGACAAGATCGTCACGCCGACCCCGGGACGTATCCAAATTCCACCTCCTCCCAAGGATGGCTAGAGAGGAGGGGAAGATGTTTTAGAAGAGATGTGTTTGTGTTAGTAATTGTGTGTTTGATTTACTAAAAACTCAAACACACTTAAGTTTTTCTCAAAGAACAAACTCATATGCTGTCAACTCTCTCTAAACTCCAAGTTTTAGTGTGAGAAAGCTTGGATTAAAAATTATGGACGAAATTCTTCAAAGTTATAAAGATTAAATCAACTTTCACCCTTTGAAATTGATTTTAATCATAATTAATCCAAATCATATCATATATGACTCATAACTTGTTTGTTTCCTTTGTATTATATCATCTAATGACTAGACATTGTCCCACAAGTCTAACAAAAAAGCAAGGAACGAATTTGGATTCGATTTGGACAAGTTTTGACCAAAAACTGTCGGTTCACGGCCTCTTGCAAAGGTCTTCACGGCCGTGACGGGCTTAGCCAAGCTTCTGCCCGTCATCACGGCCCGATTCACGGCCATGAACAAGTCGCTGACGACCTTCACGGCCTGGGACATGATGGTCACGGCCGTGACCAAGTCGGGGCCAAAAAACATGGCCTCTGTCGACCTTCACGGCCTCTTGCACAAGGTGTCACGGCCGTGATGCATTCGACAGCTTTGCGACAGTTACGTAGATCTCTTAGATCGAGGGATAAACTATGTCCGATGGACCTGAAATTTTAACCACAGATATAACACTCACCAGTCTTGATTCTGACCAACGGGATTCTCAATCCAAGGTCTAGATTTTGAGATATTAATTTTAATCTGCTGCTATTTTTCAGGCGGGCTTCACGACCTTGACGAGCCTTGCTCATGGTTGTGAACCCTATTTTCGGTCCATTTTTTGTCGTTTCATTCCAGGAATCTTATTCCAAGTAAATATAGTTTCTAAAACTAATATTTAATGTTTTATTAACGTCTCCAAGACCGTTATGTAATAACACATCTCACTTTATCAGATACTATCCCAGTGATCCTTTTTAAGCCCGACTCTCTTGGTTCGTCTCAACCCGGCAAGGGAGGAATCCAAGAATTCGGTATGCACCTAGCCAATCCCGCGGTACCGAATAGATCCCGTGTTGAGTAAGATCTTCATATTTTACGAACCGACTATAGATCGTCGTAATATGATAAGTCATGATTTTACGTTACTTTATACCCCGTTAATATGTATTATTGGTTGTTAGTAATCCAATTTTCGCTGAATATCATATATCTACTTTTATAATGTATTTGACAGATATTTGGAAAAGATCTTAGGCGCAAAGCAAGCCAATCTGCGTGAGATATAGCTGAAGAAAATTGCAAGCAAAATGCTCAAGCCAGGAATTGATGATTCAACGCAAAAAGGGAACTATAATTGGCTTGGGATTTAAATATTCTATAGTAGACACCTAAGAAGTCCTCACTGACGGCTGGAAAAAACAGAAAGAGAGCCCACACACACAATAAGACCTTTTAATGAGTGGCCTTAGTCTTTAATTGATATCAAATAAAAGGAGAATATATGCTCACGAGGCTCAAGGTAGAAAACAGAGAACCAAGCGAATACAACCAAGATGAGAAGGCTGCGCAATGAAGAATTTGGCGTGACCTTGTTCCAAGTGGGTTCTTTAAAAGCATCCTAAAACACGCAATAGAAGGGAGCAGACGAGCAGACGAGAAAAGAAAATATCTTGAGACACCAAATACCCACGAAGCTCTCGACGCTCAAGGCCATCCGCATCTAGATCCGGCAGAGCACTCAACGAAACAAGCAGCTGAAGCATCCCTCACCGTTTCCTCACCTCACCAACCAAGCGACTCACCTCATAGCCACGTTGGAATATAATTCGAAGTAGCTTAGAACGGAGCAGAAAATACGAGGCTACCATAGACGAGTTTTTTTGCAACCAAGAGGAAGAGAAGTCCACCAAACAGGAAGCTCTCATCATCTGCTAGAGCATACACCTACGGGAAGGCTGGTAACGAAGCTAGGGAGTCGAGACACGAGCAGAGCGTCCAAGGCGTTTCTTAGTCGCCCGCCACTCGATCGACGAAAGTACTGTGAGGGACGTAATTTTCTATCTTTCCTTTTTACGTGTTGTTACTTATGTGTTTGTTTAAACCTTCGTTGCTTTCGTTTATTAATATGTGCTCCTAAGTTTATTGTGTGATTGAGGCCGTGTTAGGGCATATTATGACTACGTGATAATGCTGTTTTTATTATATTTAATCGTATGAGTTGAGTTATGTGTTTTATATTTAAGTTTAATGCTTGCGTGTGTCTGATCAACATATGCACGATATTTGATTGGTTTATGAGACGGACAAAGTGATTAGACCGGTTAGAACGATAAATATAGAGCACCACGACGTAAAACCGACCAGAGATGGAATTCGGTTTCGTACGTGTGGTTTCCGAGATTTTGGGCGCCGAAAGCGTCTAAACTCGGGGAAATTCATAAAGCCGAATTCATGCGGAGTAACTACAGTCATATAGAAATATAGTTGATTGGTTCATTTTTGCATAGGATCGCTATTGCGGGACAAACGGGTAGCGATTATTTTAGGAAATTCTACCTTGACCGATACTCATTTTGGTTATTTATGATTGATTGAATGTAAACGTAGGAATAATTCGTGCCGAGCATGCGCCTTGATCACATTGTCATTAATTGATTTTAATTCGCCAATAGTCTATTTGCTTTAATTGTTTAGTTACGCTTTTATCTGGTTTGATTATTTTTAATATCAAAAAGCATAAAAATACCATATTTAAAATTTGCATTAGTCTAAATTAAATTTCGGAATAATATCTTAAATTAATCGAGCTGTCCTCGTGGATCGATACTTGGACTTGTCCATTTTATACTACTTGCACGACCTAGTACACTTGCTAGTATTCGAACGTGTCAAGTTTTTGGCGCCGTTGCCGGGGACAGCGGAAATAAATTTTAAAATATATTCTGAATTTTAGTTTAAATATTTTTATTTCTATTATTTTTATTAGTATTTTCTAAAAAAAAAGAGTTTAAAAAAAATATTTATATAAGATATTTATTTTATCTTGATTATTATCATCATTATCATTATTATCGTTGTTGTTGTTATTATTATTGTTATTATTATTATTATTATTATTATTATTATTATTATTATATTAATTTTATTAGCCATGTACAATCACTTCTATTATTCTCCTGCGGCAGATCTACCTATATATGGAGAAAATGAGGTTAACAACAATATTGCAGCAAAGTTTGAGGCGATTCATCGGAGGATGGACGAGATACAATTTCAGCGCTCACAGGACATGCATCATGTTCATCACAGTTGGAATTCAGACGTGTTCTACGAGGATCCATACTGCGAGGAGCCACGAGAATTTCATAATGAGTTGTTTGCTCCACTTGAAAGGGAGCCGCATGGGAGATAGCGTTCGAAAAGGCGATAGAACAGGACCGTAGAGCTGAAGAGCGACACCGAAATTTCGATGCTGCTTTTATGGAAAGTTCTAAACAATTAGAAGCATCAATGCGAAGTTTAATGGCCCAAGTGGAGAAGCTTAAAATTGAAGAATCTGAATGCGAGCAAGAAGCGCTCTCGAGCCACACAGAAACAGATCCAGAACAGTTGATTTGTGGGACGACGCTAGAACTAGTGCCGGAACCAAATGAAGTTGACGATGAGATCAAACCTGAAAAGGTCGATCAACCCGCAGAGGCTACTGTAGAATTCATTTCATCAAAGCCGAGTCCTCCACCAGTCTGGATTCGACCGCCATTTCCAACAGCGTCACGAAAAGAGAAACGAGATGATTTGTTATCAAAGAGCAGCAAAATTGACGAACAAAGGATGATAATTCTCACCGAAGAATGTTCAACATGGATACAGAAGAAGCCACTGAAGCTTAATAATCGGGGGAGTTTTTATATTCCGCGTTCGATTGAGGTTCCTTTATTCTCTAATTTATGTTATATAAGTGTTAGCATTGACGCGATGCCTCTTTCATTTCTTAGGAAATTGGGACTCGCTGAGCCAAAGCCTACCTCGACAGTTCTCCAAATAGTAGATAGATCGATTACATCTCCACAAGAAATCACAGAAAATGTACTGGCGAAGTGTTCTGTGTCTTTCAGGCAAAGATTGTCTGGAGAGAATACAAGCAGACTGAAAGACCTCCAGCACAACAAGGAGAAGCAAGAAACTTTCGATCCAATTTTACGCGATTTTATGAAATCAACAGATCACTCGAAGAGTATAGTCATGGAAGAAATTGCTAAGATGTTGGTGATCGTTGATTTTGACATTAGTTGGGATCCGAAAGTCGACCTATGGAGAGAGTTTAAAGACTGCAACCACAGGAAGCTATATCACTCCGAGATCAAACTCATCTCCAAAAAGGTGAAATCAAAATGTTCAGTACTTCTTCTGAACACACAGGATCGTCGACCGTCTACACGAACAAGAGTCGAGCTATTGACTATAAAAAGAGCGCTTCTTGGGAGGCAACCCAAGCACTATCTACGCATTATTATTTCATATTAAAATCTTATATCTGTTGCATCGTATCTTAAGTGTGTTTTGCTTTTAAAATTATTTTCTAAAATTTGTCTCGCGTGCTGTCTAGTTATGTTTCCTCGCAGGCTCATAGTCAGTTTGGGGGTGGTTTGTCCGCAGAAGTAGCTCTATCCTGAAGGAACTGAAGTCCTCTCACAACTCGCTTCGCATCGATCAACGTATTATTCAGGGCAGTGTCACTTAAACTCTTTCTTTGCTTTAAATTTTTATACATTGAGGACAATGTACAAATTAGTTTGGGGGTGGGGTGACACATGCTAGATTTGATATTGATCTCTTTGATTTATTAGTTGGTATGAACTAATGAAGGTTTTGATTTAAACGTCACTAGTGAAATCTCCTATTGGTGATGAAATTTTTTAAAATTTTGCTTGTGTCGAGATAAGATTCAGCTAATTGTTTGTGAAAGTTCTGCGTGTTACGTGTTTTGATATTAGCATGATTATCTGACCACATTAATTGCTTCAGAAAAATAGTACGTATCACGAGACACAAACCCAGAAAATATTGTGAGTTTTGAGCCAAAAAAAAAAATATTCGAGCAACACAATACTTGCTCGATGTGTTTCTCATGAGTGTCACGCATAGTCTGATTATTTTCGAACTTGCTCTGTTATGCATGTCAATATCATTGTGGATTTTTGTGTACGAAAATGATGAAGGCAATTAGGATGAGTCACTGGCCTAAATATCTCCGTACCCGACATATCTATCAATTAGTGAGCCCCTTTGAGCCTTATTAGCCTTATTCTTTGATTTGGAGCTACGATATTTAGCCACTTTATCCTGTTATTTTATCCATCATCCTCGAACCAATTTTCAGCATGTTAGCTTACTAGTCGCTTCAGAGTATTGAGTTTATTAGTTTAGAGGAAAGAAGATTACGACTTGTTTTATCTGGTTGTGGTATTTTATTTTACTTATTTGAAAAAAAAAGAGAGAAAATAAAAAAAAAGGAGAAAAAAATATATTAGAAAAAAAATATTTTATTTGCAAAAAAAAAAGAAAAAGAAAAAGAAAAAAAAAAGAGCGTTACAATAGATTTTCAGAATTATTTTCTTGAGTTCTTAGTAATATTTTTGAGTTTGTTTTTATAGTAGTATGAGTCTTCATTATTTGAGTCGTATTTTGTGCTATCGAGTATAGACGGGGAAAACGATTTAGTAACTAATATGCTTGACCATAGTACCTCACTCATCCCACATATCACACCCTTATTACCTCGACCGCATTACAACCTTGATAAAGACCTTTTGATTCGTGCATGAGATTCACTATGTGAATATGATGTGATATATTTGCAAGCTTAGAGTAATATCATTCTATGACGTGAGTTGAGAGCTTTTATACAGATCCACCAAACACTACGAGCGATTTGAGCGATCCAGGTGAGAGTTGTCACTTGATACGTGTTAGGATTCTGGAAATATTTATGTGCTATGATATGATTGCGAAATATTATTTCATGTCCCGTGTTTAGCTGGATCATTCATTAGTTAATGACGATTTCGATCGATTGTGCTTTTGCTTTTCTGAGAGTAAACATGAGAATTCATTTAGTGACGACGTAAAATCCTAACTTGATTCAGTTTATACCGCTTTTATGATCGAGGACGATCGAAGCTAGTTTGGGGGTTGTTGATAAGTCATGATTTTACGTTACTTTATACCCCGTTAATATGTATTATTGGTTGTTAGTAATCCAATTTTCGCTGAATATCATATATCTACTTTTATAATGTATTTGACAGATATTTGGAAAAGATCTTAGGCGCAAAGCAAGCCAATCTGCGTGAGATATAGCTGAAGAAAATTGCAAGCAAAATGCTCAAGCCAGGAATTGATGATTCAACGCAAAAAGGGAACTATAATTGGCTTGGGATTTAAATATTCTATAATAGACACCTAAGAAGTCCTCACTGACGGCTGGAAAAAACAGAAAGAGAGCCCACACACACACTAAGACCTTTTAATGAGTGGCCTTAGTCTTTAATTGATATCAAATAAAAGGAGAATATATGCTCACGAGGCTCAAGGTAGAAAACAGAGAACCAAGCGAATACAACCAAGATGAGAAGGCTGCGCAATGAAGAATTTGGCGTGACCTTGTTCCAAGTGGGTTCTTTAAAAGCATCCTAAAACACGCAATAGAAGGGAGCAGACGAGCAGACGAGAAAAGAAAATATCTTGAGACACCAAATACCCACGAAGCTCTCGACGCTCAAGGCCATCCGCATCTAGATCCGGCAGAGCACTCAACGAAACAAGCAGCTGAAGCATCCCTCACCGTTTCCTCACCTCACCAACCAAGCGACTCACCTCATAGCCACGTTGGAATATAATTCGAAGTAGCTTAGAACGGAGCAGAAAATACGAGGCTACCATAGACGAGTTTTTTTGCAACCAAGAGGAAGAGAAGTCCACCAAACAGGAAGCTCTCATCATCTGCTAGAGCATACACCTACGGGAAGGCTGGTAACGAAGCTAGGGAGTCGAGACACGAGCAGAGCGTCCAAGGCGTTTCTTAGTCGCCCGCCACTCGATCGACGAAAGTACTGTGAGGGACGTAATTTTCTATCTTTCCTTTTTACGTGTTGTTACTTATGTGTTTGTTTAAACCTTCGTTGCTTTCGTTTATTAATATGTGCTCCTAAGTTTATTGTGTGATTGAGGCCGTGTTAGGGCATATTATGACTACGTGATAATGCTGTTTTTATTATATTTAATCGTATGAGTTGAGTTATGTGTTTTATATTTAAGTTTAATGCTTGCGTGTGTCTGATCAACATATGCACGATATTTGATTGGTTTATGAGACGGACCAAGTGATTAGACCGGTTAGAACGATAAATATAGAGCACCACGACGTAAAACCGACCAGTGGAATTCGGTTTCGTACGTGTGGTTTCCGAGATTTTAGGCGCCGAAAGCGTCTAAATTCGGGGAAATTCATAAAGCCGAATTCATGCGGAGTAACTACAGTCATATAGAAATATAGTTGATTGGTTCATTTTTGCATAGGATCGCTATTGCGGGACAAACGGGTAGCGATTATTTTAGGAAATTCTACCTTGACCGATACTCATTTTGGTTATTTATGATTGATTGAATGTAAACGTAGGAATAATTCGTGCCGAGCATGCGCCTTGATCACATTGTCATTTATTGATTTTAATTCGCCAATAGTCTATTTGCTTTAATTGTTTAGTTACGCTTTTATCTGGTTTGATTATTTTTAATATCAAAAAGCATAAAAATACCATATTTAAAATTTGCATTAGTCTAAATTAAATTTCGGAATAATATCTTAAATTAATCGAGCTGTCCTCGTGGATCGATACTTGGACTTGTCCATTTTATACTACTTGCACGACCAGTACACTTGCTAGTATTCGAACGTGTCAAGTTTTTGGCGCCGTTGCCGGGGACAGCGGAAATAAATTTTAAAATATATTCTGAATTTTAGTTTAAATATTTTTATTTCTATTAGTATTTTCTAAAAAAAAAAGAGTTTAAAAAAAATATTTATATAAGATATTTATTTTATCTTGATTATTATCATCATTATCATTATTATCGTTGTTGTTGTTATTATTATTGTTATTATTTTTATTATTATTATTATAATATTAATTTTATTAGCCATGTACAATCACTTCTATTATTCTCCTGCGGCAGATCTACCTATATATGGAGAAAATGAGGTTAACAACAATATTGCAGCAAAGTTTGAGGCGATTCATCGGAGGATGGACGAGATACAATTTCAGCGCTCACAGGACATGCATCATGTTCATCACAGTTGGAATTCAGACGTGTTCTACGAGGATCCATACTGCGAGGAGCCACGAGAATTTCATAATGAGTTGTTTGCTCCACTTGAAAGGGAGAAAGCCGCATGGGAGATAGCGTTCGAAAAGGCGATAGAACAGGACCGTAGAGCTGAAGAGCGACACCGAAATTTCGATGCTGCTTTTATGGAAAGTTCTAAACAATTAGAAGCATCAATGCGAAGTTTAATGGCCCAAGTGGAGAAGCTTAAAATTGAAGAATCTGAATGCGAGCAAGAAGCGCTCTCGAGCCACACAGAAACAGATCCAGAACAGTTGATTTGTGGGACGACGCTAGAACTAGTGCCGGAACCAAATGAAGTTGACGATGAGATCAAACCTGAAAAGGTCGATCAACCCGCAGAGGCTACTGTAGAATTCATTTCATCAAAGCCGAGTCCTCCACCAGTCTGGATTCGACCGCCATTTCCAACAGCGTCACGAAAAGAGAAACGAGATGATTTGTTATCAAAGAGCAGCAAAATTGACGAACAAAGGATGATAATTCTCACCAAAGAATGTTCAACATGGATACAGAAGAAGCCACTGAAGCTTAATAATCAGGGGAGTTTTTATATTCCGCGTTCGATTGAGGTTCCTTTATTCTCTAATTTATGTTATATAAGTGTTAGCATTGACGCGATGCCTCTTTCATTTCTTAGGAAATTGGGACTCGCTGAGCCAAAGCCTACCTCGACAGTTCTCCAAATAGTAGATAGATCGATTACATCTCCACAAGGAATCACAGAAAATGTACTGGCGAAGTGTTCTGTCTTTCAGGCAAAGATTGTCTGGAGAGAATACAAGCAGACTGAAAGACCTCCAGCACAACAAGGAGAAGCAAGAAACTTTCGAACCAATTTTACGAGATTTTATGAAATCAACAGATCACTCGAAGAGTATAGTCATGGAAGAAATTCCTAAGATGTTGGTGATCGTTGATTTTGACATTAGTTGGGATCCGAAAGTCGACCTATGGAGAGAGTTTAAAGACTGCAACCACAGGAAGCTATATCACTCCGAGATCAAACTCATCTCCAAAAAGGTGAAATCAAAATGTTCAGTACTTCTTCTGAACACACAGGATCGTCGACCGTCTACACGAACAAGAGTCGAGCTATTGACTATAAAAAGAGCGTTTCTTGGGAGGCAACCCAAGCACTATCTACGCATTATTATTTCATATTAAAATCTTATATCTGTTGCATCGTATCTTAAGTGTGTTTTGCTTTTAAAATTATTTTCTAAAATTTGTCTCGCGTGCTGTCTAGTTATGTTTCCTCGCAGGCTCATAGTCAGTTTGAGGGTGGTTTGTCCGCAGAAGTAGCTCTATCCTGAAGGAACTGAAGTCCTCTCACAACTCGCTTCGCATTGATCAACGTATTATTCAGGGCAGTGTCACTTAAACTCTTTCTTTGCTTTAAATTTTTATACATTGAGGACAATGTACAAATTAGTTTGGGGGTGGGGTGACACATGCTAGATTTGATATTGATCTCTTTGATTTATTAGTTGGTATGAACTAATGAAGGTTTTGATTTAAACGTCACTAGTGAAATCTCGTATTGGTGATGAAATTTTTTAAAATTTTGCTTGTGTCGAGATAAGATTCAGCTAATTGTTTGTGAAAGTTCTGCGTGTTACGTGTTTTGATATTAGCATGATTATCTGACCACATTAATTGCTTCAGAAAAATAGTACGTATCACGAGACACAAACCCAGAAAATATTGTGAGTTTTGAGCCAAAAAAAAAATATTCGAGCAACACAATACTTGCTCGATGTGTTTCTCATGAGTGTCACGCATAGTCTGATTATTTTCGAACTTGCTCTGTTATGCATGTCAATATCATTGTGGATTTTTGTGTACGAAAATGATGAAGGCAATTAGGATGAGTCACTGGCCTAAATATCTCCGTACCCGACATATCTATCAATTAGTGAGCCCCTTTGAGCCTTATTAGCCTTATTCTTTGATTTGGAGCTACGATATTTAGCCACTTTATCCTGTTATTTTATCCATCATCCTCGAACCAATTTTCAGCATGTTAGCTTACTAGTCGCTTCAGAGTATTGAGTTTATTAGTTTAGAGGAAAGAAGATTACGACTTGTTTTATCTGGTTGTGGTATTTTATTTTACTTATTTGAAAAAAAAAGAGAGAAAATAAAAAAAAAGGAGAAAAAAATATATTAGAAAAAAAATATTTTATTTGCAAAAAAAAAGAAAAGAAAAAGAAAAAAAAAAGAGCGTTACAATAGATTTTCAGAATTATTTTCTTGAGTTCTTAGTAATATTTTTGAGTTTGTTTTTATAGTAGTATGAGTCTTCATTATTTGAGTCGTATTTTGTGCTATCGAGTATAGACGGGGAAAGCGATTTAGTAACTAATATGCTTGACCATAGTACCTCACTCATCCCACATATCACACCCTTATTACCTCGACCGCATTACAACCTTGATAAAGACCTTTTGATTCGTGCATGAGATTCACTATCTGAATATGATGTGATATATTTGCAAGCTTAGAGTAATATCATTCTATGACGTGAGTTGAGAGCTTTTATACAGATCCACCAAACACTACGAGCGATTTGAGCGATCCAGGTGAGAGTTGTCACTTGATACGTGTTAGGATTCTGGAAATATTTATGTGCTATGATATGATTGCGAAATATTATTTCATGTCCCGTGTTTAGCTGGATCATTCATTAGTTAATGACGATTTCGATCGATTGTGCTTTTGCTTTTCTGAGAGTAAACATGAGAATTCATTTAGTGACGACGTAAAATCCTAACTTGATTCAGTTTATACCGCTTTTATGACCGAGGACGATCGAAGCTAGTTTGGGGGTTGTTGATAAGTCATGATTTTACGTTACTTTATACCCCGTTAATATGTATTATTGGTTGTTAGTAATCCAATTTTCGCTGAATATCATATATCTACTTTTATAATGTATTTGACAGATATTGGAAAAGATCTTAGGCGCAAAGCAAGCCAATCTGCGTGAGATATAGCTGAAGAAAATTGCAAGCAAAATGCTCAAGCCAGGAATTGATGATTCAACGCAAAAAGGGAACTATAATTGGCTTGGGATTTAAATATTCTATAATAGACACCTAAGAAGTCCTCACTGACGGCTGGAAAAAACAGAAAGAGAGCCCACACACACACTAAGACCTTTTAATGAGTGGCCTTAGTCTTTAATTGATGTCAAATAAAAGGAGAATATATGCTCACGAGGCTCAAGGTAGAAAACAGAGAACCAAGCGAATACAACCAAGATGAGAAGGCTGCGCAATGAAGAATTTGGCGTGACCTTGTTCCAAGTGGGTTCTTTAAAAGCATCCTAAAACACGCAATAGAAGGGAGCAGACGAGCAGACGAGAAAAGAAAATATCTTGAGACACCAAATACCCACGAAGCTCTCGACGCTCAAGGCCATCCGCATCTAGATCCGGCAGAGCACTCAACGAAACAAGCAGCTGAAGCATCCCTCACCGTTTCCTCACCTCACCAACCAAGCGACTCACCTCATAGCCACGTTGGAATATAATTCGAAGTAGCTTAGAACGGAGCAGAAAATACGAGGCTACCATAGACGAGTTTTTTTGCAACCAAGAGGAAGAGAAGTCCACCAAACAGGAAGCTCTCATCATCTGCTAGAGCATACACCTACGGGAAGGCTGGTAACGAAGCTAGGGAGTCGAGACACGAGCAGAGCGTCCAAGGCGTTTCTTAGTCGCCCGCCACTCGATCGACGAAAGTACTGTGAGGGACGTAATTTTCTATCTTTCCTTTTTACGTGTTGTTACTTATGTGTTTGTTTAAACCTTCGTTGCTTTCGTTTATTAATATGTGCTCCTAAGTTTATTGTGTGATTGAGGCCGTGTTAGGGCATATTATGACTACGTGATAATGCTGTTTTTATTATATTTAATCGTATGAGTTGAGTTATGTGTTTTATATTTAAGTTTAATGCTTGCGTGTGTCTGATCAACATATGCACGATATTTGATTGGTTTATGAGACGGACAAAGTGATTAGACCGGTTAGAACGATAAATATAGAGCACCACGACGTAAAACCGACCAGAGATGGAATTCGGTTTCGTACGTGTGGTTTCCGAGATTTTAGGCGCCGAAAGCGTCTAAACTCGGGGAAATTCATAAAGCCGAATTCATGCGGAGTAACTACAGTCATATAGAAATATAGTTGATTGGTTCATTTTTGCATAGGATCGCTATTGCGGGACAAACGGGTAGCGATTATTTTAGGAAATTCTACCTTGACCGATACTCATTTTGGTTATTTATGATTGATTGAATGTAAACGTAGGAATAATTCGTGCCGAGCATGCGCCTTGATCACATTGTCATTAATTGATTTTAATTCGCCAATAGTCTATTTGCTTTAATTGTTTAGTTACGCTTTTATCTGGTTTGATTATTTTTAATATCAAAAAGCATAAAAATACCATATTTAAAATTTGCATTAGTCTAAATTAAATTTCGGAATAATATCTTAAATTAATCGAGCTGTCCTCGTGGATCGATACTTGGACTTGTCCATTTTATACTACTTGCACGACCTAGTACACTTGATAGTATTCGAACGTGTCATAATACGTGTAAACCCTTCACATATGTCCCGGTTGAGTGAGAGCCATGGTAATGTCAAACTCACTAACCCGACACTATGTCAAATTCGTGATGAAGAAATTACTAAACTACACTCCACGTCCCACGTGAGTTACTTTTTATACTTTGCAAAGATTCCGTAATTCCTTGTCCCCGAATATGCATAGGACATATACCTCGATTACTTGCGAGGTTGTGAATCCCTCACGACTGTCAATGCCCAGCAGTTGCACTTCGTTGTCAAGACCGCATGTTGCCGCTGACCCATGTTCAACCTCGAAAAAGGCGGGCCTAACAAACTAGTGACAAGTCAGGACCCCGAAGCCAACTCTGTCAATGACCCTTCGGTCTAAGGTCCACGTACACTACTATAGTCAATCGATCGATCATTGACACTCAACGAGTAATTAGCCATGTGATCGTCGATTACGAGTCGTGTCCAAATACAAGTTAATCCCCTGATTCAACTCATACCAATGTTACGACCTCCCGCTTCCCAAGCGAATGATTGGCACAACCATTTTAGAGTCCTCAACAAATAAGTCATGATCGACTTTCAGTCACCCTACTGAAGTCTAAGACTTATGGACTACTTTTATATCCGAGAATAATAGCTCAGCGGTGCCCCCTCTCTCATCCCATGAGAATCGGTGACTAAACTCGTATATATAGGTTTTATTTATTTACCGTCTTACCGGATGCCTAGTAAGACTGGATAGGTAAATAAATATTATGCCTAATTCCATAAATAAATATTTGAATACAATATCCAAATATTAAAGTGTGAATAACAGGTTCATGTTTATGCCCAATTCATTTACATCCTCGAATGGCATTCCGAGGGCATATCCCCAACAATCTCCCACTTGCACTCGGTGCCATATGCTGTGTGTATCTAATACTCGTCTTCAAAAGACGTTATTCAGCACTGCCTGTATAAAAGGCACAGTGAATGGGACGGCCACATTTCTGCGGCACAATCTCCTGCACGGCTCAGCAGCCATTTTTCAACGATACATGCAACATGTAATATTTCTTTCTTTTCTTTTTTCTGGATTAACTGTGAGCAAAGGTTCGTTAGCTAAAGTGGTCATTCTGCTATTGTCGCACCACAATGACAGCAGTAGACCCACAATGCCTGGAACTATTTGAAGTTCTTCCAAGAAGACTTCAATATCCAAACTGATTTCTTACCTCCCAGGTAATTATTTGCGAACGTGCGCATGGTTGACTTGGGATACGAGCTCTTACGATGCCCATGTACTAACAGTAAGTGCTTTCTTGAAACCATTTCAAGGTACTGTTCTACCATTAAACTTTGTAAACCAAACCCTAAGTGGATTTTCGATCACCCACGTCAAACTAGAGTTCGAAAATAAGTCTAACTGTCCACCTATATTTCTCCATTCGAAAAGACCAACATCATGCACTATTCTAATTACCTAGGTAGCCTAAATTTTGACAAACGTTCTTAGCGTATTTATCTTTTGTCAAAAATGCGAGTCAAACTCCGCATATACAAGGCCACTTATTATAACTGTATATGTGACTCGATTCAACTTTTCGATCTACCTCGCAACGAGAACATAGAAAACTAAATCGTAGGTAATAACCCTTTTTCTTGTAATTGACCTTGTCTTTTCAAGTAAAGGGCCTGGGATAAACCTACCATTCTGTATTAAACACTATCTCCAAATAGGTTGTTCCGTGAATGTAGGTCTTTTATCCCAAGTCGTTTATGGAGAATTGGTCAAAGCCCCGCTTTTACCACTCGGAGTATTTCGATATTGTTCTCTTTCCTAAAGGCAACAACTCTCATACAATACGAAGATTATATCTAACTCCCACTGCTTTTATTACGATACAAAAGGCTATTATGTACTTATGACTCCATAGTTCCCAACTATTTCATCAAACCAAAGACACCAACTCCTGAAGGCTTAAGTAAGTCTGTACGACTCCTTTTTCTATAATTTCACACACTATAAGCATCTGCTTGCGATATAAAATTGTTGGGCTTTTCATTTACATCTCCTAGAGACATACGATTTTCACATCCGTCTGACAGATCTCGTAAAAGCGTGCATCTGTGTGAGTAAGATTTAGTAAACTTTATTGCAACAATCGAAAAGGTTTCCTCAGAGTCAAAGCCCATCATTTAAGACTCAACTTTTTCCATACAAGCCTTGCTTCGTATATTTCAACCAGTCATTGTTTTAGAATAATTAGTTTCAAAAACATATTATTCAAAATTTAAGGCCCTCAAACTCAAAGTTTAGGTAAGTACAAATTCCAATGCCTTGCCCTTGGAAATACTTGTCCAACCCAATTGGACCCTTTTATTACGTTCTCTTATTCTTTATGTGTATTTGATCGATAGGCTCAAATATGAAGCTATCCAATATTGCTGTTTTACATCCCTTTTTATGAAGTAATAAATTTATGCCAACTTATGCCACAATGGCTAGTTGTACATTATTACTAAACGATCCATTTTACGAGAATATGCATTTTCGAAAAATCCATATTAGGACCATCCTTAGATTGGATCAAATCCATATTGTTCAGTCCCACCAAACAATAAAGCAGTATTCATATATAATGGGTTTGTCAATCATAATAGAAAGAAATATAATGCAGAAGACATAACAATTATTGGGTCGAACGTATTATTCGTCAGTCACTGAAAGGACTTTTTCTCTTGGCCTGACTCCCACTATTTTAATGCAAAATCTCATTCTCCCGATAAAGATTTAGGAAACCTCGTTGATGGTTTCATAGTGGGGTTGAGGTCCCCGCTCCACAGAAATAAGCCTCAACCTAACAGTTTGTTGGCCTATTAATCGGACGGCGTCGTGTCCCACACGAACCCATAGATGGCCTCGTGTCTCACACGAGTCCATCTCATGAGTGTTCAACAACTTCGTCTCCGGTTAGGAACCCTCACCCTAACAGGAATAATTGGGAAATAACCGGTCTAAGTGCAACCTATCAACGTCTGGCTCAATCCTAACATTTAGAAATTCCCGCCCGTAGGATAACACTTTATAAGGCGTGAATTTGTTTCGGAGAGCAGCGTTTCGACAGCCACCCGAAATTCCATGACAAGAGTGAAATGTTTGGCGCCGATAACTCGGAACAAACCGCACACACACTCAAGCCGTATCAATAACGAGCTTGACTTTAAATGTTTTAACGCACTCGGACCAACTACAACAAGAGCGAGATGATCGGCGCCGATAACTCAGAACAAACCTCACACGACACTCAAGTGCAATGGTTTCGAGCTTGATAAAAGACAGGAACCAAGTCCCTTTACTCACTTAGTATTTTATCCAACGGGAGAATACGTCTCACAGGCAAGCACTTAATAATGCACGTTCAAACAAACATGCACGAAATCGCGGTAAACCTAGTTTGCCTACAAGACGACCAGCGCAGACTATTTCTACTCTACTACATTTATTTCATAAAAATAACATCTCTTCATCTTTGGGGTAAAGCCATGTCTTCGAGCGATCTTCAAGTCCTCGAACGACTTCTATTGTATTTTCGCCTCGTACTCGTACGTCCACCATACTTAAACTAATTTTTCTAAAAATTAGTAAAGTACAAAATGGGGGGATCAGTTGTCCCGGACAACCCGTATAATATCAAATAAAATACAACCCGGGGGGGGGACCTTGTCACCCTTAACATATCAACCGGAAATAGAGCCTAAGTCCACGCTGACGTCATTATCATATCATGCATACACAACATAAATACGTACGCGACAACAAACGCTCAAAGAAGCCGAAACGAAAATTTTGGGCTTGTCTTGAGCCAAGCCCATTAGTCCCATTAGGGTTACTTATTGGGCTTAAACTATTTAAAGACCCATTAGAACTATTAACATGACCCAATCATTTAAAGTCCTAAAATGAATGGAATTGGACCAAAACCTTATCGGCCCATCGAAATGTTCAAAACAGCCCAGAACACAAAAACAACGTCACCGGTCCTTATCGCTACTTCATCGGAGTCGGACTTCGCCTTCACCGGAGTTCAGACCCGGATCCGTTGAACGTCACAGTCCCGGTAAAAGTAATAGGTTAGTACAGTGAATAATGTCTTTTGAAGACGAGTATTAGATACACACAGCATATGGCACCGAGTGCAAGTGGGAGATTGTTGGGGATATGCCCTCGGAATGCCATTCGAGGATGTAATGAATTGGGCATAAACATGAACCTGTTATTCACACTTTAACATTTGGATATTGTATTCAAATATTTATTTATGGAATTAGGCATATTATTTATTTACCTATCCAGTCTTACTAGGCATCCGGTGAGACGGTAAATAAATAAAGCCCATATATACGAGTTTAGTCACCGATTCTCATGGGATGAGAGAGGGGGCACCGATGAGCTATTATTCTCGGATATAAAATTAGTCCATAAGTCTTAGACTTCAATAGGGTCTGAATGTCGATCATGACTTATTTGTTGATGACTCTAAAATGGTTGTGCCAATCATTCGCTTGGGAAGAGGGAGGTCGTAACATTGGTATGAGTTGAATCAGGGGATTAACTTGTATTTGGACACGACTCGTAATCGACGATCACATGGCTAATTACTCGTTGAGTGTCAATGATCGATCGGTTGACTATAGTAGTATGCGTGGACCTTAGACCGAAGGGTCATTGACAGAGTTGGCTTCGGGGTCCTGACTTGTCACTAGTTTGCTAGGCCCGCCTTGTTCGAGGTTGAACATGAGTCAGCGGCAACATGCGGTCTTGACAACGAAGTGCAACTGCTGGGCATTGACAGTCGTGAGGGATTCACAACCTTGCAAGTAATCGAGGTATATGTCCTATGCGTATTCGGGGACGAGGAATTACGGAATCTTTGCAAAGTATAAAAAGTAACTCACGTGGGACGTGGAGTGTAGTTTAGTAATTTCTTCATCACGAATTTAACATAGTGTCGGGTTAGTGATTTTGACATTACCATGGCTCTCACTCGACCGGGACATATGTGAAGGGTCTATACGTATTACGACGATCTATAGTCGGTTCGTAAAATATGAAGAACGTACTCAACACGGGATCTATTCGGTACCACAGGATTGGCTAGGTGCATACCGAATTCTTGGATTCCTCCCTTGCCGGGTTGAGACGAACCAAGAGAGTCGGGCTTAAAAAGGATCACCGGGATAGTATCTGATAAAGTGAGATGTGTTATTACATAACGGTCTTGGAGACGTTAATAAAACATTAAATATTAGTTTTAGAAACTATATTTACTTGGAATAAGATTCATGGAATGAAACGCCAAAGAATGGACCGAAAATAGGGTTCACAACCATGAGCAAGGCTCGTCAAGGTCGTGAAGCCCGCCTGAAAAGTAGCAGCAGATTAAAAAATTAATATCTCAAAATCTAGACCTCGGATTGAGAATCCCTTTGGTCAGAATCAAGATTGGTGAGTATTATATCTGTGTTAAAATTTCAGGTCCATCAGACATCGTTTATCCCTCGATCTAAGAGATCTACGTAACTGTCGCAAAGCTGTCGAATGCATCACGGCCGTGACACCTTGTGCAAGAGGCCGTGAAGGTCGACAGAGGCCATGTTTTTTGGCCCCGACTTGGTCACGGCCGTGAAGGCCGTCAGGGACTTGTTCATGGCCGTGAAGACCTTTGCAAGAGGCCGTGAACCGACAGTTTTTGGTCAAAACTTGTTCAAATCAAATCCAAATTCGTTCCTTGTTTTTTGTTAGACTTGTGGGACAATGTCTAGTCATTAGATTATATAATACAAAGGAAACAAACAAGTTATGAGTCATATATGATATGATTTGGATTAATTATGATTAAAATCAATTTCAAAGGGTGGAAGTTGATTTAATCTTTATAACTTTGAAGAATTTCGTCCATAATTTTAATCCAAGCTTTCTCACACTAAAACTTGGAGTTTAGAGAGAGTTGAGAGCATATGAGTTTGTTCTTTGAGAAAAACTTAAGTGTGTTTGAGTTTTTAGTAAATCAAACACACAATTTCAAACACAAACACATTTCTTCTAAAACATCTTCCCCTCCTCTCTATCCATCCTTGGGAGGAGGTGGAATTTGGATACGTCCCGGGGTCGGCGTGACGATCTTGCTAAGGCATTGGAGCTCGGAGAGGTCACGACGTTGCTTGAAGCGAACTACGACAACCGGGACGGAAAGACGAGAGCTAGGATCTTCGCTACGAGGGTAAGCTACGAAAACCCTTATTACGTGACATGCATATTTTCTTTACATAACCAAGCGATCCGGGGCTCCTTACGGGGATCCGGGCAAAAAAGTTTAAACTTCCGCTGCGCCCGGGGTTCGATCTCAATCCAATGCCCGGAAAACCTAAGGGTTCCTCCGCAAGGTTCGTCCACGGAGGTTGAGTGAGGGCCTGTCTTATGCATATTTGGGGACGGGAAATTACAAAGTCTTCGGCCGAAGCAATAAACTGACTCACGTGGGACGCGGAGAACAGTTTAGTAATTTCGCCAGTCACGAATTCGTCATAGTGTCGAGTCTAGTGAGTTTGACGTAACCATGAGTCTCACTCGACCGGGACATTAGTGAAGGGTCTATAAGTACGACGATAATCTATAGTCGGTTCGTAGATTGAAGATCGTACTCAACACGGGATCTATTTGGTACCGCGGGATTGGCTAGGCGCTTCCTGAATTCTTAGATTCCTCCCTTGCCGGGTTGAGGCGAACCAAGAGAGTCGGGCTTAAAAATGATCAATGTGATAGTGCCTAACTAATATGAGATGTAAATAAATTTAACGGTCTTAGAGACGTTAATAAAATATTAAATATATGTTTTAGAAACTATATTTACATGGACGGATATTTACGGAACGAAAATGGTAATAGTTGAAGCGTAAAAAGGGTTCACAATGACAAGCAAGGCTTGTCAGGGTTGTGAAGTCCATCTGAAATAGGGTTCACAACCATGAGCAAGGCTCGTCAAGGTTGTGAAGCCCGCCTGAAAAGTTGCAGCAGATTCAAAAATTAATATCTCAAAATCTAGACCTCGGATTGAGAATCCCTTTGGTCAGAATCAAGACTGGTGAGTATTATATCTGTGATAAAAATTTCAGGTCCATCGGACATCGTTTATCCCTCGATCTAAGAGATCTACATAACTGTCGCAAAGCTGTCGAATGCATCACGGCCGTGACGCCTTGTGCAAGAGGCCGTGAAGGTCGACAGAGGCCATGTTTTTTGGCCCCGACTTGGTCACGGCCGTGACCATCATGTCCCAGGCTGTGAAGGCCGTCAGGGACTTGTTCATGGCCGTGAATCGGGCCGTGATGACGGGCAGAAGCTTGGCTAAGCTCGTCGCGGCCGTGAAGACCTTTGCAAGAGGCCGTGAACCGACAGTTTTTGGTCAAAACTTGTCCAAATCAAATCCAAATTCGTTCCTTGTTTTTTTGTTAGACTTGTGGGACAATGTCAAGTCATTAGATGATATAATACAAAGGAAACAAACAAGTTATGAGTCATATATGATATGATTTGGATTAATCATGATTAAAATCAATTTCAAAGGGTGAAAGTTGATTTAATCTTTATAACTTTGAAGAATTTCGTCAATAATTTTAATCCAAGCTTTCTCACACTAAAACTTGGAGTTTAGAGAGAGTTGAGAGCATATGAGTTTGTTCTTTGAGAAAAACTTAAGTGTGTTTGAGTTTTTAGTAAATCAAACACACAATTACTAACACAAACACATCTCTTCTAAACATCTTCCCCTCCTCTCTAGCCATCCTTGGGAGGAAACTGTTGGGTAACCCCGGGTGACCCGAGGCGGGGCAGCGGAAGTATTGAAAGGGTCTCCCAGGTTCCCCGTTGGAACGACTGAATTTCAAAAATTTCCTCGTTCCCGCCACAAGACCAAACTCGGTATAAAGAAAAACACGCATGTATACACGCATTAAGGTTTAGAACATTACCCTCGTTGCGAAGATCCCGAGCTCCCTAGCTCACGAACTGCGCCGAAGAGAGTCACGCCGACCCCGTGAAGTACCACAAACCAACACCACCCCAAGGATGGCTAGAGATAGTGTGGAGTGTTGTGTAGAGATGTGTATGTATGTGTGTGATTTCTAAAACTCACAAACACTTAGGGATTTCTAAAAGATCACCCTAAATGCTCTCACTTCTCTCTAAAACTCAAAGATAGAGTGAGAAAGAGCTTAATTAAAGTTATGAACGAAATTCTCTAAGAAAATATATTAAAGTCCATTTCCAAACCAAGAAAATGACTTTTAACTTAATCCAAATGAGATCATGTCCTACATGACTCAAAAGGTGTTATATTCCCTTTTACTATGTCACTAAATGACCTAATAATGTCCCATATGTCTAACATAAGAACAGGGATCGAAATTGGATTAGGTTTGGCCAAGAAAATGTTGTTTTGATGCGCGTTCACGGCCTCAAACAAGCTTGTCACGGCCGTGACTCATCATTGGACATGTTCTGCCACTCGTCACGGCCATTGTCACGGCCATGACCATTGTTTTGATACCACTGTTGGGGAACCCCGGGTGTCCCGAGATCAAACCCCGGGCGTAACGGAAGTTTAAAATTTTTTCCCCGGATCCCCGTAAGGAGCCCCGGATCGCTTGGTTATGTAAAGAAAATATGCATGACACGTAATAGGGGTTTTCGTAGCTTACCCTCGTAGCGAAGATCCTAGCTCTCGTCTTGCCGTCCCGGTTGTCGTAGTTCGCTTCAAGCAACGTCGTGACCTCTCCGAGCTCCAACGCCTTGGCAAGATCGTCACGCCGACCCCGGGACGTATCCAAATTCCACCTCCTCCCAAGGATGGCTAGAGAGGAGGGGAAGATGTTTTAGAAGAGATGTGTTTGTGTTTGTAATTGTATGTTTGATTTACTAAAAACTCAAACACACTTAAGTTTTTCTCAAAGAACAAACTCATATGCTCTCAACTCTCTCTAAACTCCAAGTTTTAGTGTGAGAAAGCTTGGATTAAAATTATTGACGAAATTCTTCAAAGTTATAAAGATTAAATCAACTTTCACCCTTTGAAATTGATTTTAATCATAATTAATCCAAATCATATCATATATGACTCATAACTTGTTTGTTTCCTTTGTATTATATCATCTAATGACTAGACATTGTCCCACAAGTCTAACAAAAAACAAGGAACGAATTTGGATTTGATTTGGACAAGTTTTGACCAAAAACTGTCGGTTCACGGCCTGTTGCAGAGGTTTTCACGGCCATTGATCGAAATACGAAACTTCCGCAAAAGCTGTCAAAGTGTCACGGCCGTGAACACATTGCACGTGGCCGTGACAACAGGCAGTGGCGACCAAAAATGGTGCCCGACTGTGTCACGGCCGTGGCACTCATTGCCAAGGCCGTGAAGGCCTCAAAACAGTGGTCATGGCCATGACAATGGCCGTGACGAGTGGCAGAACATGTCCAATGATGAGTCACGGCCGTGACAGTCTTGTTTGAGGCCGTGAACGCGCATCAAAACATCATTTTCTTGGCCAAACCTAATCCAATTTCGATCCTTGTTCTTATGTTAGACATATGGGACATATGAGGTCATTTAGTGACATAATAAAAGGTAATCTAATACCTTTTGAGTCATGTAGGACATGATCTCATTTGGATTAAGTTAAAAGTCATTTTCTTGGTTTGGAAATGGACTTTTAATAAGTTTCTTAGAGAATTTCGTCCATAACTAGAATTAAGCTCTTTCTCACTCTATCTTTGAGTTTTAGAGAGAAGTGAGAGCATTTAGGGTGATCTTTAAGAAATCCCTAAGTGTTTGTAAGTTTAAGAAATCACACACATACATACACATCTCTACACAATACTCCACACCATCTCTAGCCATCCGTGGGGTGGTGTTGGTTT
Organism: Craterostigma plantagineum; assembly: GCA_027422505.1. Taxonomy (NCBI): domain Eukaryota; kingdom Viridiplantae; phylum Streptophyta; class Magnoliopsida; order Lamiales; family Linderniaceae; genus Craterostigma; species Craterostigma plantagineum. Next base: position 96,405 of record JAPQWV010000117.1, read on the forward strand.
GTGGTACTTCACGGGGTCGGCGTGACTCTCTTCGGCGCAGTTCGTGAGCTAGGGAGCTCGGGATCTTCGCAACGAGGGTAATGTTCTAAACCTTAATACGTGTATACATGCGTGTTTTTTTAATACCGAGTTTGGTCTTGTGGCGGGAACGAGGAAATTTTTGAAATTGACTCGTTCCAATGGGGAACCTGGGAGACCCTTTCAATACTTCCGCTGCCCCGCCTCGGGTCACCCGGGGACCACTGTTGGGGAACCCCGGGTGTCCCGAGATCAAACCCCGGGCGCAGCGGAAGTTTAAAATTTTTTTCCCCGGATCCCCTTAAGGAGCCCCGGATCGCTTGGTTATGTAAAGAAAATATGCATGACACGTAATAAGGGTTTTCGTAGCTTACCCTCATAGCGAAGATCCTAGCTCTCTTCTTGCCATCACGGTTGTCGTAGTTCGCTCCGAGCAACGTCATGACCTCTCCGAGCTCCAACACTTTGACAAGATCGTCACGCCGACCCCGGGACGTATCCAAATTCCACCTCCTCTCAAGGATGGCTAGAGAGGAGGGGAAGATGTTTTAGAAGAGATGTGTTTGTGTTTGAAATTGTGTGTTTGATTTACTAAAAACTCAAACACACTTACGTTTTTCTCAAAGAACAAACTCATATGCTCTCAACTCTCTCTAAACTCCAAGTTTTAGTGTGAGAAAGCTTGGCTAAAAATTATGGACGAAATTTTTCAAAGTTATAAAGATTAAATCAACTTTCACCCTTTGAAATTGATTTTAATCATAATTAATCCAAATCATATCATATATGACTCATAACTTGTTTGTTTCCTTTGTATTATATCATCTAATGACTAGACATTGTCCCACAAGTCTAACAAAAAAGCAAGGAACGAATTTGGATTTGATTTGAACAAGTTTTGACAAAAAACTGTCGGTTCACGGCCTCTTGCAAAGGTCTGCACGGCCATGAACAAGTCCCTGACGGCCTTCACGGCCTGGGACATGACGGTCACGGCCGTGACCAAGTCGGGGCCAAAAAACATGGCCTCTGTCGACCGTCACGGCCTCTTGCACAAGGTGTCACGGCCGTGATGCATTCGACAGCTTTGCGACAGTTACGTAGATCTCTTAGATCGAGGGATAAACGATGTTTGATGGACCTGAAATTTTAACCACAGATATAATACTCACCAGTCTTGATTCTGACCAAAGGGATTCTCAATCCGAGGTCTAGATTTTGAGATATTATTTTTTGAATCTGCTGCTACTTTTCAGGCGGGCTTCACGACCTTGACGAGCCTTGCTCATGGTTGTGAACCCTATTTTCGGTCCATTCTTTGTCGTTTCATTCCATGAATCTTATTCCAAGTAAATATAGTTTCTAAAACTAATATTTAATGTTTTATTAACGTCTCCAAGACCGTTATGTAATAACACATCTCACTTTATCAGATACTATCCCAGTGATCCTTTTTAAGCCCGACTCTCTTGGTTCGTCTCAACCCCGCAAGGGAGGAATCCAAGAATTCGGTAAGCACCTAGCCAATCCCGTGGTACCGAATAGATCCCGTGTTGAGTACGTTCTTCATATTTTACGAACCGACTATAGATCGTCGTAATACGTATAGACCCTTCACATATGTCCCGGTCGAGTGAGAGCCATGGTAATGTCAAACTCACTAACCCGACACTATGTCAAATTCGTGATGAAGAAATTACTAAGCTACACTCCACGTCCCACGTGAGTTAGTTTTTATACGTTGCAAAGATTCCGTAATTCCTTGTCCCCGAATACGCATAGGACATATACCTCGATTACTTGCAAGGTTGTGAATCCCTCACGACTGTCAATGCCCAGCAGTTGCACTTCGTTGTCAAGACCGCATGTTGCCGCTGACTCATGTTCAACCTCGAACAAGGCGGGCCTAGCAAACTAGTGACAAGTCAGGACCCCGAAGCCAACTCTGTCAATGACCCTCCGGTCTAAGATCCACGTATACTACTATAGTCAATCGATCGATCATTGACACTCAACGAGTAATTAGCCATGTGATCGTCGATTACGAGTCGTGTTCAAATACAAGTTAATCCCCTGATTCAACTCATACCAATGTTACGACCTCCCGCTTCCCAAGCGAATGATTGGCACAACCATTTTCGAGTCATCAACAAATAAGTCATGATCGACATTCAGTCACCCTACTGAAGTCTAAGACTTATGGACTACTTTTATATCCGAGAATAATAGCTCAGCGGTGCCCCCTCTCTCATCCCATGAGAATCGGTGACTAAACTCGTATATATGGGTTTTATTTATTTACCGTCTTACCGGATGCCTAGTAAGACTGGATAGGTAAATAAATATATGCCTAATTCCATAAATATTTGAATACAATATCCAAATATTAAAGTGTGAATAACAGGTTCATGTTTATGCCCAATTCATTTACATCCTCGAATGGCATTCCGAGGGCATATCCCCAACAATCTCCCACTTGCACTCGGTGCCATATGCTGTGTGTATCTAATACTCGTCTTCAAAAGACGTTATTCAGCACTGCCTGTATAAAAGGCACAGTGAATGGGACGGCCACATTTCCGCGGCACAATCTCCTGCACGGCTCAGCAGCCATTTTTCAACGATACATGCAACATGTAATATTTCTTTCTTTTCTTTTTTCTGGATTAACTGTGAGACAAAGGTTCGTTAGCTAAAGTGGTCATTCTGCTATTGTCGCACCACAATGGCAGCAGTAGACCCACAATGCCTGGAACTATTTGAAGTTCTTCCAAGAAGACTTCAATATCCAAACTGATTTCTTACCTCCCAGGTAATTATTTGCGCACGTGCGCATGGTTGACTTGGGATACAAGCTCTTACGATGCCTATGTACTAACAGTAAGTGCTTCCTTGAAACCATTTCAAGGTACTGTTCTACCATTTAACTTTGTAAACCAAACCCTAAGTGGATTTTCGATCACCCACGTCAAACTAGAGTTCAAAAATAAGTCTAACTGTCCACCTATATTTCTCCATTCGAAAAGACCAACATCATGGACTATTGTAATTACCTAGGCAGCCTAAATTTTGACAAACGCTCTTAGCGTATTTATCTTTTGTCAAAAATGCGAGTCAAACTCCGCATATACAAGGCCACTTATTATAACTGTATATGTGACTCGATTCAGCTTTTCGATCTAGCTCGCAGCGAGAACATAGAAAACTAAATCGTAGGTAATAACCCTTTTTCTTGTAATTGACCTTGTCTTTTCAAGTAAAGGGCCTGGGATAAACCTACCATTCTGTACTAAACACTATCTCCAATAGGTTGTTCCGTGAATGTAGGTCTTTTATCCCAAGTCGTTTATGGAGAATTGGTCAAAGCCCCGCTTTTACCACTCGGAGTATTTCGATATTGTTCTCTTTCCTAAAGGCAACAACTCTCGTACAATACAAAGACTATATCTAACTCCCACTGCTTTTATCACGATACAAAAGGCTATCTATGTACTTATGACTCCATAGTTCCTAACTATTTCATCAAACCAAAGACACCAACTCCTCTTAAGTAAGTTTGTACGACTCCTTTTTCTATAATTTCGCACACTATAAGCATCTGCTTGCGATATAAAATCGTTGGGCTTTTCATTTACATCTCCTAGAGACATACGATTTTCACATCCGTCTGACAGATCTCGTAAAAGCGTGCATCTGTGTGAGTAAGATTTAGTAAACTTTATTGCAACAATCGAAAAGGTTTCCTCAGAGTCAAAGCCCATCATTTAAGACTCAACCTTTTCCATACAAGCCTTGCTTCGTATATTTCAACCAGTCTTTTAGATCTAATCAAGACATGGTTGTTGTGCATAGAGTTCATCTGCTCTCACAGAATAAGCCATCTAAGCGAGTTTAACCATTATTGCTTGGTCAAGGGTAGTGAGATCGTTAGTAACATATCCCTTCATTGCAGCAACCCCGTGCTCAATGCGTACTATACAGCTCGCAGCAATCCCTATGCTCGACATGTATTATACAGTATCTCTCAGGCTGGCAAGTCACTCTACCCGACCTATGCAACTATGGGTGTATCTAGGACTTTTCTTTAAGTACGGTCTAGCACTAAACCATCTTTAAGGTGTTTCGGTCAACAATCCCAGTGTTACCACGACCTTAATATTCTCATTTTTCATATACACAACTGTCATAAACTTTCTCACTCAAATGGGGCAACCCCACTATATGATTTAAGCTTAGTTACTTACTAATTCCAAATTTCGTAAGGTGCAGAATTAATTGTCCTCAAAGGAATTCTGTATAGAACGTTCATTGCGTTTCATACGCAAACCCACACCATATGAAAACAATTTAGTTCAGCAATGATCAAACTTTATCCAATATTGTTTGATATCTTACAACTGTTGTAGCGCATGCGTGACTATCGACTATGATGGTTCGCGTGCAGGAAGTCTAACTTCTCGTCTCGAGACATCATTAACAGCGTTCTTAGTTAACTGTGAAAAATGACGTTCTCTCCAAAGAACTCATTCTAAACTCGAGAATAATTAGCCAGTTTGATCAAATCAAAATGCTTCTTTTATCTCGAAGTTTATTTTAAATTAATTTCCTCGATCTTATCAAGGATTTAAAATTTGTAACTTAACGCATACACTAATCTCTAACAAAAGTGATTATTGTGAAGTTTACAAATTAATAGAAATTACCTTGGGCAAATACAGTATTTTGTCCACACATTAGTGTGGGTCAAACCCGAAAGATTTATGACTCTTTTATTAATTCCCTGTGAAGGGTGACTTGTCACCTTTTGCTGATGTTATGAGATTCCCACGACTTAACAATGTCGTGTTTATCCAACACTTGAATCTCGAACTTCGGCATAACCAAATCAAAGAGACAATAAAATCTTCTTTATCAACTCAAAGTTGCTTTTGTTGGTAATTCATTTCACAGTTTTAAATTTGGACAATACAATATTATTTTCAAACAGTTATTAATTGCCAGTGAATTTATTTCAAAAATAAAATCGCATACATTTATTCAAAATAATGTATTTAATAACCCATTGGGTATTTTAAGGCAATTATGTAACTGAAACTATGCCCAAATTTAAACAGAGAAATATTGATGCAATGTAATTATTTGGACACCTTGTCCGCATTTAACATTGATCATAATCTCTCAATGCTGAAAAACTTCCACTGGAATCTAGTATGTTCATAACTAATAAGTGAGTACCATCTAGAACCCAGTCATTGTTTTAGAATAATTAGTTTCAAAAACATATTATTCAAAATTTAAGGCCCTCAAGCTCAAAGTTTAGGTAAGTACAAATTCCAATGCCTTGCCCTTGGTTGTCTAACCCAATTGGACCCTTTTATTAGGTTCTCTTATTCTTTATGTGTATTGGATCGATAGACTCAAATATGAAGCTATCCAAGATTGCTGTTTTTCAGCCCTTTTTATGAAGTAATAAATTTATGCCAACTTATGCCACAATGGCTAGTTGTACATTATTACTAAACGATCCATTTTACGAGAATATGCATTTTCGAAAAATCCATATTAGGACCATCCTTAGATTGGATCAAATCCATATTGTCAGTCCCACCAAACATAAAGCAGTATTCATATATAATGGGTTTGTCAATCATAATAGAAAGAAATATAATGCAGAAGACATAACAATTATTGTCGAACGTATTATTCGTCAGGCACTGAAAGGACTTTTTCTCTTGGCCTGACTCCCACTATTTTAATGCAAAATCTCATTCTCCCGATAAAGATTTCGGAAACCTTGTTGATGGTTTCATAGTGGGGTTGAGGTCCCCGCTCCACAGAAATAAGCCTCAACCTAACAGTTTGTTGGCCTATTAATCGGACGGCGTCGTGTCCCACACGAACCCATAGATGGCCTAGTGTCTCACACGAGTCCATCTCATGAGTGTTTCAACATCTTCGTCTCCGGTTAGGAACCCTCACCCTAACAGGAATAATTGGGAAATAACCGGTCTAAGTGCAACCTATCAACGTCTGGCTCAATCCTAACATTTAGAAATTCCCGCCCGTAGGATAACACTTTATAAGGCGTGAATTTGTTTCGGAGAGCGGCGTTTCGACAGTCACCCGAAATTCCACGACAAGAGTGAAATGTTTGGCGCCGATAACTCGGAACAAACCGCACACACACTCAAGCCGTATCAATAACGAGCTTGACTTTAAATGTCTTAACGCACTCGGACCAACTAAAACAAGAGCGAGATGATCGGCGCCGATAACTCGGAACAAACCTCACACGACACTCAAGTGCAATGGTTTCGAGCTTGATAGAAGACAGGAACCAAGTCCCTTTACTCACTTAGTATTTTGTCCAACGGGAGAATACGTCTCACATGCAAGCACTTAATAATGCACGTTCAAACAAACATGCACGAAATCGCAGTAAACCTAGTTTGCCTACAAGACGACCAGCGTAGACTATTTCTACTCTACTACATTTATTTCATAAAAATAACATCTCTTCATCTTTGGGGTAAAGCCATGTCTTCGAGCGATCTCCAAGTCCTCGAACGACTTTTATTGTATTTTCGCCTCGTACTCGTACGTCCACCATACTTAAACTAATTTTTCTACAAATTAATAAAGTACAGAACGGGGGGATCAGTTGTCCCGGACAACCCGTATAATATCAAATAAAATACAACCTGGGGGGACCTTGTCACCCTTAACATATCACCCGGAAATAGAGCCTAAATCCACGCTGACGTCATTATCATATCATGCATACGCAACATAAATGAACCCGAAATGATCTCGGTTGTGCAAATCACTGAGTCACTCGAGCGTCATAGCATGAGTTGTTCTCGGTTCGAGTTTGCAAACCGAACGCTTGCATGGTCGGAACACTGTCTCGTTGCGAGCGGTCCGACGTATTGCAGCGCCGTGGTGAGAAACCGTAGTGGTTGTCTCCCTGGGGATTATAACGTTACTCTTGGAGATGAGTTTAAGGGTGTACTTTACTAAGATTGCTTAGATCTAGAGGTCTAGAGTAGATCTGCGTAAAAACGTTAGACGTGGTTTTTGTCTCCCAGTTTGATTTTCCACCATTGTTTTGAATTCCTTGAACTTTTCAAGCGTTTCATACTTGTGCTTTAACAGATACACCAAGCCATAGCGAGAGTGATCATCTGTAAAAGTCACGAAATAGTGGAAGTTACCTCGGGCCGCTACACTAAACGGTCCACAAACATCTGTATGGATCAAATCCAAAATATTTGCGGCTCTTTGAAAAATCCCTGTAAAGGGAGACTTAGGCATTTTGCCTAAGATACAAGACTCGCACGTTGGATAGGAATTTGATTCCGTCGGCTTAATTATGCCATGTTTCTCCAACTCCTGAATCTTTCGCACTCCGGCATGACCTAGTCTAAGATGCCACAAATACTTTTTATTTAACTCTAAGCTATGTTTGTCGGTAACTACATTCGCATGTTCTTGGACGTTAACATAATATAAACCATTTATTAACGTTGCATTCCCGACGCATTTATTTCCAAAATAAATCTCACAAATATTATTATTGAATCGAAATTCATAACCATTCTTACTCAAAGCAGGAATAGAAATAATATTTTTCAGCCCCTTGGGCAACACAAGTACATCGGATAGATATAATACATGTCCAGAACTTAGTACAAGAGCCTTCGATCCAACATGACTAGCAGGCACACAATGTTCGCTACCAACGTTGATCAAGACTTCTCGTTCCGCCAGCTTCCTACTTCGTTCCAGACCCTGGTTCAAAACACAAATGTGAGCACTAGCTCCCGAGTCAAGAATCCACGAAGTGGAAAATACAGTAAATGAACAATAAGTTTCTGAAACTTTACCTGAAGCCCCAAAAGCTCGAAGCTTGGGGCAGTCCCTTTTCCAATGGCCCAGCTCTTGACAGTGAAGGCACCGATCAGTTTGCCTTCGGAACATTAGGCACGTTCATTTTGGCCTTGCCCTTTTTCTTAATTCCTCCTTTTTGCTTATTAGGCTTGGGCTTGTGCTTGTTCGACTTAGATCTCTTAGACCTTGTAGTCACAACGAGCGCAACCTCTTTTCCCTTTCCTTTCTTTAGCTCACGCTGAGTCTGAACCAGCATGTTCATGAGTTCAGGAAGCGAAAATCGCCTATCGCTCAGATTATAGTTTATAATAAACTGAGTCAATGAAGCTGGGAGTGACTGAAGGATCAGGTCAATCTGAAGCTCGTTATGAATGGGACAACCGAGAGAACTTAGTTCCTCAATGTACCCAATGAGCTTACGCACATGTGCCGCAACATCTGCACCCTCAGTCATCTTGGTATGAAAGAGATTGTCGGCAGAACGGTATCGAGACGATCTCCACTGCTCGCCGTACAACTCCTTCAGATGAATCAATATCTCGTGCATTTGCATACCCTCATGCTGGCCTGCAGATCATTATTCATCCCAGCTAACATATAAGCCTTGACACGGGCACTATCAGCCATCCATTTGGCATAATAATAGTGTTATCCCAGGCCCTTTACTTGAAAAGACAAGGTCAATTACAAGAAAAAGGGTTATTACCTACGATTTAGTTTTCTATGTTCTCGTTGCGAGGTAGATCGAGAAGCTGAATCGAGTCACATATACAGTTATAATAAGTGGCCTTGTATATGCGGAGTTTGACTCGCATTTTTGACAAAAGATAAATACGCTAAGAGCATTTGTCAAAATTTAGGCTGCCTAGGTAATTTAAATAGTCCATGATGTTGGTCTGTTCGAATGGAGAAATATAGGTGGACAGTTAGACTTATTTTCGAACTCCAGTTAAATCCACTTAGGGTTTGGTTTACAAAGTTTAATGGTAGAACAGTACCTTGAAATGGTTTCAAGGAAGCACTTACTGTTAGTACATGGGCATCGTAAGAGCTCGTATCCCAAGTCAACCATGCGCACGTGCGCAAATAATTACCTGGGAGGTAAGAAATCAGTTTGGATATTGAAGTCTTCTTGGAAGAACTTCAAATAGTTCCAGGCATTGTGGGTCTACTGCTGCCATTGTGGTGCGACAATAGCAGAATGACCACTTTAGCTAACGAACCTTTGTCTCACAGTTAATCCAAACAAAAGAAAAGAAAGAAATATTACATGTTGCATGTATCGTTGAAAAATGGCTGCTGAGCCGTGCAGGAGATTGTGCCGCGGAAATGTGGCCGTCCCATTCACTGTGCCTTTTATACAGGCAGTGTTGAATAACGTCTTTTGAAGACGAGTATTAGATACACACAGCATATGGCACCGAGTGCAAGTGGGAGATTGTTTGGGATATGCCCTCGGAATGCCATTCGAGGATGTAATGAATAGGGCATAAACATGAACCTGTTATTCACACTTTAATATTTGGATATTGTATTCAAATATTTGTTTATGGAATTAGGCATATTATTTATTTTCCTATCTAGTCTTACTAGGCATCCGGCGAGACGGTAAATAAATAAAACCCATATATACGAGTTTAGTCACCGATTCTCATGGGATGAGAGAGGGGGCACCGGTGAGCTATTATTCTCGTATATTAAATTAGTCCATAAGTCTGAGACAACAGTAGGGTGACTGAGTGTCGATCGTGACTTATTTGTTGACGACTCTAAATGGTTGTGCCAACCATTCACTTGGGAAGAGGGAGTCGTAACATTGGTATGAGTTGAATCAGGGGCTTAACTTGTATTTGGACACGACTCGTAATCGACGATCACATGGCTAATTACTCGTTGAGTGTCAATGATCGATCGATTGACTATAGTAGTATACGTGGACCTTAGACCGAAGGGTCATTGACATAGTTGGCTTCGGGGTCCTGACTTGTCACTAGTTTTCTAGGCCCGCCTTGTTCGAGGTTGAACATGGGTCAGCGGCGACATGCGATCTTGACAACGAAGTGCAACTACTGGGCATTGACAGTCGTGAGGGATTCACAACCTCGCAAGTAATCGGGGTATATGTCCTATGCATATTCGGGGACAAGGAATTACGGAATCTTTGCAAAGTATAAAAACTAACTCACGTGGGACGTGGAGTGTAGTTTAGTAATTTCTTCATCACGAATTTGACAGTGTCGGGTTAGTGAGTTTGACATTATCATGGCTCTCACTCGACCGGGACATATGTGAAGGGTCTATACGTATTACGACGATCTATAGTCGGTTCGTAAAATACGAAGAACGTACTCAACACGGGATCTATTCGGTACCAGGGGATTGGCTAGGTGCTTACCGAATTCTTGGATTCCTCCCTTGCCGGGTTGAGACGAACCAAGAGAGTCGGGCTTAAAAAGGATCACTGGGATAGTATCCGATAAAGTGAGATGTGTTATTACATAACGGTCTTGGAGACGTTAATAAAACATTAAATATTAGTTTTAGAAACTATATTTACTTGGAATAAGATTCATGGAATGAAACGACAAAGAATGGACCGAAAATAGGGTTCACAACCATAAGCAAGGCTCGTCAAGGTCGTGAAGCCCGCCTGAAAAGTAGCAGCAGATTCAAAAATAAATATCTCAAAATCTAGACCTCGGATTGAGAATCCCTTTGGTCAGAATCAAGAGTGGTGAGTATTATATCTGTGATAAAAATTTCAGGTCCATCGGACATCGTTTATCCCTCGATCTAAGAGATCTACATAACTGTCGCAAAGCTGTCGAATGCATCACGGCCGTGACGCCTTGTGCAAGAGGCCGTGAAGGTCGACAGAGGCCATGTTTTTTGGCCCCGACTTGGTCACGGCCGTGACCATCATGTCCCAGGCTGTGAAGGCCGTCAGGGACTTGTTCATGGCCGTGAATCGGGCCGTGATGACGGGCAGAAGCTTGGCTAAGCTCGTCGCGGCCGTGAAGACCTTTGCAAGAGGCCGTGAACCGACAGTTTTTGGTCAAAACTTGTCCAAATCAAATCCAAATTCGTTCCTTGTTTTTTTGTTAGACTTGTGGGACAATGTCTAGTCATTAGATGATATAATACAAAGGAAACAAACAAGTTATGAGTCATATATGATATGATTTGGATTAATCATGATTAAAATCAATTTCAAAGGGTGAAAGTTGATTTAATCTTTATAACTTTGAAGAATTTCGTCAATAATTTTAATCCAAGCTTTCTCACACTAAAACTTGGAGTTTAGAGAGAGTTGAGAGCATATGAGTTTGTTCTTTGAGAAAAACTTAAGTGTGTTTGAGTTTTTAGTAAATCAAACACACAATTACAAACACAAACACATCTCTTCTAAAACATCTTCCCCTCCTCTCTAGCCATCCTTGAGAGGAGGTGGAATTTGGATACGTCCCGGGGTCGGCGTGACAACAGGCAGTGGCGACCAAAAATGGTGCCCGACTGCCGTGACACTCATTGCCAAGGCCGTGAAGGCCTCAAAACAATGGTCATGGCCATGACAATGGCCGTGACGAGTGGCAGAACATGTCCAATGATGAGTCACGGCCGTGACAAGCTTGTTTGAGGCCGTGAACGTGCATCAAAACATCATTTTCTTGGCCAAACCTAATCCAATTTCGATCCTTGTTCTTATGTTAGACATATGGGACATTATTAGGTCATTTAGTGACATAATAAAAGGGAATATAACACCTTTTGAGTCATGTAGGACATTATTAGGTCATTTGGATTAAGTTAAAAGTCATTTTCTTGGTTTGGAAATGGACTTTTAATATATTTTCTTAGAGAATTTCGTCCATAACTTTAATTAAGCTCTTTATCACTCTATCTTTGAGTTTTAGAGAGAAGTGAGAGCATTTAGGGTGATCTTTAAGAAATCCCTAAGTGTTTGTGAATTTTAGAAATCACACACATACATACACATCTCTACACAACACTCCACACCATCTCTAGCCATCCTTGGGGTGGTGTTGGTTTGTGGTACGTCACGGGGTCGGCGTGACTCTCTTCGGCGCAGTTCGTGAGCTAGGGAGCTAAGGATCTTCGCAACGAGGGTAATGTTCTAAACCTTAATACGTGTATACATGCGTGTTTTTCTTTATACCGAGTTTGGTCTTGTGGCGGGAACGAGGAAATTTTTGAAATTCACTCGTTCCAACAGGGAACCTGGGAGACCATTTCAATACTTCCGCTATGTCCGGGGAGAGGCCTCGGGTCACCCGGGGTTTCCCAACAGTGGTATCAGAGCAATAGGCTCGGTTCTAAGAAACGACATAAACGAGTCCGAAACGAACTTGGTTGTGCAAGTCACTAAGTCGCTCGAGCGTCGCAGCATGAGTTGTACTTAGTTCGAGTTTGTAAACTGGGCGCTCGCTTGGTCGAAAGTCGCCTAGTTGCAAACGGTCTGACGTAGCGAAGCAACGTGGGGAGAAAACCCTAGTGGAGTCTCCTCACGGTTCGTAATTGACACTGGGTCCGTAAGTCTAGGACTAGCCAAAATTTCGTTTTGGTTTCTTTGAGCGTTTTGTTATCGTGAACGTGTTTATGTTGTATGCATATATATGTATGACACGTATTAAGACGTCGGCGTGGACTTAGGCTCTATTTCCGGGTGATATGTTAAGGGTGACAAGGTCCCCCCCGGTTTGTAATTTATTCGTTAATATACGGGTTGTTTGGGACAGCTGATCCCCCCCGTCTTGTATCTTATTAATTTTTAGAAAATTAGTTTAGCACGATGGCTGTACGAGTATGAGGAGGAATCATGAGATGGCCGTTCGAAGCCTTGGAGGTCGTTCGAGAACACGATTTGAAGCCGACGGCGTAGAGATGTGTATTTTTATCAATATAAATGTAGTAGAGTAGAAATAGTCCACGCAGACGGTCTTATAGGCAAACTAGGTTTACTGCAATTACGTGCATGTTTGTTTGACGTTACGTGCGTGTATTTAAGTGCTTTTGTGTGTGAGACGTATTCTCCCGGTTGGACAAAATACTAAGTGGGTAAAGGACTGGGTCCTGTCTTCTATCAAGCTCGAAACCATTGCGCTTGAGTGTCATGTGCGGTTTGTTCCGAGTTATCGGCGCCAATCATCTCGCTCTTGTCGTAGTTGGCTCGGGTGCGTTAAGACAATAAAGTCAAGCTCGTTATTGAAACGACTTGGGTGTATGTGCGGTTTGTTCCGAGTTATCGGCGCCAAACATTTCGCTCTCGTTGTTGATATTTCGGGTGAGTGTCTAAACGCCGCTCTCCAAAACATATTCACGTCCTATAAAGAGTTATCCTACGGGCGGAATTTCTAAATGTTAGGATTGAGCCAGACGTTGATAGGTTACACTTAGACGGTTATTTCCCAATTACTCCTGTTAGGGTGAGGGTTCCTGACCGGAGACAAAGTAGTTGAAATACTCATGAGATGGATTCATGTTGGACACGGGTACGTCTATGGGTTCGTGTGGGAAACGGCGCCGTCCGAGTAATGGGCCAACAAACTATTAGGTTGAGGTTCATTTCTGCGGAGCGGGGAAATCAACTCCACTATGAAACTATCAACGAGGTTTCCGAAATCTTTATCGGGAGAATGAGATTTTGAGAAAAATAGTGGGAGCAAGCCAAATTGTTAAAGTCCTTATTTGTGCTTGTAGAATAATACGTTGACCCCTTCAATGCTTTATTTTCTGCAGATTGTTTTCTTTCTTGTTTGTATACAAAATGACGTCACCATTCAATTACTGATCACGCAAAATCGTTTGGAAGGTCCGAACCTTGCGGACTGGCTCCGTAACTTGAGGATAGTCCTCACTCTGGAACGCCTAGAGTATGTCCTTGAGGGACCCATACCACTCGAACCCCAAGAGGGTGCGAGTGATGATGACAGGGAATATTATGCCAAATGGATGGCTGATAGTGCCCGTGTCAAGGCTTATATGTTAGCTGGGATGAATAATGATTTGCAGCGCCAGCATGAGGGTATGCAAATGCGCGAGATATTGATTCATCTGAAGGAGTTGTACGGCAAGCAGTCGAGATCGTCTCGATACCGTGCTGCCGACAATCTCTTTCATACCAAGATGCCTGAGGGTGCAGATGTTGCGGCACATGTGCATAAGCTCATTGGGTACATCGAGGAACTAAGTTCTCTCGGTTGTCCCATTCATAATGAGCTTTAGATTGACCTGATCCTTCAGTCACTCCCAGCTTCATTTGCTCAGTTTATTATAAACTATAATCTGAGCGATAGGCGATTTTTGCTTCCTGAACTCATGAACACGCTGGTTCAGACTCAGCGTGAGCTAAAGAAAGGAAAGGGAAAAGAGGTTGCGCTTGTTGTGACTACAAGGTCTAAGAGATCTAAGTCGAACAAGCCCAAGCCCAAGCCTAATAAGCCAAATGGAGGAATTAAGAAAAAGGGCAAGGCCAAAATGAACGTGCCTAATGTTCCGAAGGCGACTGATCGGTGCCTTCACTGTCAAGAGCTGGGCCATTGGAAAAGGGACTGCCCCAAGCTTCGAGCTTCTAGGGCTTCAGGTAAAGTTTCAGAAACTTATTGTTCATTTACTGTATTTTCCACTTCGTGGATTCTTGACCCGGGAGCTAGTGCTCACATTTGTGTTTTGAACCAGGGTCTGGAACGAAGTAGGAAGCCGGCGGAACGAGAAGTCTTGATCAACGTTGGTAGCGGACATTGTGTGCCTGCTAGTCATGTTGGATCGAAGACTCTTGTACTAAGTTCTGGACATGTATTATATCTATCCGATGTACTTGTGTTGCCCAAGGGGCTAAAAAATATTATTTCTATTCCTGCTTTGAGTAAGAATGGTTATGAATTTCGATTCAATAATAATATTTGTGAGGTTTATTTTGGAAATAAATGCGTCGGAAATGCAACGTTAATAAATGGTTTATATTATGTTAACGTCCAAGAACATGCGAATGTAGTTACCAACAAACATAACTTAGAGTTAAATGAAAAGTATTTGTGGCATCTTAGACTAGGTCATGCCGGAGTGCGAAAGATTCAAGAGTTGGAGAAACATGGCATAATTAAGCCGACGGAATCAGATTCCTATCCAACGTGCGGGTCTTGTATCTTAGGCAAAATGACTAAGTCTCCCTTTACAGGGATTTTTCAAAGAGCCGCAAATATTTTGGATTTGATCCATACAGATGTTTGTGGACCGTTTAGTGTAGCGGCCCGAGGTAACTTCCACTATTTCGTGACTTTTACAGATGATCACTCTCACTATGGCTTGGTGTATCTGTTAAAGCACAAGTATGAAACGCTTGAAAAGTTCAAGGAATTCAAAACAATGGTGGAAAATCAAACTGGGAGACAAATTAA
Organism: Craterostigma plantagineum; assembly: GCA_027422505.1. Lineage (NCBI taxonomy): Eukaryota > Viridiplantae > Streptophyta > Magnoliopsida > Lamiales > Linderniaceae > Craterostigma > Craterostigma plantagineum. Next base: position 111,728 of record JAPQWV010000117.1, read on the forward strand.
AGTTGTTCGATCAGATCGAGTCGGCGAATTTATGAGTCTTGAGTTTGATGATTTCATGAAAGAAAATGGAATCAGTTCGCAGTTTACACCGCCCGGAACACCACAGTTGAATGGTGTTGCCGAACGCAGAAATCGAACATTATTAGATAAAGTTCGATCTATGCTAAGCTATACAGATCTTCCCATATCGTTATGGGGATATGCTTTGCAAACTGCAGTCTATGTTTTGAACGGAACTCCTTCGAAGTCTGTTGATAGGGTACCTTACGAAATTTGGAATGGTAAGAAACCCAGCTTGAATCACTTAAAAGTTTAGGGTTGCCCCGCCTATGTGAAAAAGCTTATGACAGACAAACTTGAATCAAGGTCCACGAAAGGACGTTTCATAGGATATCCCGATGATAGCATGGGATATTATTTCTATTTCCATGATGATCAGAGGATCATCGTAGCTGTACATGCTCATTTTCCCGAGGAACAGTTCGTTCGAGAGGGTGGAGCTGGCAGAGAAGTAACTCTTGGAGAGTTAGAAGAAATGCCTCCAGAGCCATCAGTGCCTAGGGTCACAGATGAGCGGTCCGAGACGCGCGCAGAATTGCGCAGGTCGGGTAGAGTATCTCGCGAGCCTGAGAGATATGGTATGGTACACGTCGAGCACGGGGTTGCTACGACGGAGGGAATCATTGGTGATGATCCCACTACCTATGACCAGGCAATGATGGATGTCGACTCAAAGAAATGGGTCGAAGCTATGAAAGCAGAGATAGACTCTATGCACAGCAACCAAGTCTGGACTCTAGTAGATTTGCCCCAAGGTTTTAGACCGATAGGGTGCAAATGGATCTACAAGAGAAAGATTGGATCTGACGGACAGGTTGAAACCTACAAAGCTAGGCTAGTAGCGAAAGGGTATAATCAGAAAGAGGGCATTGATGAGGAAACCTTTTCACCTGTAGCAATGATTAAGTCTATCAGGATTCTGCTTGACATAGCAGCTACTATGATTACGAGATCTGGCAGATGGATGTGAAAACTGCTTTCCTAAATGGATTCCTCCAGGAGGAAATCTATATGGAGCAGCCCAAGGGTTTTACATCGCAAGCAGATGCTCACAAAGTGTGCAAGCTTAATAGGTCAATTTATGGATTTAAGCAAGCGTCTAGAAGCTGGAAACTTCGATTTGATGAAGTAGTTAGGAACTACGGATTCTTAAAGAATGAAGATGAGCCTTGCGTTTACAAGAAGATCAGTGGGAGTAAGATATCGTTCCTCGTATTGTACGTGGATGACATCCTTTTGATGGGAAACGATATCGGGATGCTCTCGGAGGTGAAAGCTTGGCTTTCAATCGAATTCTCCATGAAAGACCTGGGAGAAGCAACCTATATTCTTGGAATTAGCCTTTTTAGAGATCGAGCGAATCGAATGATAGGTTTATCTCAGGCCCTTTACTTAGAAAAGATTCTGAAACGGTTTCGAATGGATGAATCTAAGAAAGGGTTCTTGCCAATTCGACATGGGATTCATCTCTCGAAATCCATGTGTCCTCAAAATGAGGAAGCAAGGAAGGAAGTGAGGAAATTCCTTATGCATCAGTAATAGGTAGCCTAATGTATGCGATGCTATGTACGCGGCCTGACATTGCGTATGCTTTGAGCATAGTAAGTCGGTACCAGTCTAATCCTGGTAAAGAACATTGGAATGCAGTAAAGAATATCTTTAAGTACCTTAGAAGGACTAAAGATATGATATTGATTTATGGAAATGGAGAATTAGAGGTGGATGGTTATACCGATTCGGATTTCCAGTCAGATGTGGATGACCGAAAATCTACTTCTGGTTGCGTCTATACGCTCAATGGTGGAGCAGTGTCTTGGAAAAGTTCCAAGCAAAGCACTACTGCCGATTCCACCACTGAGGCGGAGTATATTGCGGCCTCTGAGGCAGCAAAGGAAGGTGTTTGGATGAGGAAGTTCTTAGAAGAACTTCAAGTAGTTCCAGGCATAGTGGACCGCCCACTGCCATTGTGGTGCGACAATAGTGGGGCAGTTGCACAAGCCAAGGAACCTAGGTCTCACTCAAAGTCCAAACATATAGAAAGAAAATACCACGTGTTGCGTGGGTTCGTTGAGAATGGCTACATAGCTGTGCAGAAAATAGCTACTGCTGATAACGTGGCGGACCCATTCACCAAGCCTCTCTCACAGGCAGTGCTTGATCGACACCTCTATAAAATGGGGTTACGATATCATAGCGCATGGCATTGAGTGCAAGTGGGAGATTGTTGGGGATGTGCCCTGGAATGCCATTCGAGGATGTTATGAATAGGGCACGTATTGTATATTCGATGTATTTTCGCCTGTATTTGAATATTGTATTCTTATACTTGATAATGGAATTTATACTTTTATATTAATTCTTTAAAGGCATATTATTTATTTACCTATTAAGTCTCATTAGGCATCCTGTGAGATGGTAAATAAATAAAATCCATATATCGTAAGTATAGTCACTGATTCTCATGGGATGAGAGGGGGCACCAGTGAGCTATAATTCTTCGATATTAAATTAGTCCATAAGTCTTAGACATCAGTAGGGTGACTGAGCGTCAATTACGACTTATTTGTTGACGACTCTTAAATGGTTGTGCCAACCATTCGCTTGGGAAGCGGGAGGTCGTAACGTTGGTATAAGTTGAATTAGGAAATTAACTTGTACTTGGACACGACTCGCAATCGATGATCACATGGGCCTAATCGTTACTCTGGGTAGCGTCAATGATCGATCGATTGACTATAGTAGTGTGCGTGGACCTTAGACCAAAGGGTCTTTGATGGAGTTGACTTTGGGGTCTTGACTTGTCACTAGTTTACTAGGCCCGCCTTGTTCGGTGATGAACATGGGTCGGTGGCGACATGCGGTCTTGACAATGAAGGGTAACTGCCGTGCTTAGACTAACGTGAGGGATTCACTGTCTCAATAGTAACCGAGATATATGTCTTATGCATATTTGGGGACGGGAAATTACAAAGTCTTCGGCCGAAGCAATAAACTGACTCACGTGGGACGTGGAGAACAGTTTAGTAATTTCGCCAGTCACGAATTCGTCATAGTGTCGAGTCTAGTGAGTTTGATGTAACCATGACTCAAACTCGACCGGGACATTGAAGGGTCTATACGTACGACGATAATCTATAGTCGGTTCGTAGATTGAAGATCGTACTCAACACGGGATCTATTCGGTACCGCGGGATTGGCTAGGCGCTTACTGAATTCTTGGATTCCTCCCTTGCCGGGTTGAGACGAACCAAGAGAGTCGGGCTTAAAAATGATCACTGTGATAGTGCCTAACTAATATGAGATGTAAATTAATTTAACGGTCTTAGAGACGTTAATAAAATATTAAATATATGTTTTAGAAACTATACTTACATGGACGGATATTTACGGAACGAAAATGGTAATAGTTGAAGCGTAAATAGGGTTCACAATGACAAGCAAGGCTTGTCACGGTTGTGAAGTCCATCTGCAAAGTTGCAGTAGCTTCAAAAATTCATATCTCACAATCTAGACCTCGAATTGCGAATCCCTTTGGTCAGAATCAAGATTGGTGAGTCTTTTAACTATGGTTAAAATTTCAGGTCAATCGGACATCGTTTACCCCTCGATCGGATCGAAATACGAAACTGCCGCAAAGCTGTCAAAGCGTCACGGCCGTGAACACATTGCACGTGGCCGTGACAGCAGGCAGTGGCGACCAAAATTGGTGCCCGACTGTGTCACGGCCGTGACACTCATTGCCAAGGCCGTGAAGGCCTCAAAACAGTGGTCATGGCCATGACAATGGCCGTGACGAGTGGCAGAACATGTCCAATGATGAGTCACGGCCGTGACAAGCTTGTTTGAGGCCGTGAACGCGCATCAAAACATCATTTTCTTGGCCAAACCTAATCCAATTTCGGTCCTTGTTCTTATGTTAGACATATGGGACATTATTAGGTCATTTAGTGACATAATAAAAGGTAATCTAACATCTTTTGAGTCATGTAGGTCATTTAGGGTGATCTTTAAGAAATCCCTAAGTGTTTGTGAATTTTAGAAATCACACACATACATACACATCTCTACACAACACTCCACACCATCTCTAGCCATCCTTGGGGTGGTGTTGGTTTGTGGTACGTCACGGGGTCGGCGTGACTCTCTTCGGCGCAGTTCGTGAGCTAGGGAGCTAAGGATCTTCACAACGAGGGTAATGTTCTAAACCTTAATACGTGTATACATGCGTGTTTTTCTTTATACCGAGTTTGGTCTTGTGGCGGGAACGAGGAAATTTTTGAAATTCACTCGTTCCAACGGGGAACCTGGGAGACCATTTCAATACTTCCGCTGCCCCGCCACGGGTCACCCGGGGTTACCCAACAGTGATACCACTGTTGGGGAACCCCGGGTGTCCCGAGATCGAACTCCGGGCGTAACGGAAGTTTAAAATTTTTTCCCCGGATCCCCGTAAGGAGCCCCGGATCGCTTGGTTATGTAAAGAAAATATGCATGACACGTAATAAGGGTTTTCGTAGCTTACCCTCGTAGCGAAGATCCTAGCTCTCGTCTTGCCGTCCCGGTTGTCGTAGTTCGCTTCAAGCAACGTCGTGACCTCTACGAGCTCCACCTCCTCCCAAGGATGGCTAGAGAGGAGGGGAAGATGTTTTAGAAGAGATGTGTTTGTGTTTGAAATTGTGTGTTTGATTTACTAAAAACTCAAACACACTTACGTTTTTTCTCAAAGAACAAACTCATATGCTCTCAACTCTCTCTAAACTCCAAGTTTTAGTGTGAGAAAGCTTGGATTAAAATTATGGAAGAAATTCTTCAAAGTTATAAAGATTAAATCAACTTTCACCCTTTGAAATTGATTTTAATCATAATTAATCCAAATCATATCATAAATGACTCATAACTTGTTTGTTTCCTTTGTATTATATCATGTAATGACTAGACATTGTCCCACAAGTCTAACAAAAAAACAAGGAACGAATTTGGATTTGATTTGGACAAGTTTTGACCAAAACCTGTCGGTTCACGGCCTCTTGCAAAGGTCTTCACGGCCGTGACGAGCTTAGCCAAGCTTCTGCCCGTAGGGTTGGCAACGGGGCGGGGCTGGGGCGGGGACCTAATCCCCGTCCCCGCCCCGCGAGGCTTTCGGGGACAAAATTGTCCCCGTCCCGTCCCCGCCGGATCCCCGCGGGGATTCAATTTTTTCAAAAAAAATTAATATTTTAAATATAATATGCAAATTTATTTATATTTTCGTTATAAATATTATATAAATTATAGTTTTATATATTATTTGTATTAATTTAATATTATTTAATCTCTATTTATCATTATTTTAATATTATTTAAATTATAATTTAATATTATTTATATTATAATATATATATAGAAGGCGGGGCAGGGCGGGGAACGGGGCGGGGATCCCTGCGGGGAAAAATCTTTCCCCGTCCCCGCCCCGCGGGGATAAAAACTCGGGGATTCCCCGCCCCGTTCGGGGCGGATCCCCGCTGGGACGGGGAATCCCCGGCCCACTGCCATCCCTATCTGCCCGTCATCACGGCCCAATTCACGGCCATGAACAAGTCCCTGACGGCCTTCACGGCCTGGGACATGATGGTCACGGCCGTGACCAAGTCGGGGCCAAAAAACATGGCCTCTGTCGACCTTCACGGCCTCTTGCACAAGGTGTCACGGCCGTGACTCATTTGACAGCTTTGCAACAGTTACGTAGATCTCTTAGATTGAGGGGTAAACGATGTCCGATGGACCTGAAATTTTAACCACAGATATAATACTCACCAATATTGATTCTGACTAAAGGGATTCTCAATCCGAGGTCTAGATTTTGAGATATTAATTTTTGAATCTGCTTCTACTTTTCAGGCGGGCTTCACGACCTTGACGAGCCTTGCTCATGGTTGTGACCCCTATTTTCGGTCCATTCTTTGTTGTTTCATTCCATGAATCTTATTCCAAGTAAATATAGTTTCTAAAACTAATATTTAATGTTTTATTAACGTCTCCAAGACCGTTATGTAATAACACATCTCACTTTATCAGATACTATCCCAGTGATCCTTTTTAAGCCCGACTCTCTTGGTTCGTCTCAACCCGGCAAGGGAGGAATCCAAGAATTCGGTAAGCACCTAGCCAATCCCGTGGTACCGAATAGATCCCGTGTTGAGTACGTTCTTCGTATTTTACGAACCGACTATAGATCGTCGTAATACGTATAGACCCTTCACATATGTCCCGGTCGAGTGAGAGCCATGGTAATGTCAAACTCACTAACCCGACACTATGTCAAATTCGTGATGAAGAAATTACTAAACTACACTCCACGTCCCCCGTGAGTTAGTTTTTATACTTTGCAAAGATTCCGTAATTCCTTGTCCCCGAATATGCATAGGACATATACCTCGATTACTTGCGAGGTTGTGAATCCCTCACGATTGTCAATGCCCAGCAGTTGCACTTCGTTGTCAAGACCGCATGTTGCCGCTGACCCATGTCCAACCTCGAACAAGGCGGGCCTAGCAAACTAGTGACAAGTCAGGACCCCGAAGCCAACTCTGTCAATGACCCTTCGGTCTAAGGTCCACGTACACTACTATAGTCAATCGATCGATCATTGACACTCAACGAGTAATTAGCCATGTGATCGTCGATTATGAGTCGTGTCCAAATACAAGTTAATCCCCTGATTCAACTCATACCAATGTTACGACTCCTCTTCCCAAGTGAATGGTTGGCACAACCATTTAGAGTCATCAACAAATAAGTCATGATCGACACCAACACAATAAGGATAATTTTAGGCATCCAGCTCACACCAGTACCTAATTCTTTAACCAACTTTTTCACCTCTTCTAAATTTTTGTTTAGATCTTCAATTGTATCTTTCATTTGATGTGTCGAATAATCCAATTCTCGTTCTCGAAACTCTACAGCTCCACCACTCCCATAGCTTATAACATTTTTATTCTTCACCGATTCTGAAATTTTGAAATCAGCCTTAATTCCGCAATGAGGGCACTTTCGAGCTCTTTATTTTAGACCACATTGGCGTTGGGTTGTCCAGTTTGAAGAACTCCCCTGTGAATTTCCATGTTCTATAGAAAACCACAATTCTATATCAATTGACGAAAAACACGCATTAATATCATAACTCGACAGGAAAATCCAGTCGCCTAGAGAGGAAACAACAATTCCAGATTTTGAAAACAAACAACAACAATTAAAAATGGGACACACAAAATTCACTTCAAAAACCGATTTAATCCTCAAGCACGGTAATCACAACCAACCAAATAGAAATTTCCTCACAATTTGAGTGCCCAAATAAACCTTATGTCACCTAAACTTCAACTAATTTTAGCATAACAAATTGACATATAAGCAAACTGTAATTGCTCTTCGACGAAGCAAACTCAAACCCTGATTCGACCAAACAGGAGGCAATCGTGGTAGGTTATGGCGTCAAACTCTTTCTCTGTTACGATCTGAAAGAGCTTGATAGATTCTTGAATTTTCGTCCCTAATTCTTGATACGACCAAGCTTTCAATAAAAGCCTGGGTAATCTACTGTTTATCATAAAATCTACTGGTAATGCATTTAACAAGTATAAACAGTTGAATTGTAATAAAATGAAATTGAACGAGTAGTTGACTCTGTGGCAAATATTCTCTCAATTAAAAGACAACTAAGTAAAGATTGACATTAGGTTAATTATAAATTAGGTCAACCTAACTAGTTTGGTTTGGACAATTCACATATAGCGGTTGTGAACATCTTAGACTTTAGCACTTTGTAGGGTTCAAATCTTTCAATATATATATATATATATATATATATATATATATATATTTTTAAAAAATATTTTAGGAGTCAACCATAATTTTATTGTCCATATTCAAAGTCTATATATAGTTTAGTAAGTCAACTAACTCATATACTGTTGAAGTTTGGAATTTTATCAATTTCAATAGATAATGTCCATAAAGCAACGATGGCAAAGGTGAATAAGTACACAATGAACATATACTCTGGTGGTGGAGACTTATCCACAAACGCAAACCAATGAGTGTGCACTTTTATTATACATCGTTGATTTGGTGAATAATCTAACCTAACATTGACTCGTCCATTTAAAATCAGGATAAACACCGATAGCCTTAACTCGATCCTACGAGTTCTAGCATATAAACAAGAAAAAAAATTGCAAAACTCGTAATTCATTACATAAAAAATATTTAAAGAATATTATTTATCTCTTTATTTACGAAAGCAATACATAGCGGAAACTGAGCATGAATGTCAACGTTGTACGTTAACAACGAGTCATTACCTTTTCGACCCTTAACAAAACAACTCAGCACACTTTGCTGCTTTTTTTTTTTTTTTATAGTACTAAAAACATCATATGGTCGTCACGAGTCACGACATGCATCAGCACATTCAGCAGCACACGCTTTGTCTCAATTAGATCGTCAAACTGGTCCTCTAATTTTCAGTCATATTAAATATTAACAATGGACTTGTGTCTGTGACTGTAATTATTATGTTTCATGGCTGCTTCCTTTTTATTACATAGCGTGTGAGTTTCGGTGCGTGTTTTGGAAGGAGACCACGGCGTTATCGTTCCAATTATGTTGTCATTTTTCAATTTGAAAGACAGATGAAATAATGATAATACGTGGGATTTTGCCAAATAAAATTGTATTGTCGAACAAAGGGATGCAATACGAAGGTGTACGTGGGGAACATTTTACGGAAATTGTAATATTGTGAGTGAAGTTTATTGTGTAATAGACTTCGCTTGCGTGCACGGGAAGTGCTGGAATTAGGGGTGTAAACGAGCCGAGCCGAGCCCGAACATGGCCCAGCTCGAGCTCGGCTCGATAAAGAATTAATAGGCTCGAGCTCGGCTCGAGCTCGATCGAGCTTAAAAAATCGAGGGTCGAGCTCGGCTCGACGGGTTATCGAGCCGCTCGAGCTCGGCTCGAGAGGCTCGAATCAGATCGGATAATGCGGTTCGAAATACTTGAGCTCGGCTCGAAGCTCGAATCCTCGAACTGCTCGAGCTCAATTTTTATTTTGTAAAAAATAATACAGCACAAATTACAGTAATACCAAGTTACCAACATTTCCACAGCAAAAGAATAGATTTGAGCAACGCAACTTCAGCTTACATCATAGACGCTCAAAAGTTCTAACCAACAGCAGTTCATATCATAATCCTCCGAAAAGAAATAACAAGAGTTTACTAAAATTATCAACCAAAGCAGTTTGCATAATTCCACAGCAACTCAAAACTTCTTTCCAAACTTGTACCGCACCATTCTTCCTTCGTTATCTGCATCCACAATAAGAATTTGCAGCCTAAAAATAATTTGCTCAACTGCAAGTTGATGTCCGACCCAGTGAGAAAGGAAGATATCTGTCGCCTTCTCGATTCAGATTTAACCTTGGAAAGATGAGCAGAAGTTTTACCTGGATGTAGGCAACAAAATTGGAGCTCGATTTTTGTGTGGCTGTGTTGATGGTGTGCGGCCTGCGTGTATCTCCTTCAGGCTTGTGCGTTGGGGTGTTTGAGAATGGGAGGAAGCTTTTGTGAGGTGTGGCGGCTTTTGGATTCATATTAGGGTTAGTTAGGGTTTGTTTTAATGGGTTAACTTAGATTTATCTATATAATAATAATATCAAAACATATATCTCGATAGCTCCATGTTATATTATAAAAATATAGAACATATATTATAATATTATAAAGAACTAATGTGGCTCGATAAGCTCGACGAGCTATCGAGCCCACATATAATCAGCTCGAGCTCGGCTCGAGCTCGATTTTGACCGAGCTCGTTCGCGACCAGCTCGGCTCGTTTTCACCCCTAGCTGGAATCAAACGCGTAACAGTAAATGCATTATTAATTCGGATATTAATTGACGGAGAATGAAATCAAAACGGGTGGGCACCCCTCGAAAAAAATTCAAATTACAAAAGCTATTTAATCATTTGTTACGAAACAAAATCATTATTTAATTTGGTAGGAGAAGATTACATTAATTGCTCTTTCAGTCGTATAGCATAATTTGGTTAATGATGTCATTCGATAACTATACCATTAACTTATTTTTAATATTTAACAATTTATATTTAACTAAACACGTTATAATATTTTAAACTTACCAATAATAATTTTTACCAAAAATAAGCCTTGACTGAAAAAAATGTCAGTATTAATATTATAACTTATGTAGTAAAAATCCATATAAATAGTTCTGTAAAAGTCATTTTCTTGAAATATACACAACAAATCACATGAAAATAGTACTAAATATATAACTATTTATTTTTTTAGAATGTTTAATGAAATATTATTTCTAAATATGTAAAAGGAAAATTATTTGTAGAGATATAATTATAATATATAAGAAACTAGAAGAGTGAAAGATATATTTTTAGTTTAATTAAAATTAATTTTGATGAAATTACGTTAAGTATCCGAAACTAGATAGATCAAAGATATTCGAAGTTGTTACTTAGAGTTAGAATTAAGGTGTTAGTTAAAAGACGTTCAAGACCTTCTCAAAGTTTTAGTAAATTTATAATTGGTCAAAATATAGTTTTTAAAGTTGCATTTATTTGTGTGATAATTATTAGGGGGTCTTAGAATTACCCATATCAATTATCAAATACACGCAAATCTTTTTTAATTAAAAAGAGTCAAAGACACCATTCAATATTTATGAATTTAATCCCGCTAATTAGGGGGTGGAGGGGGGAATATAAATCGAAGCACATTTCCTTTAATTAATCAAGGAATTCCACCACCAGCTCCACCACCGTATCCACCGCCAAGACCACCACCCAACCCACTACCGCCGCCGCCGCCGCCACGACCTCCGAGTCCCGACCCACCTCCAAATCCACCACCGCCACCACCTCCAAACCCTCCACTGCCAACTAGCCCTGACCCTCCTCCTAGTCCACTGCCGGCTCCTCCAGCGAACCCACCGCAGGCACCGCCGCCTCCGCCGCCAAACCCACCTCCACCACCAAATCCAGGACGGTAAAAGAACGTCTTCTCATCACCGAATGACCCAGCGAGTTTCCTTCCATTGGCACTGCATGTTGGGTGTTTGGAAATTACGAGCAATAATAACGTCAATCCACCAACGACGAAAGCGAAAAATAACACACCGACTTTTAACGTGGAAAACCGAAAACGGGAAATACCACGGGATCGCTCTCCCGATCCAAGGAAACATCCATTGTAACCAAGTTCGACGGGTACAACGGACAACACCTCTTAAGAACGTCTCGAGGTAATAACAGCCCAAAAACACAAAAATACTACGCCGACAAGAGAGCACGCTACGTCGAGTTACAAACTTGGAACTCCAATAATCATCGGGTTACAAACCCGGAATACCAAAAGAGGTTAAGCGAGTTACCATCAACTAATGAGAAACCGAACGATCTGAAACGGTGGATACGTAGAGCACGTCGAGGCGACTCTCCTCCCGAAGTTTGGACTAAAACAGGACAACAGATCGTCCGGATCTGAATTTTCTTTCTTCTCATCTTTTCTTTCTTTTTCTCTTCTCCTTCGCGTCTGTGCATGCGTGAGTATGTAGTGTTTCTATTTTTTTTACATAATTATAGTATATACATATGGGCCAACCATGGGCCGGACCCCAATAAAACTCCCCCTCCGGCTCATACGGTGGGCTCAAGCAAGCCCGCTTTCCGCCAACAGGTCTTGAGCTTCTCCTTCGGCAAAATTTCCGTTATATCTGATCCGTTCTCGCTCTGTATACCTTCGCCAAATACAGTTGCTTCGACTCGAGCACATCTGAAACCCAATGGTATCTGACGTCGATATGCTTGGATCTCGAATGAAATGACGAGTTCTTGGAGAGGTGGATAGCACTCTGACTACCACTGTAGACGACATACTTGTCCTGTCGTAGCTCAAGTTCTTCGAGAAACTTCTTCATCCACAACGCTTCTTTGCAACCCTCAGTAATTGCAATGTACTCAGCTTCTGTGGTGGAAAGCGCAACACACTTCTGCAACTTTGATTGCCATGACACAGCTCCCCCTGCAAAAGTCATCAAAAAACCCGAAATAGGTTTTCCGGAGTCAATATCACTTGCCATGTCTGAATCGGTAATCCCACTAGCATAGGCTCTCCGCCACCAAAACACAAACACGTCTTGGAAGTCCCTCTGAGATATCTCAATATCCACTTTACGGCTTCCCAGTGCTCTTTTCCCGGATTAGAGAGAAAATTGCTAACGACACCAACGACATGAGCAATAAATATCAAGTCGAGTACAACCCGTAGCATACATCGAACTACCAACAGCAGACTGATAAGGAATTATGCTCATGTCGGCCTTTTCTTTCTCACTTTTCGGGCATTTCTCAGATGACAACTTGAAATCACCAGCAAGTGGAAAACACACCGCCTTGGCTTTACTCATGTGAAATCTCTCGAGAACCTTCTCAATATATCCTCTTGAGATAACCACATCTTCCAATTTTTCCTGTCACGAGAAATCCTCATACCGAGTATTTTCTTCGCCGTTCCTAAGTCCATCGCAAAAGAATTGCTCATTTCTCTCTTCAACGCCGCAATCTTGCTAGTATCATGGCCTATAATCAATATGTCGTCAACGTACAAGAGAAGAATAATAAAGTCGTCATCGAAGTACCTCTTGACAAATACACAATGATCCGAAGAGGTTCTGGTGTACCCGTGACCGATCATAAAAGAGTCGAACTTCTTGTACCATTGACGCGGAGCTTGTTTCAAGCCGTACAAACTCTTCTTCAACTTGCAAACAAGCTGCTCCTTTCCCTTGACTTTGAATCCCTCGGGCTGCTCCATATAAATGTCTTCTTCAAGGTCACCATGAAGGAATGCCGTTTTTACGTCAAGTTGCTCAATCTCCAAGTTCAAGCGCGCCACCAAACCAAGAGCAACTCGGATCGAGGACATTTTCACCATCGGTGAGAATATATCATCAAAGTCAATGCATCTCTTCTGATCGAAACCTTTCACAACCAACCGAGCTTTGTACCGTGGCTGAGAATTATTTTCTTCAATCTTCAGTCGATAAACCCATCGATCTTGAGAGCTTTCCTCGAGGTAGCTCTACCAAATCATAAGTGTGGTTAGCATGGAGAGATCGCATCTCTTCCACCATAGCTTTCATCCACTCATTCTTGTCGTCAACAGAATTGCGTCTTGGTAATCCTCAGGCTCTCCTGCATCTGTCAGCATCACATACTCATCTGAAGAATACCTCGTGGATGAACGATGCTCCCTAGCAGATCTTCTCAACTGAGGTTCAACTGAAGGTTCAACAGATTCTTCAACAGGTTCTGTTGGCTCAACATCATCAGCTGTACGGTTTTCATCGTTGCCGATACCGCTAGATTCTGGAACATCTCCCCCTTGATCAGGATATGCTACACGTACAGGAGGTGGATCCAAATCAGGGAGATCACCGCTGGACTTCTTAGTTGACTTCTCTGACTGAATGTCTCGTATACACTGGTCTTCGACAAACACAGCATCGCGGCTTCTGATAAGCTTCTTCTGCGCGGGATCATAGAACCTGTATTCGAACTCATCTAGCTCATAGTCGATGAATATACACAGTCTGGTCTTCACATCAAGCTTCAATCGCTCGTCTTTCGGAATGTGAATAAAGGCTTTGCACCCAAATACGCGCAGATGATCATACGAGACTTCCTTTTCCGACCAAACCTTGTCTAGTACCTCAAATCTCAAAGGAACACAAGGTGTGAGATTTAAGACATGAACAACAGTATTTAACGCCTCGGCCCAAAATGAATTCGGCAACTGCGACTGTGATAGCAAACATCTCACTCTCTTGATCAGTGTTCTGTTCATCCTCTCAGCTAGGCCATTTAACTGAGGTGTCTTTGGAGTTGTCTTTTGATGTCGAATACCATGTCTCTTGCAGTACTCATCAAAAGGACCACAATTTTCCCTCCGTTGTCTGTCCGAATACACTTGAGCTTTTTGTTGGTCTGCCTCTCCACCAAAGCGTGAAATTACTTAAAAACATCTAACACTTGATCATTGGACTTCAGCGTATAAGCCCAGATCTTTCTCGAATGGTCATCTACAAATGTAACAAAATACACAGCACCACCAAGTATTCTTGTTTTCATAGGAGCACAAACATCGGAGTGAATTAGATCGAGTATACCTGATTTTGGCGAGTGAGTGATGTTCTTGAACGCGACTCGGGTCTGCTTTCCAGCCAAGCAATGGTCACATCTTCATAACGAAGGATTCTTCACACCAGATAGAAGATTCTTCTTGGCTAGTATCATCAGTCCCTTTTCACTCATGTGACTGAGTCTGTTATGCCAAAGCTCTATCGCGCCATCGACATCGATTGCATTAACTGTGGAATCTGCAATCTTCGCTTGCGTCACATATAGCTGAGATGAAGTCTTTTCGCCTTTTGCCACGATCAACGAGCCTTTGGTGAGCTTCCATTTTCCATCTCCAAAGTGGCTGTGAAAACCTTCATCGTCAAGCTTCCTGCTGGACATCAAACTCATGTGAAGTTCTGGAACATGTTTCACGGCCTTCAGAAGCAATGTATTGCCGTTCTCGGTCTGCAAGCGCACGTCGCCAATACCGATGGCTCTAGCAACGCCATCGAAAGCGTCCAAAATCGCCAGAGGTATATGAAGTAAAGAAATCCCGTCGAGGTGTATCATGTATCGTAGCACCGCTATCGATCACCCAACTAGTCTCATGACTAGTTAGATTAACAACATCGTCGTCGCGTACAACATAGAAATCTGCCGTGACTGTGGTTACCTTGTCAACCTTATCAGCATCCATCGTCTGATTATCTTGACTCTTCGCATTCTTGTAGGAATTTTCGACAAAATATTTTTATGTGACCCTTCTTGCCACAATAATGACGCTCGATGCTAGCATACTTCCCGGACTTGCTCTTACTTCTGCTTCGATCACCCGGACCTCAACTCTTGCTTCTCCCCCTGTTCTCTGTGACTAGGACATCGGCCTGTGTAGAAGAACCCTGCGACTTTCTTCTCATCTCTTCATTGAGCACACTGCTTTTAACCAATTCCATCGAATAGATCCCATTTGGAGCCGAATTAGATAATGACATCCTGAATTCTCCCACGAGTCTGGCAATGTACCAAGAAGCCACAAACCCTGCACTTCATCGTCGAACTTGATTCCCATTCCAGATAACTGATTAATAATTCCTTGGTATGTGTTCAAGTGATCAGACATGCTGCTCCCTTCTTGATACTTCAAACTCATCATCCGCTTCATCATCTGCTTTATCAGGAAAAATTTGTTGTTCCCTATCTTTCGAGCGTATAACTGCTCAAGCTTGCTCCATAAGGTCCTGACATGTTTCTCGTCGCTTATGTGGTTGAGAACATTCACTGTCGAAATAAAGCCGCAAACCTGACGATGAATCAGTTCCCACTCCTTGTCGCTTTTATCAGTCGGTTTCTCCAGATCGAACACCGGCGAATAATAATCTTTTAAAAGATCCTCCGTCTTTCCTTTCCAAACAAGGTAATTCGAGCGATTCAACATAACCATCCGACTAATATTGCCCTCCATGAGTTCGAACACAACAGTGCGATTCAACCTCGCTCTGATACCACTTTGTTGGGTGTTCGGAAATTACGAGCAATAATAATGTCAATCCACCAACGACAAAAGCGAAAAATAACACACCGACTTTTAACGTGGAAAACTCAAAATGGAAAAGCCACGGAATCGCTCTCCCGATCCAAGGAAACGTCCACTATAACCAAGTTCGACAGGTACAACAGACAACACCTTTCGAGAACGTCTCGAGGTAATAACAGCCCAAAAACACACCAAAAAATGCTACGCTGACAAGAGAGCACGCTACGTTACAAACTCGAACCTCCAATAATCATCGGGTTACAAACCCAGAATACCAAAAAGAGGTTAAGCGAGTTACCACCAACTAATGAGAAACCGAACGATCTGAAACACATCGACCGACTCTCCTCCCGAAGTTTTGACTAGAACGGGGCAACTTATCGTCCGGATCTGAATTTTCTTTCTTCTCCTCTTTTCTTTCTTGTTCTCTTCTCCTTCGCGTCTGTGCGTGCGTGAGTATGTAGTGTTTCTATTTTTTTTACATAATAATAGTATATGCATATAGGCCAACCCATTAGTATGTGTCGGACCCTAATACATACTGCAAAAAAGAGTGCATGTAATAGCAAATAGGATGAGGTTGACGTACTTTGGAGCCATATTTTATTCGTAATAACAACCCTTGAATGAATCTTATGATTATATGTTTATGCAATGAGAAGCGAGCGCCCAGCCAAAGCGTTGTCGTTGGTATGTATAAAGCAACGTGGTTACACAGTACACACTACTTGTTAGGGGTTAGAGGGCGTTGGGGGGTTATCTTTAAATGAGCGCATATCCTCTCATCGGTTTTTAATAAATGCATTGCGTTTTTCTTTTTACAACTTTTTTCTTCCATTGTAGCTGACTTGTTCCACTTTTGATCTAGCACTTGCACGGGATAGTGAGTGATATAAACGTTCAATTTGTATGTGAATATATAATCTTTATTATTAAATATTATGCCACGCATGCATAACCTACCAGAATTTTAGTTGTTTGGGTTCGTCATTTCTTTGTGATCAACACAAACTTGATTAATATGAACTCCCTCTGTCTCATAGTTTTATGTACATCTGCTTCATTGCACGCAAATTAAGGTACCTATTTTTTTATTGTTATAGTACAGATTAGCTAAAAAGTAACCCATCGATGCAACTGGTATTAAAATGAACACACTTTAATTGTTCCCTCCAAATTTTTTAATCAAATCAAACACAATATATATCAAACACATATACAGCTTCAAAACACAACTTGAAAACAGAATCCTCCGGCAACAAAATATCACCACACACAGCCACCATAATCCCAAGTTTTACTTACAACAACATATCACCACACACATCGACACCATAATTCCTGTCTTATTTACAATTCCAGCTTTATGAACATAGTTAAATGAAGACAAAGAAGCCTAATTTGACAGAAGAAGTAAAAAATCAGATCGCACAAGTCTTACTAACTAGCTGTACAGATGGAAAACTACCCCATGGTAAGTTAAATGAGGTGGCTGTGAGATATGGGCTTCACCGACATACGGTTAGTGCGATATGGAAAACAGCAAAAGCACAAAAGAAGGCCGGAAGAGCCGTTCATTTGGTGGTGAAATCAACCCTGCAATTTAAGAGAAGCGTACAAGTAGATCTCGAACAAATAAAGACGATCAATGTAAAGAAGAGAACAACAATCCGAAGAATGAAATTAAAGTAAGCAAAAGTACAATTGGTCGTTGGGTGAAAGAGGGGCTGATCAGACCACACACTAATGCAATTAAACCAGATTTGACAGCTTCTAATAAAGTGGCAAGGCTGAAATTTTGTTTATCATTATTGGTCGTCGATACTACACACAAAAGGCTACACTTTCCAGGCATGCGCAACGTAGTACACATAGATGAGAAGTTGTTCTACATAACAAAGACCAATGAGAGATTCTATTTAACTCCCGGGGAAGAAGAGCCATATAGATCATGCAAGAGCAAAAGATTCATCACAAAGGTAATGTTTATGTGTGCAGTGAGCAGACCAATGTATACACAGGATGGACAGCTTCTGTTCAATGGCAAAATAGGTTTATTTCCCTTTACTATAAAGGTGCCCGCTAAAAGAAACAGCAAAAATAAAGCTAATGGCACATTGGAAACCAAAGCAGTAGATTCAATCACTAAGGATGTGATCAAGGCATGTTTGATCAACAAGGTATGTTTTGTCTTACCTTTAAAC
Organism: Craterostigma plantagineum; assembly: GCA_027422505.1. Lineage (NCBI taxonomy): Eukaryota > Viridiplantae > Streptophyta > Magnoliopsida > Lamiales > Linderniaceae > Craterostigma > Craterostigma plantagineum. Next base: position 129,727 of record JAPQWV010000117.1, read on the forward strand.
ATGATTATCGTCTATTGACTACATTGATCATCAAATAGTCTATCATGCAGATAGTACCAGCAATCAAACAAAAGTGGCCATCCAATGCAGACAGACATATCATAATCCAACAAGACAATGCAAAGCCACATATAAATGACTCAGATCCTGATTTTAGAAGAGTGGCAGAATCTGATGGATTCAATTTGCAGTTACATTGCCAACCTAATTCACCAGACATGAATGTCAATGATTTAGGATGGTTGAGAGCCATTCAATCCTTACAAGTTCAAAAGGCAGCATAAACAGTTGATGAATTAGTTCAAGCAGTGGACGAGTCATTTGAACAACTAACTCACGAGACATTGAACAAGGTGTTTTTAAGCTTACAAGCATGCCTCATCGAAGTCATGAAGGTTAAGGGACATAACAAATACCGTTTGCCACACATGAAAAAGGAAGCATTGATCAGACAAGTTACCCTACCAGATGATCTTCAAGTGGATGATTCTCTAGTGAAAGAATGCATGCACTACTTGATAGATCAAGGTGAAACATTTGAACTCAATCACCTACAAGAATATTTTAATGCCACAGAACAAGAGCCAAGTATGTTTATAGATTAAACATGATCAGAGATTGTATGACATGTTTTGTCTATAAACATGAATTATGGTACATACTTTTGATGCTCAGACATGTCTATGTATTGAGTTTTTTGTAAACATGAATCATGGTACATTTGATATTTTATCATGTAAGCATGTTTGTAATCAATGTCAACCAGACCACATAATGAAGAATTAAGCCACAAACACGACCCCAGCCACGGCAAGCATACCATATAATCAAGAAGCCACACACACGACAACCATACCACATAATCGAGTAAGAAACCACACACACGACAATCTGACCACCTAATAAAAAATTAAACCGCACAACAATTAGTGCAAGGCATACCACATAATGAACCTCAGTACCACATTCAGCCCTATTTATCCTCATATGAGCATCTAACCCTAAACCAACCATATGTGCTTTCGCATGTTTGGACACGATGAACCTTAATTTGAGTAAGAGATGATAGAATTAACCTTAAGATTTTTCAGCGGCGGAAGCAAAATGCACATAAACTCAAAGAGGGAGGCACTCATCTCCTCAGTCACAGGCGAAATCAAAACATCATCGGAGGTCGCAGCGCCCAAATCCTTACAATTTGGAACACAACCACTAAAATATGGAGAATACGGCGACTGAATCGTGCAAGGGACCACCGTGTCATCAATTTGACCACGCAGAGAACATAGAGGCGATGGCTGGGACAAGAAAGACAAAACAATATGGCGAATAAGACGAATTTGAGATAAATCGATCAATTATTCGTCGGGAAAATGAGTAGCAATAATAAAAAAGAAAAGGAATTGAAAATCAGAGTCTGCAATTTCAGCGATTAGCTAATTGAAAAAAAAAAAGATAACCTCAAGGAGTACATCTTTCATCTCGTCCATCACAATTTCATCGAGATTGTTCCCCACCACTATCTTGACATCTCCATCATTCTGTAATGGAAAGGAATTAAAAATCAGAGTCTGCAATTTCATCGATTAGCTAATTTAAAAAATTAAGTTTTCAGGTATAGGATCTAATTTGTAGAAGTGCTTAAGGTTGTCTGCCAAAAAATTCTCCCCAAAAGACGGATCAGAGTACCACAAGTCAGAGAATATATGCTCATCATACGTGGTCTGAGAAACCACCCACAAGAACTCAGGCGTCTCAGGGACATAATGGACCTCTTCGCCCAAATCTGCCGCCACGGGTAAATCGTGGGTGAGACCTTCGGTGGCGATCGTCAGCGATAGAGATTGAGTTTTGTCCATTGTTTAGGATTTCTACGGGGATGAGCGGGTGAGAATGGGAGAGGAGTGTGTGTGTGTGAGTAGGGTTGCAAACGAATCGAATCGAGTCGAATACCACAATATTCTATTCGTATTCGGATAACAATCGAATACGAATATGAATATTCGAATATTTAATCGAATCATAAAATTGATTCTTATTCGAATTCGAATATTTTCTCGAATATTCGAATCGAATATCGAATATTCGTATTAAAGTCATTTTTTATTTTATTTAATAAAATATAAATAATATTATATATAAAATATATATTGAATTATAATAATTTATATTTAAACATATATTGAATTATACTATATTATGTTTAAATGTTTTATTGAGTTATGATATATTATTATATGTGAATATATAATACTTATACTATATTTTAAGTTAAATTATTCGAATCGAATAATTCTATTAATTTTCGAATCGAATATTGTGATTTCATATTCGTATTCGGATATTTTTCGAATCAAAAACAATATTCTTATTCGGATTCGTATTCTAAATATTCGAATTCGAATCTTGAAATTTCGAATCGAATCGCGAATCGAACCAAAAAAGTTTGATTCGTTTGCAACCCTATGTGTGAGGTAGTGTAATGGCGTGAAAAGAGAGTAAAGGAGTTAGGTGGATTAGTTAGGGTTTTGGGTGGGTAGGTAGCTTAATTTACTTGTTAATTGCAGGATTAAATTTTAAGTAAGCAGTGTTAAAAGTTAATAGTGGGTAAAAATTTACTATAAAAGGAAATGTATAAAATGGTTCGAGACGCCCGATATAGTAAAATGTATAAAATAGTTTGGGACGGAGGGAGTATTATTTAATAACGCCTAACGATAAACAAACAAAAGGCTTGATTTATTAACTAATGATGATATTAGTTCTAAGGGCACTTTGGACTAGGGCTGTTTATTCGGTAAAAACCGAACCGAACCGAACCGAAAATTCGGTTACCGAAAAAGTTCGGTTTTTTATTTTAAGAACCGAAAACTGAACCGAACCGAATTTATTCGGTTCGGTTTCGGTTAAAATCGAATTTTTTCGGTTCGGTTTCGGTTATCGACCGAAAAACCGAAATTGAAAAAAATAAATAAATTTTTGGGCAAAAAATAATATTTTAATACCCAAAAAACGAATTATTTTATTTAATATATATATAAATATTGGGTATTTTAATGCCAAAATCGAATTATTTATATATATATATTAATTATTTTATTAACTATATATATATGTTTTAATTAATTTATTAAATTTCGGTTTTTCGGTTTTTATTCGGTTAACCGAATAACCGAACCGAAAAACCGAAATTTTCGGTTTTCTATTTTTAAGAACCGAAAACCGTATTCGGTAAAACCGACTTTTGAACACCCCTACTTTGGTCCGCCGCGTTTGTTCTTCCAATTGTCGTAGCAAGGACAGCAATCTTTGTTCCCATAAGTCCCGGGCGGTACGCAGTGGCACTTTTTACAGCACTTATTGAAGAACAAACACGGTGTATTGTGCGAAGTCGCCGAGCACCTACGCTCGCATTCTTGCCCACATCGACTCTCTGGGACTTTGGACGTCACCCTTTTCGAACCCTTCTTCCATGAGTCGAGTCTTTCGAAAGTCAACGAATGAGCTTCTATTGATATTACAATGTACGATGCACATAAATGTAGTAGTAAGACCATCTCCAACCGAAAAACCTATTCTCAAACTCAAACCTATTCTCAAACTCAAAATGCAGTAATCCTTCTCCAACCATTAAACTCATTCTCAAACTCAAAACAATATTCCTAAAATATTCTCTTTCACATCAACTTTTATTAATTTTCAATATTACCCACATATGTTACAATTTAACAAATTAGACCAAACGACAAATTAAAATATTATTTAAGTATTTATAAAATAACATAAGTATTTAATTTACAATTATAAACATTATTAACCTATTAATAAAAACAACCATAATAATAATAACAATAATAAAAACAATAATAATAGTATAATAATGATAATAATACAATATAATAATAATAGTAATGATAATAATAATAATAATAATAATAATAATAATAATAATAATAATACAAACCATAATAAGACTGAAATGATTAAAAAATATTTTTGGGCGTATACGTAATTTACCAAATAGGACTTTAAAATAATTAAGTAACATTATGGGGTAAAAATCTAGTTTTATCAAATTTTTTGGTTTGTGAACAGTAAAACGAAAAAATGCGTCTGAAAAGAAAAAAAAAATCAAAAAACGCATTATGGGTTTAAGTTGCAGTTCGGTTGGACTTCTTTTCTCTACCCATTTTACGTTTTGGGTATTGGGTGGAGAAGCCCTAATAGAATGATTGGGTAGTTCAAGGATGGAGCCATTGATGGATTCCTTTGATTTAAAACTATATGTATAGAGCTGTCAAATTGGGGGCGGGCCGGGCCGGCCCGCCCCCCGCCAAAGCCCGCCGTCCGGCGGGGCGGGGCGGGCCGGCCCGCCGTTTGGCGGGCCCTAAAAATAGGAGCCCGCCCCGCCCCGCGGCGGGCCGCGGGCCCGGCGGGCCAGGCCCGCCCATTAAAAAAAATAATTAATATTATTTAATCTAATTTAAAACTTTTAATTTATTAAAAATTTATTATTAATTGTTGAATTTATTAAAAAAATTAGATAGAAATATGCAATTAATTATTTTTTAATTAATAAACATGATAATAATTAGATGATTTATTAATTAAATATCTAATTAACTTAATATTTATTATAGATTTAGTATATATTATATAACATATATAATACCTTAAATTGGCGGGCCGGCCCGCGGGCTAGCCCGCCCCGCCCCGCCAAAGCCCGCGGCCCGCGCGGGCTGGCCCGCTCAGGCCCGCCCTTCAGCGGGCCTAAAAAATTGCAGCCCGCCCCGCCCTTTTGGCGGGGCGGGGCGGGCCGGCCCGCGGGCCACGGGCCGGATTGACAGCACTATATATGTATATGTCGTAGTTGTCGATCAATTCGATTACTTGACTAAATTCCAAGACTTCTATATAACATCGTGGAATAAGATGACGAGCAAGATTGGCATAAGAAATGGAGACAAGCTGTGAATGTTTTTGTCATTTCATATAGAGCTGTCAAACGGACAGGCCCGCTCCGACCCGACCCGCCTCAACCCACCGCTAAACGGGGCGGGGCGGACCAACCCGCCAACATAACGGGCTACTAAACTAGTAGCCCGCCCCGACCCGCAGCGGATTGATGGGTTGGCGGGCCAACCCGCTATATTTTTTTTATTTATTTCTTTTTAATTTTGTGTTTTTTATTTTGCAAATAATACTTTTATTAATAATGTATGTTGGAATAATTAACGAAAATTCATTTATCATTTATGAATTATATAAGTTCATAACTAAATCAATTATAATTAATTACTAATAAATATTATTTATTAATATTTAGCATATAAAAATGTTTATAATATATATATACATAATAATTAAAAAATAAATAAATTAATGGCGGGCCAAACCCACCCCGACCCGCCCCAACCCGCCTCAACCCACAACCCAAACGGGCTGGCCCGTTTCGGCCCGCTTTTAAACGGGCCGGGAATTGGTTGGCCAAACCCGCCTATTTTTCATGGCGGGGCGGGCCAACCCGACGGGCTCGGCCCGTTTTGACAGCTCTAATTCCGTATGGTGTATAGATAATATGATATTCGATAATTAATGGCAATTAGATGGGAAACAACGAATGGCTATTGGGCCAACTGTTAAGTCCAATAATAGGTTTATGCAAACTTGGGTTGGGGGTGAAAGTTAATTAAAAACGCTAGTACGTACACAACGACAAAAGGAAGGTGCTAAATCATTAGTTAAGTAAATACTAGAAACGTGTGGTCGTACATAGCGTGCGGTCTAACCACCGCCAATGTTTACGCGCAAAAAACCTAGTCCTCATAACGACGTTAGAAGATTGATATCTATCTATAGCCATTTGGGCAGGAGCTTTTTCTCCCGAGGTGGAGTTATTCTTCTTTTGTGGAGCCTCTTCCGACGAAAACAATGACCTCGAGTCGATTGGACAAAGATAATGTAGAGTGCTGTAGATTTTGATTAATAGCCTTTTGTAGTATGTTCTATAGATCTTTGGTCCAAGTTCGGGCTTATTTCGTTTTCTGTTGGCTTTTGTTAATTTGTTATTTGTGGTGTGTTGCTACTTGTGAGCCTCCGTTTCTCTACGATAATGTGTCACTGGAGAGATCCATTGACTATTTAGCCCTGCATCTTTGTTTATTAATGCATCGTTTCAGGAAAAAAAAGATATCTATCTATGACCGTCCGATTGAATCAATCGCATCCGTCCATATTATCCCACGACTTCTTTAAATAGCAGGGCTTCCCTAAATCGTCTTTAACTTCTGCCTCATTGTTCGTCTTTCTTGTAGTCTATGAAGTCGTTTTGTTCGATTGCCTTTTTAGGGTTTGAAGGCCGATCGCTTGATTTTGGTTGTCCGTCATGATCTCCTTTCGTTATTGTTGGTGAAGTTGGTTGAATATGTCATCGGTGATGCGTAAGATGAAGGATCTATTTCGTTCCAATAATCGTCGTGCTATTTTGTGGCTATTATGTGAATTTGGTGTTCTTAATGATTATTAATCTCTATTATCAATGGTGTTTTCTTTTTGGGATTCATGACGAGTGGGTGCTCTGGAATCGGATTCCTTTTAATCAATGGCGACTAGATCGTCGAGGTGTTGAGTAAGATAAAGGATCTGTTTCGTTCCAATCATATTCCTTCGATATTGTCGGTATTATGTGAACTTCCTCTTCGTAATAATTGATCCATATATGTTGCTCTGTTGGGTTCATGACGAACGCGTGCAGGAGATGTGTTTTACTGGAGTTTAGATCGCCATAGGTGTGTTGAGTAAGATGAAGGATCTGTTTCGTTCCAATCATCGTCCTGCCTTATTGTGTCCTGTGATATGAATTTCTTCCTTTGTGATTGATGTCTATTCCCAGTTTCGGTGTGTTGGGAGGCACGACGACTATGCAGAGCAGATGCGTTTTATTTGGAGATTAGATCGTCTTTGGTGTTCAGTAAGATGAAGGATCTGCATCGTTCCAATCATCGTCCCGTTGTATTGTGGCTGTTATGTGAATTTTACCTTCTTGATGAATTGATTTATGTTCCCAGTGCGTGTTGTTGGGACTGATGATAGCGTATGCACAGGAGGTGCATTTTATTGGAGATTAGATCGTCCTAGATGTTTAGTAAGATGAAAGATCTGTTTCGTCCCAATTATCGTTCAGATGCAGTTATTTTGGAATTTCATCCTCTTGATGATTGATTCTCTATTGTTGGTATCGTGGCAGGATTCATGATATGAGTATGTGGAGGAAGTGCTCTTTTTTTCTCCTTGAAGTTAAGCTGACAACATGCTTGTTATCTTCTACTCAAACAGCGTATCCGTTTTAGATTCGTCTTAATCGATTTTGTTTGTTCTTCAAGGCTTAATATTTGAAATTGAACCTTGCAGCTTATGTTGATCGCCTAGGTAACCCGGTTTGTAAGTAGTTTGAGATGGTACTCCTGTTGGTTGAATCAGTTAGATTTGTTAATAGTTATCGATGTCAGTATTTCTTACCCTGCATGTGGGAGGTCATATTTTCGGAAGGTTCCTAACGAGTCCCATAACGTCTGATGCCGATTCCCCTTCTAACCAGGGAGTTTTATCTCTTGACATTCCATGTTTACTTGGTTTCATTTTGACTTATGGTCATTTAATTGCCTCATAGAAGTTCCCTAACATGCTTTAGTTTGTTTGCTCGCTGCATATGGCCTTATAAACCGTCTCTATTGGTGCTTGTTATGTGTTGGTGTTACTTGGTGGCGTCTCGAGTAGTTCGACAACTGTGTGGAGGAATTAATCACGCACGTCCTCTGTAGCGGATCCAGTCCAGGAATTCTAGCAAAAGCTTGATTACCAGTTAATATGCATTTCTTTTCTCCTGTTCTCCTATATATTTTCCTTGCCTCCTTCCTTTTGATATGTAGCAGGTGATGAAATCGATTCCGTGCTTACTTTTCTCTTATTCGCTGTGGTTCGTTACACATTTTTCCTTGCCTTCGCATGATGTGTGGCAGTTGTTGGAGTTCAATTGGTTGTTGCTTTCCTCTTCTTCCACTTGGTTTTGATCACACTTGATGCTTTCTCTCGTACTCAATATATGTTCTGCTTATGATAACTTATTCCATATTGGCCTTGCTTGGTATTTGTTGATGTGCTTACCACATGACTTCCCCGGTGAAATTGTGGATGGCGTGGTCGCTTCTGATGTTAGGTTCTTCATTTTCCTCTGTTCATGATCCTGTGGATAAGTGCAGATCTTAAACACTTTGAAGTATCACGGAGTATCACTAGACAGAGTTCCGCAACGTATCTGGTTCTGGTTTTGGTTTTAGTTCTGTTTCTCATTTACTTCCTGTTCAATTCTGTGGTGGATATGCTTGTTTTCTGGGAGCAGGGAGCAGGTATTGGGAGCGTTGGTCCCTACCTACAACTACAAGTACTTCGTATATCTGTCTCAATGAAACAGACGGTTTGATTGCTTCATTTCAAAATTATGTCCTACCCTTATCAGAAGCTTTTCAGAATCGTCATCGTTTATCTTATTGGTGTTTGATTTATCGTCTGCTGTAAGCTTTCTCTGCTTTCGTGTGTGCATGTTTCTTGAAGATGTTGTCAGTTAAAATGTTCCAGGTGGAAATTAAGATTATAGTGGAGATGGAGCATAGGGGAAGGCTGAAATAGGTCTTCATGATCCACACGGGTGCATTCGCTCTCTTTCCGTTTCAGGATATTCTTTCTTTTGCTTTTTCAAGTCCAAATCCAATTCGCTATATAGCCATGCCATATGTCTGGATTAAATTTTATGTTACTAGAAATGGCATTGAGAGACTTGCATGTAATGCTCTGTCAGTTCATTGGGATTCATGATCGATATCTGAGGTTTGTTTGTATCAATAGCTTGGTGTTCAGTATCAATTTGTGAAATCTGTTGTCTGTGCTCTTCTCCTTTGGTTCATCTCTGGTAGTTACAGTTGGTTGGTTGCATGGGTTTACGGAATTTCATTTGGCGACTTTGAGGTGCGTTCGTCTCTGCGGGTTGTATCTTTTTTAATCTTCTCTTCTCATCCCATTTCTGAGGTTATAGCTTCTGGATTTATCTGTCAGCTTGCACTTGGTGGGAGATTGTATTTTGTTGGTTGAGGTGTGTTCTATGTTGGATTTCGAGATTGCTGAAGCCGTAGGAAGTCTAAATAAATTTGGTTGAAGATTCTTTCAAATACATGTGCATTGTAGCTGCGAAGTTTCAGTGTTCTGCATATGGTTATGTGGTATATATCTCGGATTTTATGATTTGAAGTTGACCTGTTGGCCTGTATTTCTCTTAGTGGTTTAGAACTGATGCTCCCAGTTGTTTTCATGTGCCTGTGCCCAAAGTTTTATCTTTAATCTTTAATGTATTTGGCAATGGTCCTTCCAGGTGATTGTTGTAGTTGCAATATCTCGTCAAGTATGCACAAGCATCAAGTCTGTCTAACATAACGATTTGACTAATGACCACTCTGACGGTATGGTTTTCGAGAGTTTCTGAGTGAGAACTAGAAGTTGGAGTTCATAATATGACCGTAGTTGTTTCACTGTCTACGTCGTCTTTACTAGGCATTTAGTTTAGTATTTAGAAATTATGTTCAGTATCTTAACACGTCCTACACTAATGTGGTATGTACTAGTTCCGGTTTTGTGATTAAAGCTTGAAAATTGGCACCTGCGTCTTAACCTTAATGCTTATCCATCGTCTTTCCATGCTCATCACAAGTCCCATATAATTAATTTGTCTTGTTAATTGATACTGAAAATTACCGAGTCCTAGCTAATTATGCCTTTGTCTTACTAATTTATGTCGAACGTGGTAATTTTTGTTTGGCGATTTTATAGGTGGTGAACTGTTCTCTTATGCTTAATATATGTCTGAACTGGGAATTTATGTGCCAATCTAATCCGTAGTGAACTGTTCCCTTCTGCTTACGTCTTACGATGCCTTCTGTCTTACTAACATATGTAAGAATTTTATTGGTTTTAAAAAACAGTTTTTAACTCGCCTGTGTGGTTGACGATCACACAGCCGGTCCCAAGCCCGGTGAAGGAGGGTTTTTAAGGTGCTATTGTTATAATCATTGTCCTGTTATTAGATGCTTCGGGCGTGGAAGGTGGTAAAAGTGTAAGGCTGTTGTTATGAATCAATTTTTACATGGTTCAGTTTTAGTTCCCTGAATAGAGATGCCTTCGCCAGTTCGATGCGGCGGTAATTCATCACGTAGCTGCTGGGTTGGTTTTTAATAAGATTTGAGGCACTCAAATGTTGGGTTTCAGTGATGTTTGTGTTGGTTTCAAGTTGTGGCTTCTGTGCGGTTGCTGAATCATAACATGTACCATGGAATATCGAATATTCCAGTACTAGTGCTGGCCTCTGTTGCTCTATTTGCTCAACTCATTTTGGTTTTTCTTGATACGCTCCTTTGTTTTGTATACGGTAGTTCATTGTTTCCCATGTACGATTTCTGTATCAGAAAATACCAGGAGTTGCCTTTTCTTTTGTTGTTTTGAGGATTGGGCTAATCAAAGATCAGCAGCAGCATGTGAAATTCGCCCTAAATTCATTAGACGTTGGAATTCCAGTCCCAATTCGTTAGGCAACTCCATGGACGGACTCGAAGGGATACAATGCTTGTTCATTTGTGTTCTCTCTCTTGGTGTAAGAAGATAGTGATTCTACTTTCTAGTAAATTAGTCCGTGATATCTCCTTTCGATTTTGAACCACTAAATTCTATGTTACTTCCAAGTGGGCATAAGATATTCGTATCTCCTCTCGCTAGTCCCTATTGCACATAATAACATCGTGGTTCGTGGAATAAGATTACTAACAAGATTGGCATAAGAAATGGAGACAAGCTGCGAAATGGTTTTGTCATTTATTGTGTATATAAATATAATGAGAAAAATAATTTTGTTTTGCTTATAAAGAATGGTTACTGGGCCAAAATATATTAAGCCCGACAATGTTTGCTGCCATACATGCCAACTTAAATTGACGTGTTGTAAAAAACGCTAGTACTACGTGGGAGAAAGGATGGTGTTAAATTAATTAACTACAACAAGAAACGTTTTAGCGTGCGGTCTAAGCACCGCCAATGTTACGCACAAAAGGCCACGTCCTCATACCGACATTAGAAGATTGTTATCTCTCTATGGCTGTTCGATTGAATCGATCTCATCCGTCATATTCTCCCACGACTTCTTTAAATAGCAGGGCTTCCCTAAAACATCTTATTATTATTTTTTCCTTTTTTAATCGGCGAATCCTGACTTTTTTTTTTTTTTTTTTTTTTTTTTCTTGGGCCAGGTAAATTCTTGAGGCCGATGTGATAGCCTGCAAATCACGCCGATCAGATAAGTCACACTAGGACAAGTTCATGCGTGATAGGTTTAACTCAAAGAAATTGATAGTCAGGGGTGTTCGAACCGGTGACCTACACCTTTGGGATTTCCTGTCAAAGACTTTGAGTGCCTCGGTATGACAACTAGAGCCAACATCATTGGCACTAAATCATCTTACTACTACTGCCTCTTTATTCGTCTTTCTTATAGTATATGATCGTATTTTGTTCGATTGCCTTTTTAGGGTTTGAAGGCCGATCGCTTGATTTTGGTTGTCCGGCATTGAATATGTCGTCGGTGATGCGTAAGATGAAGGATCTGTCTCGTTCCAATCATCGTCGTGTCGTGCTATTTGAGGCTATTATGTGAATTTGGTGTTCTTAATGAGTGATCTCTATTCTCAGTGGTGTTTTCTTTTTGGGATTCATGGCGGGTGGGTGCTTCGAATCGGATTCCTTTTAATCAAAGGCGACTAGATCGTCGGAGGTGTTGAGTAAGATGAAGGATCTGTTTCGTTCCACAATCATATCCCTGCGGAGGTGTTGAGTAAGATGAAGGATCTGTTTCGTTCCAATCATATTCCTGCGATAGTGTCTATTATGTGAACTTCCTCTTCGTAATGATGATCTACATATGTTGCTCTATTGCGTTCATGACGACATGTGTAGGAGATGTGTTTAACTGGAGATTAGATCGCCGTAGGTGTTGAGTAAAATGAAGGATCTGTTTCGCTCCAATTATCGTCCTGCCATATTGTGTACTATTATATGAATTTCGTCCTTTCGTAATTGATGACTACTCCCAGTGTCGGTGTGTTGGGATGCCTGATGACTATGCAGAGGAGATGCGTTTTATTTGGAGATTAGATCGTTTTTGGTGTTGAGTAGATGAAGGATCTGCATCGTTCCAATCATCGTCCCGTTATAATGTGGCTATTATGTGATTTTACCTTGATGATTTGATTTATGTTCCCAGTGCGTGTTGTGGGGACTGGTGATGCGTATGCACAGGAGATGCATTTTCATGGAGATTAGATCGCCATAGGGGTTGAGTAAGATGAAGGATTTGTTTCGTTCCAATTATCGTCCTGCCATATAGTGTCCTATTGTATGAATTTCATCCTCTTTGATTGATGTCTATTCCCAGTTTCGGTGTGTTGGGAGGCAGGACGACTATGCAGAGGATATGCGTTTTATTTGGAGATTAGATCGCTTTTGGTGTTGAGTAAGATGAAGATCTGCATCGTCCCGTCATAGTGGCTATTATGTGAATTTTACCTTCTTGATGAATTGATTTATGTTCCTAGTGAGTGTTGTTGTGACTGATGACGCGTATGATTGAGATGCATTTTATTGGATAGATCGTCCTAGATGTCTTGTAAGATGAAGGATCTGTTTCGTCCCAATTATCGTTCAGATACAGTTATTTCATCCTCTTGATGATTGATTCTCTATGGTCTGTGTTGTGGCAGGATTCATGACGAGTATGTGGAGAAAATGCTCTTTTTTTCTCCTTGAAATTAAGCTGACCCGTGCATGTTTTATTCTACACGAACAGCGTATGCCTTTTAGATTCGTCTTACTCTTAATTGATCTTGTTTTTTCTTCAAGGCTTAACATTTGAAATTCAACCTTGCAGCTTATGTTGATCGCCTAGCTAACCCCTTTTGTAGTAGTTTGAGATGGTACTCTTGTCGGTTGAATCATAGTTTGATTTGTTAATAGTTATCAATGACGGTATTTCTTACCCTGCATGTGGGAGGTCATATTTTTGGAAGGTTCCTGGAGTCCCATTCTGCTGCCGATTCTCCTTCTAACCAGGTAGTTTTATCTGTTGACATTCCATTTTTACTTGGTTTCATTTTGACTCAATAATTTAGTAGGGTATGATCATTTAATTGGTTTATACTAGTTTCGTAACATGTTTTATTTTGTTTGCTCGCTGCATATGGCCTTGTAAACCGTCTCTATTGGTGCTTGTTATGTGTTGGTGTTACTTGGCGGCGTCTGGAGTAGTTCGACAACTGTGTGGAGGAATTAATCATGAACGTCATCTGTAGCGGAGCCAGTCCAAGAATTCTAGCAAAAGCTTGATAACCAGTTAAAATGATTTCTTTTCTCCTGTTTTCCTATATATTTTCCTTGCCTCCTTCCTTTTGATATGTAGCAGGTGATGGAATCGATTCTGCGCTTACTTTTCTCTTATTCGCTGTGGTTCGTTACACAATTTTTCCTTGCCTTCGCATGATGTGTAGCAGTCGTTGGAGTTCAATTGGTTGTTGCTTTCCTCTTCTTCCACTTGGTTTTGATCACACTTGATGCTTTCTCTCGTACTCAATATATGTTCCGCTTATGATAACTTATTCCATATTGGCCTTGCCTGGTATTCGTTGATGTGGTTACCACATGACTTCCCCGGTGAAATTGTGGATGGCGTGGTCGCTTCTGATGTTAGGTTCTTCATTTTCCTCTGTTCATGATCACCAGTTTTCACCAGTTTTATGTTCGAGGGTTTTATTTGGATAAGTGCAGATCTTAAGCACTTTGAAGTATCACGAAGTATCACTAGAAAGAGTTCCCCAACGTCTGGTTCTGGTTTTTGTTCTGTTTCTCATTTACTTTCTGTTCAATTCTGTGGGTATGCTTGTTATCAGCAGGGAGCAGGTATTGGGAGCGTTGCTCCCTATCCCTATCTACAACAAGTGTTTTGGATATGCATTGCACCAATGAAACAGACGTTTGATTGCTTCATTTCATAATTATGTCCTAAACTTATCAGAAGCTTTTCAGAATCGTCATCATTTATCTTATAGGTGTTCGATCTTTCGTCTGGTATAAGCGTTCTCTGCTTTCGTGTGCATGTTTCTTGAGAATGTTGTTGTAAGTTAAATGTTCCAGATGCAAGTTAAGATAATAGTGGAGGGAGCATAGGGGAAAGCTGAAATTGGTCTTCATAATCCACACTGGGGCATTCGCTATCTTTCTGTTTTAGGATATTCTGCTTTTTCAAGTCCAATTCGCCCTATAGCCATGCCATATATCTGTAAGTGTTTGCTAGAATTTATACTGAGAGACTTGCATGTAATGCTCTGACAATCCATCGGGATTCATGATCGATATCTGAGGTTTGTTTGTATCAATAGCTTGGTGTTCAGTATCAATTTGTGAAAGCTGTTGTCTATGCTCTTCTCCTTCGGTGCATCTCTGGTAGCTACAGTTGGTTTTGAATGGGGTTTATGGAGTTCCATATTGGCGACTCAGAGGTACGTTCGTCTCTGCGGGTTGTATCTTCTTTAATCTTCTCTTGTCATCGCATTTTCTAAGGTGATAGCTTCTGGATTTATCTTTCAACTTGCACTTGGTGGGAGATTGTATTTTGTTGGTTGAGGTATATCCTTCGGATGTGTGTTCTATATTGGATTTCGAGATCGTTGAAGCCATAGGAAGTCTAAACAAATTTGGGTTGAAGATTCTTTCAAGTACATATGCATTGTAGCTGTGTAGTTTCAGTGTTCTGCGCATGGTTATGTGATATATATCTCCAGATTTTATGAACTGAAGTCGAGTTATCGGGCCGTATTCTTGTTATTGCTTTAGAACTGTTGCTCCCAGTTGTTTTCATGTGCCTGTGTTCTTTATCTTTAATCTTCTAGGCAATGGTCTTTCCATGTCGTGATTGCTTTAAGTTGCAATATCTCGTCAATATGCACAAGCATCAAGTCTGTCTAACATAACGATTTGACCCATGACCACTCTGACTGACGGTATAGTTTCCGAGAGTTTCTGGATGAGAACTAAAAGCTGGAGTTCATAATATAGCCTTAGTTGTTTCACTGTACCTCGTCTTTACTAATTCATGTTTCTGAATGAGAACTAAAAGCTGGAGTTCAATATAGCCTTAGTTGTTCCACTGTCTTCCTCGTCTTTACTAATTCATTTGGGTTGAGCATTTAAATTTTGTTGAGTATCTTTAACACGTCCTACACTAATGTGATATCTGTACTAGTTCGCGGTTTTTGTGATAAAAGCTTGAAAATTGGCACATGCATCTTAACCTTGATGTTTATCCGTCGCCTTTCCATGCTCATCACGAGTCCCATGTAATTAATTTGTCTTGTTAATTGATGTTGAAGAGTCCCATGTAATTAATTTGTCTTGTTACTTGTAAGTTGAAAATTCCTGGCTAATTTGTGCCTTTGTCTTACTAATTAATGTGGGATGTGGTAATTTGTGTGTGGCGATATTGTAGGTGGTGAACTGTTCTCTTATGCTTAATTTATCTCGGACCTGGAAAAGGAGGAGGGTTTTTAAGGTGCTATTGTAATCATTGTCCCATTATTAGATGCTTCGGGCGTGGAAGGTGGTAAAAGCGGAAGGCTGTCCTCATGAATCCATTTTACATGTTTCAGTTTTAGTTCCTTCAATAGATGCATTCGCCAGTTTGTCTCGATGCGACAATAGTTAGCTATGTAGGTGCTGGGTTAGATCTGAGGCACTCAAATGTTGGGTTTTAGTAATGTTTGTGTTGGTTTTAAGTTGGCTTCTGTGCGGTTGCTAAATCATAGCATGTACCATGGAATATCAAATATTCCACAATAGTAGTCGTAGTGGTGGCCTCTGTTACTGCTCAGTGCTCACCTCATTTTGGTTTTCTTGATACGCTTCTTTGTTTAGTCTACGGTAGTTTCCCATGCACGATTTCTGTATCAGAATAAACCAGGAGTTGCCTTTTCTTTTTGTTGCTGTTTTGAGGATGGGGCTAATCAAAGATCAGCAGCAGGTGAAATTCGCCCTAAATTCATCGAAGATGTTGGAATTCCAGTCCCAATTCGTTAGGCAACTTCATGGACGGACTCGATAGGAGATAATGCTTATTCATTTGTGCTCTCTTGGTGGAAGAAGATGATGTAGAAACCAATTTGTTTAGTTTCAGTAACACCCCTTGCAATGTTGAATAATTGCAAATTAGTCCATGCCCTTTTGACAAAACCCCTCCGTAGCCAACGTTTTCGGTTGTTGCAAGAAAACCCAAGTAATTTTCGAGAGACACGCGACATTCTCCCGTAGAAACCCCATCTCTTCTCCCTTTGTCACTGCAAAAGAAGAAACCCCTGTCACCATCGAGCCGGCTTTTCAAGTTTGCAGAATGAAGAAACCTTGGCCGAAGTGTAGGATAAGTAACCAGCACCATATGAACTTGCCTCCACCCTCCTACCGTAAGTTTAATGTATTTGAGTGTTGTCTTTCACTTTGTTGTTTTGACACCGTAACCCTAATTTTGCCTTGTACCCTGCCCTAATTTTGCCTTGTACCCTGCCATTTTACAGATGAAGGTGTTGGGGAAAGTAAAGATGAAGTACAATATGGCAGTGGTAATGAAGTTGGTGATCAAGCTAAACCATGTGGTGATGAAAGTGTTGGGGGAAGTGATGATGAAGTACAATCTGGTAGTGGTAATGAAGTTGGTGATCAAGCTGAACCATGTGGTGATGAAGGTGTTGGTGATCAAGCTGAACCATGCGGTGATGAAGGTGTTGGTGGAAGTGATGATGAAGTACAATATGGCAGTGGTGATGATGAAGTACAATATGGCAGTGGTGATGATGAAGTACAATATGGCAGTGATGATGAAGTTGGTGACCAAGGACCATGTGGTAATGAAGATGTTTGTGGAAGTGATGATGAAGTGCAATATGGTAGTGGTGATGAAGATGGTCATCTAGCTGAACCATGTGGTGAGGTGTTGGTGGCATTGGTGGTGATCTAGCTGGTGATGAAGTGAGAGAGGATGAAATGTATGAATCAGAGGATGACTTGATGGGAAGTGAGTTGCATGATTACAGGTTATCTGATGATGATGGCAGTGAGTCAGATGCTCCTGTGTTCAACCCATGTACCATATATGATCCTCATTTTGAATTGGGAATGGTGTTCAGCAGCAAGGATGAATTTAGAAAGGACGTCTACTCTCATGCAACTAAAGATCAGGATGTATGGCAAATGCAAGGTGGTGAGTTGTAAATGGCATGTGCATGTACATAAGAAAAATGCAGAGCTTACTTGGCAGGTTGTGAATTACAACCATGTTCATGATTGTCCCCCTTCATACGATGTAAAGAATTTGAATTCTCCTTGGCTAGCTGAAAGATACCTGGCAGCTTTTCAGTCAGATCCTAAAAGGAGTGTGAAAGGGTCTAGAACAGATGTATCCACTGAGTTGAGGGTGAAGGTTTCGAGAGCTTGTGCACATAGAGCTAAGAAAAGGGCTTTAAAAATTTTAGAAGGGGAGCCTGCTGAGCAATACTCCAAACTATGGGATTATGCCGAAGAATTAAGACAAACAAATAGTGGATCAACAATTATATTAGGAACAGAGGAAGTTGATGGGGATAACTGGTTTGACAGGTTCTATGTGTTTCAAAGCAGTAAAAGATGACTTCAAAGCTGGTTGTAGGAGGATTATAGGGTTGGATGGTTGCCACCTCAAAGGTCCCAATAGTGGAATATTGCTAGTTGCTGTAGGAGTTGATCCTAACAACTGTGTTTACCCTATTTGCTACGCAGTGGTGAAGAATGAATGTTTTCAAACGTGAGAGTGGTTTCTTTTGGTATTAAAAGAGGATCTGAGCATTGTTGATCAAAGTACTTACACATTAATTAGTGATAAACAAAAAGGATTGATACAAGCTGTTCAAGCTGTCTTGCCACAAGCAGAGCATAGGTTTTGTGTTAGGCACTTGTACAATAATTTCAAGAATGCTGGATTCAGGGGTTTGGCATTCAAGAACAAGATGTGGAAGTGCAAAAGCATATACAGTTGGTGAGTGGAAATCAAGGATGAGAGAGTTGGCAAGTTTACAACAAAAGGCTGCAGATTGGTTTGATGATAAACCCCCAGATCAATGGTGTAAAAGCTTCTTCAAAATAGAGACCAAGTGTAACATGCTGCTTAATAATGGATGTGAGACAGTTAACTCGATGATTTTAGAGGCAAGAGAGAAACCTATTCTGACAATGTTGGAGTGGATAAGAGAGTTTCTGATGAAAAGAATGCAACAGAATAGGGATCGAGCTAAGAAGTGGGATGACAATGGTATATGCCCAAGGATAAAAAAGGTTTTGAAAAAACATGAAGAAAAAGTGGCAGATTGCATTCCTTTAAAGTGTGATGACTTACATTATCAAGTGACTGAGATACATGGTGGCCAGTATGTAGTTGATTTAGCAAGGCATACTTGTACATGTAGGAGATGGAATTTAAGTGGTATCCCATGTAGGCACGCATTGTGTGCATTATATGATCAGAATTTAGAACCTGAACATTATGTGAATGAGTGCTACTCTGTATCCTCTTACAGAAGAGCTTATGCACCAGCAATTATGGGAATTAGCTCAAGTATGTTGTGGCAGGAAACACCATTTCTACCTCCATTACCACTAAACTTTGGGAGAAGGCCAGGTAGACCTACGAAAGCTAGAAGAAGAGAGAGTGGTGAGGCTGTGATGAAGGGGAGGAAAGGAAAAGGTGTACGGCCACATAGATTAATGCGAAGACAGACCACAGTGAAATGTAACAAATGTGGTCGAGCTGGTCATAATTTAAGATCTTGTAAAGATGGAGTAGAACGATATGAACACATAGAAGATATTGCAGAAGAGCAAGGTATAATTAGCTCAAGTCTGTTTTATATTACAATATTACACCTATATGTATTAATTCTGATGTAGGTATGGTCTGTTTTACAATGCACACTGATGGCGAACATTTACCTGCAGCTGCACAAACTGAGCACCAATGTTCAGAAGCTGCATCACAAGTGAGCTACACTGCACCACGAAGAGCAAGTAAAGCACCTAGAATGAGTGACCAACTGCACCAATATGATGGAGTTGGACCTTCAACTCAAAACTCTCAAACATGCAGTCCAAGTGTTTTGGCATGACTGTTTTTGGTGATTGTTTTGGATGACCGGTTTTGGCATGACTGATTGTGGCATGAATGTGATGTTTTTTCTGTTTTGAAGACTGGTCTTACATTATGCTAGAATGACAATGTTGAATCAAGTATTTTCATTCGATAACAACAGAAGAGTCATCAGAAACTTGTTTAGCGCTGTTTTCTTACAAGTACTACAGACCAAAAGTTCATTGAATTGAGAATGTAGGGCTGCGAATTTCCCAACAAACTTCATACAATACTCTTACTACAAACCAAACATTCGACATACTACATACCAAAACAAACAAACATACATGCAACATCCTACAAACCAAATATTCCACTTACTACATACCAAAACAACCGTGCAAGATCCTACCAACCAACTTTCTAATTTAATTCACGTGAACTAATATACCTATTGGCGCAAATGTTACAAACAGACTAATACACGAACCAAAAAGCAATAGACCCAACAACTACATTACGATAGATGTTAGCTTTCCTTTCGATTGTTTTCAACTTCTCAGACAATCTCTCCAACATATTCTCCAAATCGCTCTACGTTTCTGCATCCTCTCTCTTTCTTTTGAAATCTCTTGCAGATTCCTCAAGCACTCAAGTACAACATCCTTCGAACGGGCCGGGAGTGGAGGATCCTCCCATTCAAAAAAATCGCATCCATTGTTCTGTTGAAACAACAAAAATAAAAACAGCACGCACGCCCAAAATCAAAATTTTCAACTTCAAAGCCTCTAACATCACAGTTCGAACTATGAACTAAACAAAAATTAACTAAGAAGCTGTTGGGTGTGGGCGTAATTGTCTGCTGTCTTCCTGGTAACAACAGCATTGAATCCTATTATTTAACTTTTTTTCCATTTCCTTAGATGTGTGTCGTGAAATTCAGGTCCTTATCAAATTTTGTTAGGGGCAAAGCTGCCTTGTATGCTTTTAACAAGGGAGCCTTGGCTGGCACTGATGAGAAGATGGAGCTTCCAGTTGACTTCTTAGGCTCCCTTCTCCTTGGCGAGGTAATTGTTCTTTGTGAATATTTTGAGTTCATCAATAAATTCGTACTATCTGGCAAGCTGAAGTCACATGATAATTGTTGTGTGTAGTGGGAGGATCGTGTGCAAAGAGGACTGTTTCGCTATGATGTCACGGCTTGTGAAACGAAGGTTTGTCTCATCGTATGTTGAGGTTATAATTGAATACTAGTCAAATTGAGGTAGTAGAAAGGAGCCAATTAAGTTAATGATTTTTAGGTGATTCCTGGCCGATATGGATTCATTGCTCAACTGAACGAAGGTATGATCTCAAGAAGAGACCAACCGAGTTTGTGTGGACAAGGTTTTGCAGCCCTTTGATGACAGCAAGTTCAACTTTACCAAAGTTGGTCAAGAGGAGGTATTGTTTCAGCTTGGGGCGAGTGAGGACGACAAAGTTCAGTTCTTTCCAAATGTGCCAGTTGACGCTGATAAGTTGCCTAGCGTTGTTGCCATTAACGTACGCTTCTCTTCCCTTTCAACCCTTTGGTTTTGAGAGGATTTGTTTAGCAGCACTCTGATGATGTCTTGTTTCACTACAGGTTAGCCCAATTGATTACGGCCATGTACTACTCGTCCCTCGAATTCTCGAACGCTTGCCTCAGAGAATCGACAGGGAAAGTTTCTTACTTGCACTTCGCATGGCTTCGGAGGCCAAAAGTCCCTACTTTCGCATAGTTTACAACAGCTTAGGTGCATTTGCAACCATCAATCACTTCCATTTCGGAGCCCACTACCTCGCCATACCCTTCCCTATCGAAAAGGCCCCTTCAGAAAGGCTAGCAACCACAAGAAATGGAGTCAAAATTTCTTCCATCTAACTATCCAGTCAGAGGTCTAGTTTTCGAAGGAGGAGATACCCCAGAAGATCTATCCAATGTTGTCTCGTCTTGCATCTCCCTGCAAGAAAACAACATACCGCACAACGTCCTCGTCTCAGATTGTGGGAAACGCATTTCCCTCTTCCCTCAGGTGAGAAAAAAACATGATGTAGCCATACTACATCAAGTCTTCCACTCCTTTCGGTTCAATTGATTTACTAATACGGTTTGTAATTACAGTGCTATGCAGAGAAAAAGGCTCTAGGGGAAGTCAGCCCTGAACTCCTTGAGACTAAGTGAATCCAGCGGTTTGGGAAATTAGCGGGCACATGGAAGCTCTTGGCTGAAGTTTCTCTGTCTGAAGAGAGGTTCCAAGAAGTGAAAGAGCTCATTTTCGAATCCACCGGCTGCGTTCTTGGCGAGGAAATCGTCGATCGCACGACCATATCCGAGTCGTCTGAGCTCTCATCTCAGCAGCCGTGCGACGAAGTGGATGCCCTTAAAACTCCCAGCCAACTATGGTTCCAGGGTAGTGTGGGAGTATATCGATTTGTTAATTGATATGATTTTTGAATGTTATTCAAAAAAATTTAAGCTTTTAAATCACCATTTGTTTGCAAGAATAGCCACTATGACATACAGAAGTTTATGTCCTTATGCATACCTAATATTCATTAATGGCAATTTCGAACTCATGCTAAAAATTGTGACGCCATTTATCTATTGTATACTTATTAAATATATATATATATATATATATGTGTGTGTGTGTGTGTGTGTGTGTCATGGTTTTCGGAACCGGACCGAACCGGTCGGTTCCGGCTGGTTCCAACCAGATTGGTCAAAAATTCGATCATGTCCCGTCCGATTATATTTACATAGAAAAACCAAAAAAATAATGGAAAAGAATAATAATTAAATGTAACAAACATAGTATTGACTCAATGGTAACATTTATTTAAATTTCTTTCTATATTGGCTTGGTTCGATTCCCACAAATTTCATTGAAATCATATTTTATGATTAGCCTTTTTATCCCCAAATTTATAAATTTCAAATTTGGCACTCATTTTGCAATTAATTGTTCAGATATTTTGCTTTTATTATATTGAACCTCTAATATATAAATCATAATTATATTTACTTATATTGTTTGATTGATTGTTACATGAAAAAATATTTTTATTATTTTTTTGTGATCGGTTTTACTACGTTTCATTCCACATTAAACCTTAAAACACTAAAATTTCTGGTTCGGTTCGAAAACTCGATTTCATAACCTTAGATGTCTATATGTATGTCTGCATTATCATATAACAAAAATAAAAGAAATCTAAACAAAATTTATATTTTTCAGTTAAATATGATTTATATGTATCACGTTATTATATATACAACAAAAAAGAAAAGGACAAGAACACTATATGTATTTTCAGTTAATTATGATATATGTATGAAATGTGATGTTTATTGCATTATCATAAAACAAAAGGAAAAATAAATGAAAAAGACAACTAAATGATTTAACGTGTATCTATGTGCATTATTATTATTATAAAAGAAAAATTAA
Source organism: Craterostigma plantagineum (assembly GCA_027422505.1). Taxonomy (NCBI): domain Eukaryota; kingdom Viridiplantae; phylum Streptophyta; class Magnoliopsida; order Lamiales; family Linderniaceae; genus Craterostigma; species Craterostigma plantagineum. Next base: position 152,482 of record JAPQWV010000117.1, read on the forward strand.
AAGAAAATGTTGACAACTGAAAAATGTAGGTTTCACACACAAATGCAATCAATGACTTGCCACTTAGAGTGTAAACTGGCCATATTCCCTCTTTAATAGTAGTATAGATATATTTTTTGTTTGTTTGTGAATACAATTTTTTTTTTCCGAAACGATTACTTGCATTAATAACAAAAATACTAAATAGCCCAAGGGTTTCACCGGTACATCATCAACCGGGAGAACAAATGCTCACAAAGGAGCAAACACACACAACAATGGTAACAAAAGCCGACGGAATACAAGAAAATCTCAAACTTGGACCAAAGAGCTATAGATCCTACCACAGAAAAGGCTATTAAGCCAAACCTACAACTCTACACTTTCTTTGTCCAACGATTGAGGCTCTCGTCTTCATCGGAAAGGGCTCCCACCAAGGGAGAATTGGCTCCACATCGGGAGAAAAGAGCTCCTGACTATGGTCAGGAGAAGATGCTCCGAAATGGAGACAAAGGAAGTGACGGACGGTGGTGGTGGCGAGACGGCAGTGGGTGGCTATGGCGAGGCGGTAGACGGTGGCGGTGCAGCAGGGTCCCGGCGGAGAGAAGAGTGGAGAGAAGAGTGTGAATACAAATTGGAAGGTTATTTATTGTGGAGAGAAGAGTGGGCCGATTTGCTTGCTATCCCACACAAGAAATACAAAACATAAATAATCAAAACCATATTATAGTGTTATGTAATTGGATTCCCCACCAAATCCAGTGAATGAACATTCTCAGATCATAAATCAGCTTATTGCAATTTCTTGAAATTTCAGATCCATCTGTTTAAGGCCCGATCTGTGAAACGCAAATTGAAAAAAAAAAAAGAAGAATAAAGTTGAGATTATTGGAATTCGACAGCTGTAAACGTAAGTGAAGCCCAAGGTTTTGAAGACCGGATCGGAGCGGCCGGAAACCGACGAACCGGTCGGAAATCCGGTCCGATCCGATCTAAGTTTTAATTTAAAAAAAAAAAGAAAAAACACTGAGCTAGTTAATATTGATTCTCACTTCATGATTGATTATAAAAGGATGAAAATAACCAAGAAATCTAGATAAATTTAACAAGGTATTAAGGATAATAAAAAGAGGATAATATATATATATATATATATATATATATAAGAAATAACTGGGTGGATACTATCAGTACAGACCGGCGGGGCGGGCCGGCCCGCCACCCGCCAAAACCCCGTCATTTGGCGGGGCTTGGCGGGCGGCCCATCATCTGGCGGGCCTGACAAATAGAGGACCGCCCCGCCCCACAGCGGGCGGCGGGCCTGGCCCGTACGTTTTTGGAAAAAGAAAAACACAGAAAATCAGGCCCGCACATTTAAAATAAAAAAAGAAAAGCAAAAAATTTAACTATTAAATGGATGTCTGATAAGGGAATGATCAAGAACAGAGCTTGATCGCGAGTGATGGTGGAAGAGGGTATGCTTTGCCGTCAATCCAGTGCCCAGGCCAAGGACCATGCCTGCTCCACGTCTTTGTAATTCTTCAAGTCGTCTTGGGTCAGGGTTGGGTGGCGGCGCGGTAGTGGCGGCGACGCTCTGTGGGTCGACCGTCATGGCGCGTGGTTTGGAAACCATGTAATGAGGACATGCTAATGGCATAAGGATTGGATAAGTAACAAAGAAAACCCTTTTGGGGGTTAGATTGGAGAAACGAAAGATTAGGTTTTGACGGGGATAAAACTTAAAATGGTCCCCAATGTTTACCCCGTGAAGCAATTTAGTCCCCGATGTTTCGGGTGAACCAATTTAGTCCCCGATGTTATCGAAAATGAACCAAATTAGTCCATCCGTCAATCCGACCGTCAATTTAGACGGAGTTGGCATTTGCGACGGCTTTAGCAATGGAATCCGTCGCTAAAATGAAAAGTTAAAAAAAATAAATTAAATATTAAAAATGAGGAAAAAATGCAAAAACAAAAGGAAACAATTCAAAAATAGAGGAAAAATTCAAAAAAAGAGAGAAATTTACTAATAAACTAAATAAAAATAAATAATTTTTTTGAATATTACATCAATTCTTTTTTGAATTTTTACTCTATATTTTGAATTTTTTTGGATTTTTCCTCATATTTATGTTTAATTTATCATTTTTTATTTTAATTTTAGTTTTTTATTTTACTTTTATTATTTTTTATTTATTATTATTATTATTATTTATTTTTATTTAGTTTATTAGTAATATTCTCTTTTTTTTTGAATTTTTACTCTATTTTTTTATTTTTTCCCCTTTTTTGCATTTTTTCATCATTTTTAATATTTAATTTATTATGTTTTTAACTTTTTCATTTCCGTCGCTAAAGCCGTCGCAAATGCCATCTCCGTCTAAATTGACGGTCGGATTGACGAAGGGACTAATTTGGTTTATTTTCGATAACATCGGGGACTAAATTGGTTCACGCGAAACATCGGGGACTAAATTCGTTGAAAGAGTAAACATCGGGGACCAATTTAGGTTTTATACTGCATTTTCTTGAATTGGGGGAAAAAGATTAGGTCTTGACACAGAAGGGTTCTTTTATTTATACGTTGGGCTGGGCTAGTTAGAAAATAAGCAGGCTGGGCCTAGTTTAATTAGGGGAATTCCGTATGGTGCCCCTGTGGTTAAGCGTTTTCCGGTTGGTACCCATAGTTATTTTCGGTTCCGCTAGGTACCCCTGTGGTATTGAAAATCATATCCCCGTAACCCTGAATGTCATTAATCGACATTTTTTAGTGTTTAAGCCGTTAGGGCTTAACGGGAATTTCAAAAAAGACGGAAATACCCTTCTTAAAATCGATACTTAAAACCTCAAGCCCCAAATTCATCAAAACCCTACGCCCCATTATCGCAGAATGCAATCATTATATATGAATTCAAAACGAATCCATCTTTGAACAAGGACACAAAACTAACGCAATCATCAATAAACAAAAGAACATATACAACCATGAACAACCCATCAACTAAAAGAATACATCATTTCCACCCATCAACTAAAATAACAGTAAATGCACTCTATTATATACACGCGAGTTGGCTTAAAAACAGTACCTTTGGATTATAATATCTTAAACTAGTGAGGATTTGCGGGAAATCAAGCGCCTTACCTTCCAAATGAGAGCTTGCTTCTTCAATCGATGAATTTGGGGCTTCTGCAATAATGGGGCGTAGGGTTTTGATGATGAATTTGGGGCTTGAGGTTTTAAGTATCGATTTAGAAGGGTATTTCCGTCTTTTCTGAAATTCCCGTTAAGCCCTAACGGCTTAAAAACTAAAAATTGTCGATTAATGACATTCAGGGTTACGGGGCTATGATTTTCAATACCACAGGGGTACCTAGCGGAACCGAAAATAACTATGGGCACCAATCAGAAAACGCTTAACCACAGCGGCACCACACGGAATTTCCCTTTAATTTATTTGTATAGAAAAGGCGGGCTGGCCTGCGGGCAGCCCGCCCCGCCCCGCCAACCCGCGGGCCGCGCGGGCTGGCCCGTTTTGGCCCGCCTCCTGGCGGACCTGAAAAAGCTCACCCAAACCCGTCCCTTTAACGCGGCGGGGCGGACCGGCCCGCGGGCCACGGGCCATTTTGACAGGTCTAGATATAACAGATTTAGGTTGGGTGAGACTAAATACCATTGGGAAAATGGTGATCAAGTAAAACAAACTATAGGTTGCGATTAAAAAGCAAGCCAACCTAGAAATATTGTGCTGCTGTGAGCTTGGCTTAGTGGTAAAAGCTTTGGAATCAAATTAGTTGGGCTGGGTTCTATTCTCTCCCAATCCCATTTAAATTTTTATTTCAATATTAAAATATTAGCCCAACATTTTATCTTTTTGAGTTTTGACCCCTCAACTTATAAATTTAATTTTTGACATCCTATTACAATTTTATTTTTATATAATTCTAATTTTAAAAAATGAATAATAACATTTATTTCTATGTTATTTGATTAATTCATTCATAAAATATATATTTATTAATCTAGAGCTACCGGTTTTATTCCGGTTTTATAACGGTTAAACCACTAAACCTTAAACCACTAAAATTTTTGATCCGATTCGAAAACCCGATTTCAGAACCATGATGAACCCCTTGGTTGTATTTTATTTTCTTGCTTATTTTTAATTATAATTTATTTGTTCGGTCAGCACAAATTGAGGCCTTTGTCGTCGTATGCCTCGGTGATGACGCCCGCGAAAACAATGCGCGAGCGCGAGAGCGCGACACTTATTATCAATTCATTATTATTTTGTTAAAACATAAAAAATTATAATCTTTTTTCCTAAATGATATTAATATAATACTAGTATCCCGCAGTTTGAGGCTTAAATGCTTGGTTACTTTCGAAGTGAAGCCAACTATGTTATTTACATTGGAATCGGATATTTTTATAGTCCAAGCTGAGAGGGAAATGACCTATTTTTGTCATCCTTATCTTCCTTCTACATTACTTTATACCTCTCAAAAGTAGAGGAAATAGAACAATATCTTAAATAATAATCATAAATATTTATTTCGTCAAAATTAAGGGAAAATGCTGCTCAGACTTTTTACCATTTCGTCAGATCTTGCGTGATTAAAGATTAAACCGCTTGAGAGAAAGGAAAAAAGAAAAATGGTAATTGCTGCTCTGTAATTACTGGAGTGGGTTCAGATTATTCTTTTTTTTTTTCCCTCGAATGTGGGTTCAGATTATTCACGTTACAAGGAAAAATGAGCCCATTAGCTTTATGTACGGTACCTGTCTTGTGAATTAGTTCTAATTTCTGAATCAAAGTATAAATTAAGAGTTCTGTCTAAATTATACAGTTTAATCGAAATTTAATATTTAAGTAACAATGTGAAAGCAATCGGAACCGAATAATGCGACCTTAGCCTTCTACTACGATTTTACAAAATAGAAATCAATGCCCATATTCCCCAATTCCCAAATCCAACACAATTTCTGAAAAACATAATAAATAATCAAAGTGCGGAAATTAAAATAACAAAAATTTCACTGATGAAATATAATAATAAAATCATGGTTCATTCATTTCCCTTTCACATCTCATTCCAACCACAACACCTCTCTTCTCTCTGTACATAGAAAAAAAAATTAAAAAGAAAAAAAAGTCTTTTTATTAGCTGTAGAAAAATCAATTTCCGTATTTCCAAAAAAGAGAGGGAAGCAAATGATAGCTCTCAAACTAAGGTGGGGATCTCCAGTCTGTCTGCCCCACCAAGTGCAATGAGGATACATGTGGAATTGTAGAGGATTGGGAGGGCCCTCTACAATTTCCCAACTAAAAGAGTCCTTTGAGACTCTACCTCCCCTCACTAATCTTCCTTAGTGAGACAAGAAAGAAGAAGGCTTTTGTAGGCACGGTTTGTAAACATTTGAAACTACAAGAGACATGGTTTTATGCGGATCCAATTGGTTTCAGCGGTGGGCTACTCGTGGGTTGGGATCAACATACTACACTGTTGTGCATCCATGCAAATGCATTCTGTATTGAAGTTTGTTTTATACATGTGAGCGCTCCTGAGCCAAAGTGGACTATCTTCGTGCATAATAGCACCAACCCGCAAGAGAGAAAAGCTCAATTGGCCTATATTATCCAGCAAAAGGCCAAATGTTGGGGGGGGGGGGGGGGGGGGGGGGATAACTGGTGCATCGGTGGGGATTTTAATGATGTAAGGAACAACGGGGAAAAGAATGGGGGGCAAAATAGAATCATATCCAGCTTTCAGACTTTCAACAATTTTATTGGAGAAATGGGTATGGAAGAGGTGACCTTCGTTGGTAAGGTATTTACATGGGCCAATAACCAAGAAGGCTCGAGTTTTATTGAAGAAAGACTTGACAGGGTTTTCTGCTCCCCGAACTGGCTCCTCCCTAACCCCGGTTCCCATGTTATTCATGTGGAGAGACACTCATCCGACCATTGTACGATGATCTTCAACCTCAATCATCAACAATTTGTACGAAAAAAAAAATCCAGTTTGACCCGAGATGGTTTAAAGAACCAGAAGTAGTTGAAATTGTCGAAAAATCTTGGGCCAATCAACTGGATGGTAACCCCCACTACAAACTCGTTTGCAAGATAAAAAATTGTAGGATGGATCTCTTAAAGTGGAGTGCAAATAACAGATTTAACTAAAAAAGGACCATTGACCATCTAAATCAGCAGCTCTCTGACTTGAAAGAAGAAGGTGGGAGTAGGAACTGGGTACTGTGGAGAAAATTGAAGCTTGATCTCAACAGAGCTTATAGAGATGAGGAGCACCATTGGAAAATTAAATCAAGGAACCTATGGCTGAAGGAGGGCGACAGAAATTCTAAATTTTTCCATGCGTCTACTATCCAAAGAAGGCATGTTAACTCATTTTCAAATCTGCTTTACAAAGATGGCTAGAACTGTTCTTCTCCTGAAGTGATCTTAGAGATGGTGATGGACTTCTACAAGGAACTATTCACTTCTTCTAGGCCAGGTTGTGTTTTGGAAGCTATCAGAGGTATTCGATGCCCAATCACAGCTTCCATGAATCAGACTCTTACAGCTCATGTCACAGAGGCAGAAATCAAACAAGCCCTGTTGAAAATAAACTTGATTGGGGCCTAAGGTAATTAAGTTAAGAAATAGCATTTGGGCTTATGAGGAATATTAGCCCAATATCTAGAATACCTAGAATAATCTAGATAAGTCTATGGAATTATGTAGAATCTTATAGATTTTGAGAGAGTTCTAGATCATGATGTGTTGGCTAAATCTTAGCCACACATTGAGGATGTGGAACTAGTATAAATAGGGGATGAGAGCTTAAGAGTTGTATCAAGCAAAATCAAGCAAGTGAAAAACAATATCAAGTGTTGTAATATAAAGCCTCTTCCTCTAAATACTATCTTCGGATATCAAGTTCCTCCCTTCCGATATAACTCCTAATTTCCAACAAAGTGGTATCAGAGCACTTCTATATCCAACAAAGTGGTATCAGAGCTAGAAGATCCTAAGGCGATGGCGAGCGGTGGTTCCCTTCCAAGTTCCGACACTCAACAAGAGCAACTACGACAATTGGAGTATCAAGATGAGGGCGCTCCTCGGATCACAAGACGTATGGGATATCGTGGAGAAAGGCTATGTCGAGCCGGAGAAAGAAGAAACTCAATCTCAAACTCAAAAGGATAGTTTGAGAGAACTGAGAAAGAGGGACAAGAAAGCTCTCTTTCTGATCTATCAAGGATTGGACGATGATGCTTTCGAGAAGGTATCGGAAGCAACGAAGGCTAAGGAAGCATGGGAAAAGCTTCAGACCTCGTATAAAGGAGCGGATCCAGTAAAGAAGGTACGTCTTCAAACTTTGAGAGCCGAGTTTGAGGCATTGCATATGAAGCATGATGAGGTTGTGTCGGACTACTTCTCAAGGGTATTAGCAATAACTAATCAACTACAAAGGAATGGTGAGAAAATTGATGATGTTAGAATCATGGAGAAAATTCTTCGCTCGTTAGATCCAAAATTTGAGCACATCGTAGCCATCATAGAAGAAACTAAGGATCTAAAAGAAATGACGATGGAGCAACTATTGGGCTCATTGCAAGCCCATGAAGAAAAGAAAAGAAAGAAGGAAGGGATTGTCGAACAACTACTCAAGCTACAAGTTGATTCTACTAAAGAAATGAAAAATAAGGAGAACTATCAAGGACGAGGCTATGGGCGAGATCAAAGAGGAGAACGAGGCAGAGACCATCGACGTGGATATGAACGAGGTTGGAGGCCCAACGACGAAGACAAAAATAATCATCAAGGAAATGATTATCCAACAAGAGGACACTGGAGAGGTAATTCAAGACCAAGGTATGACAAATCACATATTAAGTGCTATAATTGTCAGAAATTCGGACATTATGCTTCCGAGTGTCGAGCCGGTAGAATCAATAACGTCGAAGAGAGAGCTAACTACATTGAAGAGAAAAATCAAGAAGAAGAGATTCTACTACTAGCCCATAAGGATATTGAGATCAGCGAATGCAATAAGTGGTACCTAGACACCGGTGGGAGCAGTTGCATGAGTGGAAACAGAAGCATGCCGATGGAGTTTAATGAGTTAGTGAGTGACGATATTGATTTTGGAGAAGATCATAACACCCCGGTGGAAGGTAACAATAACATAGAGGTGATGCTCGACAATGAAGAAGAATTCGAAGAAAATAACTTGGAGAAACCAACGATAGAGAAGACAAGAGAAGAGGTCAATACTCTACTAGGATTACCCTCTGCGGGATCTGGAGAAGACAAAAACTCAATTGAGGGAGTCTCACACTTCAAGAGCCAACAAGAAGTACCCAAGGTAACTGAAAATCAAATCAATCAAACTCTCATTTGTCTCTTTGCAGATAGTGGGCCGATGAGGTTTCAAGACACTAATGAAGAGAAAGATATCATGGATGAGAAAACTAAAGATATCGAGAAAATTGACATGCGAGAGTTAGCAAAAACTCAAAAGGGGCAAAAAGGAGAATGTGAAAGAAATACAACAAGCTCGGCGTCTAAAGGGTACAATAAAGAAGCAGACATTGGCTACCACGAAAATAGTGGGAGAATACACCAAATGCATATGAAGTCTGCTCTCGAAGATGGAGTTCTTGAGAAAGATACGTACATGAAGCAACTACAGGAATATGAAGCATCAAATGAAATGAAGGGCGCACTACATGGGTTGAAGAAAACACTAAGAGCTTGGACCTCACGAATCCACAAGAAACCCCACAGGAGAAATACGAGGATGCAACAGAAGGGGCCAAATATGATTATCAGGGATGACAAGTCGGCACTAAAATTAGCTAAGAATGCAGTCTGTCATGATCGAAGACAGCGCATTACGAGGAAGGAAGTGAAGCTGGAATACGTGAAGTCCAAAGATCACGTAGCCGATATTTCTACCAATCCACTAAAGAATGAATGCCCCATGAAGTTTGCTCGGAATACCAAATCAAGTTTAGGGGGGGTGTTGAAAATAAACTTGATTTGGGCCTAAGGTAATTAAGTTAAGAAATAGCATTTGGGCTTATGAGGAATATTAGACCAATATTTAGAATACCTAGAATAATCTAGATAAGTCTATGGAATTATGTAGAATCTTATAGATTTTGAGAGAGTTCTAGATCATGATGTGTTGGCTAAATCTTAGCCACACATTGAGGATGTGGAACTAGTATAAATAGGGGATGAGAGCTTAAGAGTTGTATCAAGCAAAATCAAGCAAGTGAAAAACAATATCAAGTGTTGTAATATAAAGCCTCTTCCTCTAAATACTATCTTCCGATATCAAGTTCCTCCCTTCCGATATAACTCCTAATTCCAACTAAGTGGTATCAGAGCACTTCTATATCCAACAACAAGCCCTTTTCTCAATGAGCCAGACGAAAGCTCCTGGCCCAGATGGTATGAACCCTTTATTTTTTCAGAAGTTTTGGGAAATTACCAAACGAGATATCTGCTTATCAGTGCACAACTTCTTTAAACATGGTAAACTTCTTAGAAGTATTAACCATATTGTGATCTCACTGATTCCTAAAGTAAAAAACCCTACGGTGATTGCTCAATTCCGTCCTATAAGTTTGTGCAATGTGAGCTACAAAATTTCTCCAAGATACTCACTGAGAGACTAAAACCCTGCCTTGGAGCTATTATCAGTCAAAATCAGTCTGCATTTGTCAAAGGTCGGCACATCCTTGATAACGTGGCCATAGCGCATGAATGTTTACATCATATCCACTCGATCAGAAAGGGTAGAAGAAGTGTTATGGCTCTTAAGCTTGATCTGGTCAAAGCCTACGATAGAGTGGAATGGGAGTATGGGACTTCTTAATCTAACTTATGCTCAAAATGGGGTTCAGCCAAATCTTTACTGATTGGGTGAGAGTCTGCCTTTCATCTACATCATTCTCCTTCAGCATCAATGGTTATCACTGCGGCGACATCACTCCAACCCGTGGAATTAGGCAGGGAGACCCTATCTCCCCTTTCTTGTTCTTAATTATTTCAGAGGCCTTCTCTAATCTTATTGACCAGGCATCTCAAACTGGCAGATTTAAAGGCATTAAGTTGAGAGAAGAAGCCCTATCATTACCCACCTATTCTTCGCTGACGACTCGCTGCTATTCTGTGAAGCTGAGGTGGAGCAGGCCCTTGTGATCCAAGAAATCATTACCTCTTTCTGCCAAGCCTCGGGGCAGAAGGTTAACATGGATAAATCCTCCATTTTTTTCAGCAGAAATGTGGAACAAGATGTGAAGAATCAAATTCTTGGAGTTTTGCATGGTATTAAGGAAGAAACAAAAGCTAAGTACTTGGGGCTGCCATTAATGATAAGAAGATAAAAAAAGGAGATGTTCCAATCTGCGATTGATGTTGTCAAACAAAAGTAAGCAACTGGAAATCTATTCTCCTTTCAAGTGCTGAAAAAGATACTTTGCTCAGATCTGTCATAAACTCGCTCAATGTCTATGTTATGAGCTGCTTTAAACTCCCTATTCGTACTTGTAAGGCAATTACGAGTGTGACTTTGGATTTCTGGTGGGGTGAAAAGCCAAATGGTGGCTCCAAAATCCACTGGAAATCAGAATGTAACGAATTGGGGGGCTTGGGTTTCCAACATGTTCAAGGCTAAATACTTCCCACAAGGAAATCTCCTCACTGCCAAAATCCCATCAACAGCTTCCTGGCTCTGGAAATGTTGGAACTGTTGACATCCAGCCTACCAACGAAGACCGCCGCCAGAAGAAAACAAAGAAAAAAATATAAAATATTATTATAATATTTTATTATAATATTATTTTATATATATAATAAATTCATGAACGGCTGATATTGAAGGGCGACGCGGCGCATTCCTGGTACCCTTTTCGAGCGGTCCAGAAGAGCTGAAGACATCTATAAATAGGCTGAGCTTCTTCAGTTATTATCATCACAAGCTCATTCGAGTTTTACTATATAGAGAGAAGTAGTTCGAGTGAATTGTGAGGTTATCAGTTCAGGTAGAAACTGATAGGGTTCCACATCCACAGAGAGGTGTGAGGTAAACACGAGTGGTAAAAGTGAGATAGTAAAAATTCGAGGGTTGTAATTTTTACTATAGTGAAGATTTTGCCGACTCGGCCGTGGTTTTTCACTCTTCGTTAACAGAGGGTTTTCCACGTTAAAGTTCAGGTGTTCTTTCTTACGTAACGGTAATTTTATTTTTACCGTGGTAGTTACTGTGCGGGCCCCACCAAATTTACCCCGTGGGTCCCACTTCTCCCGATCGTCGTACCGAGCCAAACCGGGACCTGTTCCGCTGCGGGGCCCACTGACCACCGCGGGGCCCACCACCATTCCCAACAAGTGGTATCAGAGCCTGATAGTATTCTGAGTATGCTCTGTGGTTGCAGCTTTGACTGATCTTCCACATCAGAAAAGATACTAGTAGGTTGCTGGTAGATTTTGACGGCCATATGGAGAACGACGGAGGAATGATCAAGCTGACAGTAACAAATTACTCCATATGAAATCAAGGATGGTGGATTACCTTTATTGCAAGGACCTCCATGATCCAATCAAAAATGGAGGCAAGATGCCCGAAAGCGGGAATGCTGACCTTTGGAAGAAATTGCAAAGAAAGACGCTAGCTGTTATCCGCCAATGGGTGGACATAAGCCTCTACAACCACGTTCGAAATGAGACAGACCCCTACAAACTCTGGACGAAATTGGAGGGTATGTACGAGGTGACAAATGCGCTGAGCAAGGTATTCATGATGCGAAAACTCATGAATGTGAAGTTGAACGAGGGACGATCAGTTGCTGAACATCTGAACGACTTTGAAGGGCTGGTAACTCAACTCACAAGTGCCGGTCTAGTCCTTGATGATGAGCTACAAGCTTGTCTACTACTGGGATCTCTACCTGATAGCTGGGATACGTTGGTAGTATCGCTCACCAACTCCGCACCAAGCGGTAAAGTCACGATGGAGATGGTGAAAAACAGACTCTACAATGAAGAGCTGCGACGGAAGGATGCGGCCAGTACCAGTACGGGAAATCAGGCCCTTGTTATGGAGAATAGGGGTCGGAGCAAGAGTAGAGGACCAAAAGGATACGACAAGGAAAGATAGATCCAAGTCCAGGGAAATGAGGAAGTGCTACCATTGTGGAAAAATTGGCCACTTACAAAGAAACTGTAGGCTTCTCAACAGAAAACAGAAACAAGATGATGACCAGAACACGTCTGCAATCGCCTCCAACGACGGTGGAGAGGTTACTCTGGTGAATGAAGCAGACTGCTGTCATGTTGCGGATGCAAGCACCGAATGGGTAGTGGACTCTGGTGCCTCCTACCATTGTGTTCCAAGGCGTGAATACTTCTCCACATATAAGGCGGGAAACTTCAGCACTACCAAGATGGGTAACCAAAGTGTTTCTAAAATAGTGGGGATCGGTGATATCTGTATCCAGACGAGCGCGGGGTGCACATTACGGCTGAAAGATGTGCGACACATTCCAAACCTGCGTCTCAATCTGATTTCTGTGAAGGTGCTGGACAACGAAGGATACTACAACGAGATGGCGAATAGCAACTGGAAACTCACCAAGGGATCATTGGTGGTAGCGAGAGGAAAGCTATGCTGCTCGCTGTACAAGATGCACGCAACGATATGTGCTAACCAACTGAACGCAGTTGAAGATGATGCTTCTCCAAATTTGTGGCACAGAAGGCTGGCGCACGTAGGAGAGAAGGGGTTGAATGTCTTGGCTAGAAAGTCCCTCATACCAGTAGCCAAGGAGAAAGCGCTGAACCCCTGTGATTATTGTTTATTTGGGAAGCAACATAGAGTTTCATTCGCGAAGAACTCAACCAGGCGAATGAAGAAGTTGGAGTTGGTACACTCTGACGTATGTGGACCCATGGAAGTCGAATCTCTGGGAGGCAGTAGATATTTTCTGACCTTCATTGATGCGTCTCGCAAGACATCTGTTGCGGATGAAGGACCAAGTGTTCTATTATTTTCAGAAGTTCCATGCGATGGTGGAAAGAGAAACGGGAATGCCGCTAAAGTGTCTACGCACAGATAATGGTGGTGAATACATCTCTCAGGAGTTCAGAGATTATTCCACGAAGCAGGGCATTAGGCATGAGAAGACAGTTCCTGGCACTCCTCAGCAAAATGGTGTCGTGGAGAGAATGAACCGAACCATTACGGAGAGAGTCCGAGCGATGCTCAAAATGGCTAATCTATCTAAGTCATTTTGGGGGTAAGCTGTCAATACTGCAGTCCTTATCAACCGACTACCTTCATCGGCGTTGGATTTCGACATTCCAGAGAAGGTGTGGACCGGTAGAGACATCTCATATTCACATTTGAGAGTGTTTGGCTGCAAGGCGTTCATGCATGTGCCGAAGGAACAAAGATCAAAGCTCGATGATAAATCGAATCCTTGCATCTTTGTTGGGTACGGAGACGAGGAGTTCGGCTACAGACTTTGGGATCCAAAGAAGAAGAAGACTGTTCGAAGTCGCGACGTAGTATTCCATGAGCATGAGATCATGAGAGACTCAAATGTGGATGTGACGAAATCCACAGGTGATGGTGTTGTCGATTATACACCAGTTAGCATTCCACATGACGGTGCCACGGAGGAAGGAATGCAACAATCAGAACCTGAAACAGAAGAGCCAACCCTTGATGATGAATCTGTCGTAGATGAACACACTGAAGGTACTGAGCAGGGGGAGCCTTCAGATGTGCAAGAAGAAGTTGAACCGCATCTGAGAAGGTCAACTAGGGAACGCCAACCATCTACGAGGTATCCGAGTTCTGATTATATTTTGATTACTGACGAGGGGGAGCCAGAGAGCTTCCAAGAAGTACAATCTTGTAGGGACAAAGATTGTTGGATAAAGGCCATGCAAGAGGAGATGGATTCTCTGAAGAAGAATGATACGTACGAGTTAGTTCGATTGCCGAAAGGGAAGAAGACACTCAAGAACAAATGGGTGTACAAATTGAAGAAGGATGATGGCAAGCTGGTCAGATACAAGGCTCGATTAGTGGTGAAAGGTTTCACTCAGAGGAAGAGGATCGACTTTGACGAGATATTTTCACCGGTCGTGAAGATGAGTTCAATCAAAGTCATACTGGGACTAGCTGCTACCATGGATCTTCACTTGGAGCAACTCGACGTGAAGACCGCATTTTTGCATGGTGATCTTGAAGAGGAGATATATATGGAACAACCCGAAGGGTTCGAGGTTAGAGGTAAAGAGGACATGGTCTGCCGGTTGAAGAAAAGCTTGTAAGGACTGAAACAAGCTCCACGGCAGTGTTACAAGAAATTTGATTCTTTCATGGTGCATCAGGGGTTCAAGAGAACAGATGCAGATCCATGTGTTTACGTCCGGAGATACTCTAACGGTAAATTTATCGTTCTTCTCCTGTATGTTGATGATATGCTAATTGTCGGACAAGATGCAGAGATGATTAGCAGGTTAAAGAAAGATTTGTCAAAGACGTTTGACATGAAGGATTTGGGTTCGGCAAAGCGGATTCTCGGAATGGAGATTACCCGAGATCGGAAAGCTGGGAAATTATGGTTATCCCAGGAGTGCTATATTGAACGAGTTCTAGAGAGGTTCAATATGAAGGATGCTAAGCCTGTTAGCACGCCACTTGCCGCGCACTTTCAGTTGCGAAAGAAATCCGGTCCATCAACGACAGAAGATGGAGAAGATGTCCCAGATGTTCCATATTCATCGGCGGTCGGAAGTTTAATGTATGCCATGGTGTGTACGAGGCCAGATATCGCTCACGCAGTTGGCGTTGTGAGTCGATTTCTATCGAATCCCGGGAAGTCACATTGGGAAGCAGTGAAGTGGATCATGAGGTACCTGAGAGGAACTTCCAAATTATGCCTAACATTTGGAAGTGGTAAATGTTTTCTTACAGGCTATACCGATGCTGATATGGCCGGTGATCTCGACAGTAGAAAGTCAACGTCGGGATACATATTTACTTCTCAGGGGGAGCTATCTCATGGCAGTCGAGGCTACAGAAATGTGTTTCTTTATCAACTACTGAAGCAGAGTATGTTGCAGCAACGAAGCTGGCAAGGAGATGCTCTGATTGAAGAGATTCCTTCAGGAGTTGGGCATTCAGCAGGAGGAGTACAAAATATTTTGCGATAGTGAAAGTGCTTTGGACTTGAGCAAGAATACTATGTATCACTCGAGGACGAAACACAACGACGTTCGTTATCATTGGCTCAGACTAGCTATTGAGGAGAAAGCGTTCAAGCTGCAGAAGATCCACACAGACAAGAATGTTGCGGACATTCTGACGAAGGTTATTCCCAAAGAGAAGACTGAGTTCTGCGCCGGGCAAGCCGGCATGGGCTATCGCTGAGGCGGTAGGAGATCTTCCCCGAAAAAAAATGATGAGGTTGGAGGGGGAGAATTGTTGACATCCAGCCTGCCAACGAAGACCGCCGCCAGAAGAAAACAAAGAAAAAAATATAAAATATTATTATAATATTTTATTATAATATTATTTTATATATAATAAATTAATGAACGACTGATATTGAAGGGCGACGCGGCGCATTCCTGGCCACCTGTTTCGAGCGGTCCAGAAGAGCTGAAGACATCTATAAATAGGCTGAGCTTCTTCAGTTATTATCATCACAAGCTCATTCGAGTTTTACTATATAGAGCGAAGTAGTTCGAGTGAATTGTGAGGTTATCAGTTCAGGTAGAAACTGATAGGGTTCCACATCCACAGAGAGGTGTGAGGTAAACACGAGTGGTAAAAGTGAGATAGTAAAAATTCGAGGGTTGTAATTTTTACTATAGTGAAGATTTTGCCGACTCGGCCGTGGGTTTTCCCTCTTCGTTAATAGAGGGTTTTCCACGTTAAAGTTCTGGTGTTCTTTCTTACCTAACGGTAATTTTATTTTTACCGTGGTAGTTACTGTGCGGGCCCCACCAAATTTACCCCGTGGGTCCCACTTCTCCCGATCGTCGTACCGAGCCAAACCGGGACCTGTTCCACTGCGGGGCCCACTGACCACCGCGGGGCCCACCACCATTCCCAACAGGAACCAAGCTAGATTCGTGTTGTCCCAATGTAAAGAGCAACCTAATGGAATACACAAGGGGAAACTCGTTTGGCATGGAGATAAGAAAGGATTATTTACAGTTAAATCAGCCTACGCAATGATATGGAAACTGTCCACCTGAAACCAGGAAGGCCAGTAAGCAGTGACCACGGCCAACAAATGAAGGTCATTTGGAGATCTGTTTGGAAATTGGATATCAAACACAAACTTAAGCATTTCCTCTGGAAATGTATTCACAACCCTTGCCAACCAGAACCAAGCTCAAACAGAAAGGAATTGATCTGGACACTCGCTGCCCGATGTGTGGAGATGAAGAGGAAACCTTGGAGCATTTATTCTTCAGATGCCCTAAAGCTATGAAAATGTGGAAGGTGGCGCCCCTCGCTTGGAACCACTCGCCTTCAGCATCAGGTACTTTCCAAGATTGGTGGGGACTTATCTGTTCAGGCCCAAAATATGAAATTTATAGCCACAGGATCCCGCTTTCGGTGTACTTATTATGGATGCTATGGAAAACAAGAAATCTTTGGGTTTTCGATAAGGAATGGAGAGAGGAGAAACTTATAGTCGACTTAACATGCGATGAGTGGCAAGAGTCCTTGCGGACGTAAGTTTTTCCCCTTGGGCTTGTGCTGATTGTCACTTCTTCCTTGTTCTAGTAGGGTAACCAGTTACCAGTGCGTGAATTAGGATCTCAGGGTTTTTGTCTGCGCTTACCAGCCTTTCAAACCTGTTTTTCTCCTTGTGCCCCCACTCATGAAGTTATCCGATTAAATTCGTTTGAGCATTTTTAGTGTGTTTGGTTGAACAATTGTTATGTTATGCCAGTCTGGTTGGTCTGCCCTGCTGTGTCTCATTGTAACAGTCGGGCTTGAGGGGGTTATTTAACCTATTGTACATTTGTTTTGATGAATATACGAAGTGATCGTTTCGAAAAAAAGAAAAAAAAAAAAGAAAAATCGTTTTCCACGGTTTCTCTGATCAGATTCATCTCCTCGCCTTTTGGTTCGTTTTCCCATACGCTGTTGCTGTTCATCTCCCTGATCTTCCTCCTCCCTCCATTGAAGAAACATGCGCGGAGCTAGAGCCTCACCAGCCGGCCGACACGTGGCGACGCCGGCGGAGGTCAGATTCCGGGGAGTTCGAAAGAGACCATGGGGACGCTACGCCGCCGAGATCAGAGACCCCTGGAAGAAGACACGTGTCTGGCTAGGCACCTTCGATTCAGCTGAGAGGCGGCGCGTGCCTACGACACGGCCGCTAGATCTCTGCGCGGGGCTAAGGCCAAGACGAACTTCCCCTCACCCACCGCGCACCTGAACGCCGACGCCAGACGGCCCTAACCCTAACGCGGATAGCCCCAATCAATTTGCGGGTTCTCAATTTTACCCCTGCGAGGACCTGATTATTACGAGGTCAGCCACGAGCGGGATGAGCAGCACCGTCGAGTCCTTCAGCGGTCCGCAGCGACCAGCGCCGAGGACGGTTGCGCAGCCTCCGTCTCGTGGACATCCCAGGTCGCCGCCGGTGGCTCGCGACGACTGTCACAGCGACTGCGATTCCTCGCTTCGGCAGTCGACGGCGTTGAAAACGCCTTTAATTCTTCTTCTACTAATTGTAGAAGACCCTTCCCTTTCGATCTCAACCTGCCCGCCGCCGCTGATGCCGACGTCGATGAGCTGGCGTGGACAGCGTTGAGGCTGTGAAGGAGATTCTTGGCCTGATATGTGCTCGTTTGGTTCAGCTCTAATCATATATTTCTCTGTATTTTTGCTTTTGAGGAGAAAAATAAACCGACAAAAAATGGAAATCAAGGTGAGAAGGACATGGTGCGATGAGTTTGAGGGAAGATCCTTGTTGTATCATGTATGGCTATATGGAGATATCTCTAAGCTTACAAACTCTTTCTCGTAAACTTGTTGATTGTATATCAACGGCGCAGTAATCTTGACATTTGAACTATGTTTTCTGATGATCTTCATCGGATTACATCATGAGAATTGTGTGAGTTATTTGATGATATGCTATATTATCATTTCTTTGTCTCGTCTTTACTTGTTTTCCTGTGAAAATTCTATGTTCTCGTATATTAAAACCTGATTTCGAGTCATTTGATATCTGGGTTTGGATGATTGATGTAAAATCAAGAATTAAGATCATTGTTTCTGCTTCATCCATTCCATGTTCTTTGTGGGTGGGGTTTCTTTGTCTGGACGGAATAGTTTTTTTTTTTTTAACCGGGGAACCCTGCCTGGCCAGGTAAACCCCTGGGCCGACGTGATAGCCTGCAAACCACGCCGACCAGGTAAGCCACATTAGGACAAGTCCATGTGTGATAGGTTCAACTCAAAGAAATTGATAGCCAGGGGTGTTCGAACCCGTGACCTACCCCTTTGGGGTCCCCTGCCAAAGACTTTGATGCCTCGGTTTGACCACTAGAGCCAAGCATCATTGGCTGGAATAGTAGTTTTGGTCAAACAAAGATTTGATATTTTGAAGTATGAATGGTATGAATCTTTTTTCTCCCTCGAAGAAAATGCATCACGAAGCTCAAACCCCTTTCATTGGAGATTGTGGAAGTGGTCAATGGATGGATGTGCCTGGCATTTATGTATGATGAATGACAATGACATTAAGTGACATACCACCATTTACAAATATAATGAATATTACAGTGGAAGTTTAGAGTTATCTTTTTCTTTTCCTGAAATGATTGCATTAATTAACAAAGATACAGGGTTAAATAGCTCAATAGGTCTCTCCGATTAAACAGTATCCAGTAGAGAAATAAAGGCTCACAAGGAGCAACACCACCACAAATAACAAAATAACAAAAGAACGAAATAAGTCCCGAACTTGGACCAAAGATCTATAGAACATACCACAAAAAAGGCTATTAATCCAAATCTACAGCACTATACATTATCTTTGTCCAATCCACTCGAGGTCATCGTCTTCGTCGGAAGAGGCTCCACAAAGGGATAATGGCTCC
Organism: Craterostigma plantagineum; assembly: GCA_027422505.1. NCBI lineage: Eukaryota > Viridiplantae > Streptophyta > Magnoliopsida > Lamiales > Linderniaceae > Craterostigma > Craterostigma plantagineum. Next base: position 171,627 of record JAPQWV010000117.1, read on the forward strand.
ACAACGGGAGAAAAAGCTCCTGCCCAAATGGCGAGGAGAAACGAGCTCCACACGGGAGACTCGCAGGTGGGAGGTAGTGAGATGTGGAACTGTGGGACTGTAGTGGTGGCAGAGGAGGCGGCAGCGGAGGCGGCTGGCGACGGTGGCGGGGGAGGTGGGGGAAACGAAGGACGGCGACAAAGGTGGCGGCAGCGAAGGGCGGCGACAGAGGTGGCGGCAGCGGCGAAGGATGCGGAGGAGGAAGCTGCGGCGGAGAAGACGGGGGCTGGTTCCAGGTGGCTGAGGAGACTGCGGCGGTGGCGGCATCGGCGAGCGACAGAGGTGTGCCGGCCTCAGTTTTTCTTTTTTAACAAAAGAAGGGGAAAAAAAACAAGCAAAATCAAACCTCCCCCCATCTCCCCACACCTCCTTATGGAGGTGGATGAGGAGAAGGGGAGAGAAAGAAGAAAGGGGAGTCGGCGGCTGGTTTTAGGGTTTAGAATTATCATCACAAGTTGTTTGATCTTTTGTATGTGATTTTCCAGAACCCAAGTAAGTAATAAAGATAACTGAATATTTTTAATAACAAGTATTTATATCAATCCATTCAGGGACAGCTACGTCATTTCACAACGAGTAAAAAATCGCAAGGTCGATTAACAACATGACATCTGTAAGTACAAATTACAATCCCATCGCCAAACCCTCTACTAAAACCCCTGTCCTCCTCCCCACCGCCAACCGTCGCCGGTGATTCCCGCAGAATTAGTTTCTGTAACGCTTAGCCATGTCTCTGAGCAGAATGACGGCGCTATTATCCAGAGCCGCCGTGATAGGTGTCGACACACGGCTTTGACAATTCAAAAGGAAAAAAACGTGTGGCTTTGATTATTCAAATGAAGGCCATCGCTGTTTGGTGTGCGTTGATTTTCATAAGCTTTGTTCACATGTCATATGATGCCTATAAATAGGCTACGAAGGCTCAGATAAAAATGCATCCCACAGAAGAAATAGAAGTGAGAGATAGATAGAATAAAATAGAGAGTTTGTCGGTATTATTCTCCGACTATAAAGAGAGATATTGATGGTTTTCTCCTTTATAGATTGAGAGGTTGTAACTGCTATATTTTTCCTCTATAGTGGATTCTTCTTCCTTCCCCGTGGTTTTTACCCCGATTTGTTTGGGGGTTTTCCACATTAAATCTCGGTGTCCACTTTATCTTTAATTACTCAAATATTGGCCGAGGTATTACTCGACCGGGTCCGCTGCCACGCCAACAATTGGTATCAGAGCCGAGCTTGGGTCCTATATATCTATTTATCGTATGCTCTGTGGTTGCCACTAACGTGGACCCTCCACATCAGAAAATAATAGATATTATATTGCCCTTGTTACGCTGACGAAAAAGTCGGGACGAGTTCAATAATTATCTGCTGCAACCCCATCGGAGGTATCGCTTACGACTGAGCAGAAATTATGGCGGCCAAATTCGATATTGAAAAGTTCAACGGGAGAAATTTCTCACTGTGGAAATTAAAGATAAAGGCAATCTTGCGAAAGGACGGCTGTCTGGAGGCTATCGATGGAAAACCAGCCATGGTGACAGACGAAAAGAAATGGAACGAGATGGACGGGAGCGCTGTCGCAAACTCCATCTGGCACTAGCAGATGGGATATTGTCCATCGTCGAAGAAAAGAAAACGACAAAGGAGATTTGGGACCACCTAACAAATCTGTACGAGACAAAGTCGCTACACAATAAAATTTTCTTGAAGAGAAAATTGTACACCTTGAGAATGTCATAATCTACTTCAGTGACGGAGCATCTCAACATCTTGAATACTCTATTTTCCCAGCTAACATCGTTGGGGTATAAAATAGCGTCTCAAGAGCGTGCAGAAATTCTACTTCAAAGTCTGCCTGATTCGTATGATCAACTCATCATCAACCTGATGAATAAGCCTGCAGATGTCTTAACTGCAAAAGAAGAAAATAAATCCACCGATACTCCGGTCTTTGACAACATTGCATCTGCTGTTCTCGAAGAAGAAAATCGGCGAAAGAACAAGGAGGACATCAAGTAGGATCTCAACTGGTCGAAGCTTTGACGGTGATGAGAGGGAGATCAACGGGACGTGGTTCAAGTGGGAGTCACACTCAAGGTAGGGGTAAATCAAGAAGTAAGAAGAAGGATATGAAATGCTACCACTGTGGAAAGAAGGGTCACTTGAAGAAGGATTGTTGGAGCCTGAAGAAATCCATTCCTCAAGGAAATCTGGCAAATGCGTCAGGTGGAGACGTATTGAGTAGCGAAGCAGCTCTCTCAACGGAGAGCAGGAAGTCGTACGATAATATATGGCTTCTTGACTCGGGCGTAACTTATCATATGACCTCTCGAAGAGACTGGTTCAACCACAACGAACCTATCTTAGGAGGATCTGTGTACATTTGCGAATATAATTCCTTACAGATCGTAGGCGTTGGAACCGTGAGGTTGAAGTTGCACGACGGTACAGTTTGCACTATTCAAGGAGTGCGGCACGTGGAAGGTCTGAAGAAGAATTTATTGTCTGTAGGACAGCTCGATGATCTTGGCTATGAAATCAAAGTTTGGGGAGGAATAATGAAAATATTCCGGGGAGCACTCGTAGTCATGAAAGGTGAAAAGGCTGCTGCAAATTTGTATATGCTGTTGGGAGAGACGGTGCAAGAAGGCGAAGCGTCTGTGGCTTCGGAAAATTCAACCGAAAGATCTACTATGCTATGGCATCAGAAGCTCGGGCATATGTCGGAACAAGGAATGAAAATTCTTGCGGGCCAGAATCTACTTCCGGGTCTCACGAAGGTGTCACTACCGTTCTGTGAGCATTTGTGTAGCAAACAAGCAGCATCGGCTACAATTCAACACATCAAATTCCAGAAGCAACGGTATTCTAGAATTGGTTCACTCGGATGTATGGCAGTCACCGGGTTCATCCCGAGGAGGAGGGAAGTATTTCGTGTCATTCATCGACGATTACTCCCGGAGATGTTGGGTGTATATCATCAAGGGTAAGAGAGATGTGTTCGTTACCTTCAAGAATTTTAAGGCTCGGGTCGAACTTGATATAGGAAAGAAGATCAAATGTTTGAGGACTGATAATGGAGGAGAATATATTGGCGGGGAATTTGATAGCTTTCGCAAAAGGGAAGGCATCAAAAGGCACTTTACTACGGCGTATACTCCACAACAAAATGGAGTGGCGGAGCGGATGAACAGGACTCTGTTGGAGAGAACAAGAGACATGTTGAGAGCTGCAGGTCTGGATAAATCATACTGGGCAGAAGTAGTCAACACCGCATGCTACGTGATCAATTGATCGCCTTCAACGGCAACTGATCAGAAGACGCCGATGGAGATGTGGACCGGAAAGCCAGTGGATTATTCTAAACTTCATGTATTTGGAAGTCCTGTGTACATGGTGTACAACGCCCAAGAAACTACGAAGCTGGATCCAAAATCCAGGAAGTGTTTGTTCTTGGGGTATGCTGATGGTGTGAAGGGGTATCGCCTGTGGGATCCTACTGCTCACAAGGTTGTCATCAGCAGGGAAGTTATCTTCTTAGAAGATAAACTAATCGGAGAAAATGATAGCACTACAAAGGAACGCTGAGGAACTACGACGATTCAGGCGAAAGGAAAGTCTATCGAACAAGATTCTTCTGAAGCAGCACCGGAGCACGACGAATAACCAAGCGAATCTTCAGAGCCAGAACTTAGAAGGGGCACAACGTTGCACCATCCTGGCATGAAGATTACGATATGGACAACAACGTTGCATACTGTCTTCTAACTGATGATGGAGAGCCATCAACTCTTCAAGAAGCACTGAACAGTTCAGTGCAGATCGGTGGTTGACAGCAATGCAAGAAGAAATGGAAGCTCTACGGAAAAAGAAAAGACTTGGGAGCTGGTGCCACTACCGCAGGGAAGAAAGGCAATCGGCAATAAATGGGTCTTGAGATCAAGCGGAACAGCGATGATCAAGTAGAGCATTTTCGTGCACGACTGGTGGTTAACGTCTACGCTCAGAAAGAAGGCATCGACTTCAACGAGATATTCTCACATGTGGTTCGGCTGACGACTGTTCGGGTACTCCTGGCGATGTGTGCTACATTCGACCCACATCTAGAGCAACTAGATGTGAAGACGGCTTTTCTTCATGGAGATCTTGAAGAATAGATTTATATGCTCCAACCAGAAGATTTTGAAGACAAAGAAAAACAGAACTTGGTTTGCAGATTGAACAAATCTCTATACGGTCTCAACAGACGCCGAGGTGTTGGTATAAGAGATTTGATTCCTTCATCATGAACCTTGGAACAACAGATTGAATGCAGACCCTTGTGCATATTTCAAGAGGTTTGGTGAAAGTGAGTTTATCACATTACTGTTGTATGTTGACGACATGTTGGTAGCAGGCCCCAACAAAGATCGTGTTGAAGAACTCAAGGCACAGTTGGGTAGGGAATTGAAATGAAGGACTTGGACCGGCAAACAAGATTCTAGGGATGCAAATTCACCGAGACAGAAATAATAGGAAAATTTGCCTCTCCCAGAAGAACTATCTGAGGAAGGTCTTGCGACGCTTCAATATGCAAGCTTGTAAGTCAATCTCTACCCCACTTCCTATTAATTTCAGGTTATCCTCCAATATGAGCCCTAGCAGCGAAGAGGGGAAGGATGGAGATGTCTCGAGTACCGTATGCATCAGCGGTGGAAAGTCTTATGTTCGCGATGATTTGTACACGACCAGACATTGCACATGCAGTGGGAGTAATGAGTCGGTACATGGCGAATCCGGGCAAAGATAGGCTTGTCAACGGGGCGGGTTCGGGGCGGGGATCTGATCCCCGTCCCCGCCCCCGCGAGGCAAACGGGGACAAAATCGTCCCGGTCCCCATCCCCGCGGGGATCCCCGCCCCACGGGGATTCCCCGTCCCATCACTATTTTACAAAAAAAATCAATTCATATTATTTTAATATTATTTAAAATATATTTTAATAACTATATTTTAATATAATTATATTATGTAAACTATATTTCAGTGATATTTATTTTATTTTAGTGTTTCCAAAGTATATTTTAATATTATTTATCTTATAATAATATTAATTGAATATAATATATATTATTTTAATCAGCGGGGACGAAGCGGGGAAATCCGCGGGGAAAAATGTTCCCCCGTCCCCGCCCCGCGGGGGTAGAATAGCGGGGATTCTCCGTCCTATTCGGCGCGGACCCGCCCCATTGACAACCCTAGGCAAAGAGCATTGGAGCGCGGTGAAGAGGATCCTACGATATATTAAAGGAACCTCGAATTTTGCATTATGTTACGGAGGAGCAGACTTTATTGTCAGAGGATATGTTGACTCTGATTATGCAGGTGATCTTGACAAGTGCAAATCTACCACGGGATATGTGTTCACTCTTACTGGCGGAGTCGTAAGTTGGGTACCGAAACTTCAGTCCATTGTCGCGACGTCAACAACTGAAGCTGAATATGTTGCAGCTACGCAGGCAAGTAAAGAGGCGGTATGGTTGAAAATGATCATGGACGAACTCGGGCACGAACAAAAGAATATTCCTCTGTTCTGTGACAGTCAGCGTGTCTTGCATCTTGCAAGGAATCGAGCTTTTCATTTCAGGTCAAAACACATACGAGTTCAGTATCACTTCGTTCGTGAGAAAGTGGAATATGGCACGGTTGATATGCTAATGATTCATACGAAAGACAATCTAGCAGATTATCTGACTAAGGCGGTCAACACTGATAAGTTCGTTTGGTGTCGTTCCTCGAGCGGCCTAGCGGAGACGTAAGCAACATTAATGGCAAGGGAGAAAGAATGTGTGAATATCCGATTCATCATCAATTAAATCTTCAAGTGGAAGATTGTCGACATAAGACGGCTTTGACAATTCAAAAGAAGAAAAACACGTGTGTCTTTGATTATTCAAATGAAGGCCATCGCTGTTTGGTGTGCGTTGATTTTCATAAGCTTTGTTCACATGTCATATGATGCCTATAAATAGGCTACGAAGGCTCAGATAAAAATGCATCCCACAGAAGAAATAGAAGTGAGAGATAGAGAGAATAAAACAGAGAGTTTTTCGGTATTTTTCTCCGACTATAAAAAGAGATATTGATGATATTTTCCTTTATAGATTGAGAGGTTGTAACTGATATATTTTTCCTCTATAGTGGATTCTTCTTCCTTGCCCGTGGTTTTTATCCCGATTTGTTTGGGGGGTTTTCACGTTAAACCTCAATGTCCATATTATCTTTAATTACTCAAATATTAGCCGATGTATTACTCGATCGGGTTGCCACGCCTAACATTAGGTGCCGCAATTCGGTGCATCCTATGGGCAGCGAACGGTTTCATTCATTAACGAATCATTTGTTGATTTCTCCAAGTAGGCCTGATGATAAGGTAATTCGCTTTGTGAAGTGGTAGTAGCAGCTAGCGCCAGTATCTCTTGATCGTTTGTTTACTTTAGAAGAGTTCTGGTTGTTGTTTGTTCGATGGATTCTCAATCATGTTTTCTTTCGCGGGCTTTTTACATTTTTAGTTTTAATTGGATTTTTTCAAGACGAAGTTCAGGCTTTTTCCCCGATTTCATGCAGTATTTTATTTGGATTGGGAGTTTGTGGAGATTATGTGCTGAATTGGCGTATTCGATCAAGTTTGGGCTTCTACCATTGCTTCTTGTGCGTGTGTTTGTTTCAGTTTATAGTTTCTACCTTGAGACTAATAATGGTAAGGATTTCTGTATTCAGGTGTCAACTGCGTCAATGTTGCATAACACATCGTTAAATTCACTAGCATTTCAGAGATTTGGTTTCTCAACTTCCTCGTCCTCAGAACCTACCGAAAAGGAAGCAGCTAAATCTGCTGATGCTCCTAATCGAGACGAGGCAGCAGTACCCGAAGAAAAAGTTGAGCCAGGTTCAGCTGCCGAGACAAAGCCCGACTCATCATCTGGGCATGCCAAAAGAAGGAGAAGAGGTGCTAAGCAAACTGCATATTCCGATTCTGATTCAGATGCAGAGAGTGAGCTCTCGCGAGGGGATCTGATTAAGCTGGTGGCGGAGAAGGAAGAACTTCTTGAGACGAAGCAGGAAGAGCTTGAGAATGAAGGATAAGGTATTGAGGACTTTGGCGGAGATGGAGAACGTCAAGAACGTACAAGGCGTGAATCTGAAAATGCAAAGAAGTTTGCGATTCAGGTCTGCTAGATTAGTTTAATGTTTATGTTTCTGGTCAGTTCCTCACGACAGTTAATTACTTGAGATTTTTTGTCGTGCGTGTTTTTTTCCGGGCAGAATTTCGCAAAAAGCCTGTTAGATGTGGCGGATAACTTGGGTAGAGCATCTACTGCTGCAAAGAAGAGTTTTTCCAAGATTGATAGCTCCAAAGATGCAACTGGGGCTGTCCAGCGACTTAAAACACTCCTTGAAGGCGTCGAAATGACTGAGAAACAATTGACAGAGGTAGCAACGTAATAGTATACATTTTATCATCTGTAGGAGTTGTTTCCTACCAAGTTAACATATACTATTGCTTTGATTTTTTTCTCGGATCACTGCCAATTCACGTAATAATACTACTGGTATATGGCTGGGCTTTCTTTGGGTTGCACATTCATGACCAGAATATATTGATTTTTAACGTTTTTTTGTTCTCTGCAGGTCTTCAAAAAGTTTGGACTGGAGAGATATGACCCTTTAAACGAAGAATTCGATCCTAATAGGCACAATGCAGTGTTCCAAGTTCCAGATGCTTCGAAAGCCCCAGGACATGTCGGTGTTGTCCTAAAGGTATCATAAACTGCTCCTTTTAGGGTATCGCACAATGCTGGAACAAACATTCGAGCAATTGAAAGACAAGAGTTTATTAATTTCGTGTTTATGATCTTTCTCCATGTATCTTTGTCAGGCTGGTACGTACTTCATGATAGAGTTATAAGGCCAGCTGAAGTTGGCGTAACTGTGGCCTTGGACAATGATTGAGGCACACACGAACGAGGAAAACTTGTTTTAAATTGGAATTTCTTTTTTGGCAATACAAATGCATGACAGCAAGTGGTTCAATACTTTGTTTCTGTTTAGCTATTTAATCTGGTAATGATGCAAAGGTCAAGAACCTTCCGTTAGTTGATAATAATTGGTGTATCATCTCACAAAATATTTCTGAATATCATCTCGCGAAAACCATGTTCAGGCATCATACCAAACAGAAATTGCGTCCATTTCACGACAAGACAGAAGGAATCGCCAAGACCGCAGCGAAAATGTCAGTGAATGGGCTTCTGAGGAGCTTTGTGCACTACGTCATCGTGGGTCGCTCGACGGCAGACGAAGAGGATCGCCACGAGAAGGTGATGTTGGTTGCCGAGGATGATAAAGCTGAGTTTCGTATGCCTTTGCACTATCCGAGGTATGTGAGGTCTGATTATGAGAGGATGGAGGAGTGGAAAGTGGATATGCTCCTTAGGCCATCTCTAACCATTTCGCTATATATAGAGTTGCTACAGTACAATTCCTCTATATTTAGAGTATGAATAGTACTAACAAACTCCAACCATCATCTCTATATTTTCCTCTATAGATATAATATTCTTAATGAGTTTCCTTTTACATTAGTTTATATAAAATAATAAATCATAAATAGTTGGGTTTAGTTTATATAAAATAATAAATCATAAATAGTTGGGTCATAATTTAATTATTAAATTTCGAATGTTATATTTTTATGGTAAAAATTAAAACTTTTATGAAGGTAATTAACTTAAAAGTTTAGTGGAAAACAGAAAAAAAAATTAATATTTAAATAGTTAAAGTAAATATACAGATAATAACGTAAAATTGAAAAAAAAAAACGTTAAATCACGTTCTCTCTCCTCGTCATCATCATCTTCCTCGCTTCAACAGTTCCACTCCCCCCATTTCTCTTCTCCTATTTAACAGAAAATCGAAAGAAAAAATAAAATAAAATTGGGATAGCGGGTGAACAGTGCCCCGCTACAGATCGCGGGGCACTGTAGACTCCGCTGATTTTGGCGTCGAGTTTGGCGTTGCGTTGGAGCTCTGCCAACGCCAATCCTTCCGAGCTCCAACGCGACGCCAAACTCGACGCCAAAATCAGCGGAGTCTACAGTGCCCCTCGATCTGTAGCGGGGCACTGTTCACCCGCTATCCCAATTTTATTTTTTTTTTCGTTTTTTTTCTTTCGATTTTCTGTTAAATAGGAGAAGAGAAATGGGGGGAGTGGAACTGTTGAAGCGAGGAAGATGATGATGACGAGGAGAGAGAACGTGATTTAACGTTTTTTTCAATTTTACGTTATTATCTGTATATTTACTTTAACTATTTAAATATTAATTTTTTTTTCTGTTTTCCACTAAACTTTTAAGTTAATTACCTTCATAAAAGTTTTAATTTTCACCATAAAAATATAACATTCGAAATTTAATAATTAAATTATGACCCAACTATTTATGATTTATTATTTTATATAAACTAAACCCAAACTATTTATGATTTATTATTTTATATAAACTAATGTAAAAGGAAACTCATTAAGAATATTATATGTATAGAGGAAAATATAGAGATGATGGTTGGAATTTGTTAGTACTATTCATACTCTAAATATAGAGGAATTGTACTGTAGCAACTCTATATATAGCGAAATGGTTGGAGATGGCCTCAGGGAGTATGGGATCATGGATTTCAAGGGCGGTTTGGATGAGAAGAGGAGGTTTGCGATGGGGGCTTTTCTCTGGCCCGATCAATTTTGAAGAAATCTTTGTGTATATATATATATATATATATATATATGTGTGTGTGTGTGTTCAGTTATGTTTTTTTTTTTTTCTAAGTTTGATTATGGCATTCGATTTGTTGTTTATTTGCTTGATTATATAGGTTGGTATGGGTGTTATGATGGTGTCCGTCTTGGTTTTTGCCGTTGATTAGTGTCATTTGTGTTGTTGAAGTACTACTTAAGATAGTTTGTGTTCTATGACTAGTATAAAATTCCCCGAAGCTTAAATAGCCAAGAAAAATCATAGTGTTAACCAAACCATGGTAAGAAGATTCTTGTTATCATTCACATACAACCAAATATATTGAACAAAGACATGTATTTGGGTTGGGGTAAACCTAGTTTTTTCCAACTTAACTGACTGAACAATCAAGCAAGAAGAGGGCCAAGTTCAAACCTTTGTAGCGATGCAAAGGATACTATTGCATGGGCGGGCCTCCTCTCAAACTGTGATTCTTCACGGTGAGGGTCGAGCCAATACCTCGAAGAACTCTTTGGCGCAACTGACGAACCTTTTACGCCCCCCACGAGCTCCTTTATGCTATCGACTCTATTCTCACGACCAGAGCCGCTATACCTTCGATCTGCTTCTTTGAGCTTCTGCTTAAATTTCTGCTTTCGATTCGAAGGGTTGGGTTGGGATGGATGTGCACCGTGTGGTCCGAGGTATATCTGCTCCTCATCCTCTTTTGCAGCCTGTAAGAAACATAATGCGAGTTTAGTTAGTTGTAAGAGGTCTTTCAGTTTGTCTTTAAGTTTGAGTTTATTGAAGACTACAATGCATTTTCTACAACCTGAAGGTCTTGAATATCTTTATCCTCCTTAGCTTCTTCGGCTTTGGGGAGATCAGTTTTCTCTTGGATAACGTCTTCGGTCTCCAAGCTCGGGATTACATATCCATCCGTGTCTGATAGTCACACAACAAGTTAAGATCGCCAAGATTGAGAATAAGCAGGAATTTCGCAGTTATAGAGTCAAGATCACAACTCTAGCAATCCAATTCAGAAAGCATTTAGGCTTTTACATTCGTCTTCTAAAAATCTCAACGATTCCATGCTTTCCCCGAAAGCTAAGCAGTATACAACAAGCCAAACCAAAAGCAACATACGATACAGAACTGAACATGATCTACACTACACTGCACTACAATCAGTGCTGATACTTGTCTCAGTCTTTAGGAAATGACAAATTAAAACACAATACAACACTAAACTCGCCTAAACGTAAAGAAGAGAAGCAAGCTCGATTAAAGAAAACAAACAAACACAAATTCACAATAAACAGGAAATTACCCCACTCGTCGTCGTCTGAAATTGAAGGAGTGGCGTGCACTGGAGAGTGATCCATCAGATGCCTCTGAGCATCGAAATTCCCCAAACTCCAAAATTCGCCGGACCGCCACAATCAGCTCTCGCCGGTATTTTGAGCCAGAGCTACGCTGACCCAGAGTCTGTTAATCGCGGATGAGACCAAAAAAAGATAAACCTACTGCAAAAGGTTTATTCTTATTCTGCTTAATGAGTTTGGACAATTACCTAAATGGGCCGGCAGAAGTAATGGCAGGCCCAATAGCCTCACACCAGCATCCGCGGGATATATTCCCGGCAGGCGGCGCTCCGCCGGTGGAGAACCCGAATGGGCCGACGACGCTGACTTTGCTTTCTTTCTTCTTAACCGCTTTCTTTACATTATTTACTATTAAAATAATCTTTAGTTCATTACCACAAAAGGAACTGATCTGATCGATTTACATTTGATGCTTCTATCATCAGATTCAATCCCACATACACAAGAATCCAATAAAAAAAACTTGAAAAAGAAAACAAGAACATAATCAACAAGTACGCAAAAAACGAAACCACAAAAAAAAAAAAAAAAAGAACTATCAAACTGGTATTATCGGTTGGTACGGTTAGCTTTGGATTTGGCTTTGGTTTGATTGCACACTGGTAGTCTGTTATAGGGGTGTTCGTTGTTCGGTATACCGACCGAAAAAACCGAAATACCGAAATTTCGGTACAAAATCGAACCGAACCGAAATATTCGGTTCGGTATTCGGTTCTTAAAAAAAAAAAAAAATCGGTAATTCAGTAAATTCGCTTCGGTATAGATTTTGAATTTCGGTAAATTCGGTATACCGAATTATCAAAATTTTAAAAATTAAAATATATTTTATTATATTAATATTGAAAATAAAATATATATATTACCGAATTTTTTATTATTAATATTTAAAATTTTAACCGAACTTACCGAAAAATTTCGGTACAAAACCGACCGAACCGATTTAGTTCGGTATTCGGTACCGACTAGGGGTGTACCGAAATTTCGGTTCGGTTCGGTATGGTATGTACCGAACGAACACCCCTAGTCTGTTACCGGCTGTGCCGTGCGATTTAGCACAACTTTTGTACCTCCTTTTATTTCTTTTTAGTGACCTTCCAAAAAAAAAAAAAAGAACTATCGAACAAGAACTCAAAAAAATGATCAATGCACACACTGCTTGAGTTTTTCAAATCTAACATGTCTGCCCAACTCTGCAGCTGAGCACGCCAGCAGAAGGCACAATATTATTCAAAAGCGACGCCGGCCGCGGGCCGAGCAACCATGCTCGACGCCTTTGTTGTGGTTAGCGAGCCTGAGACTCGCCGGAGGTCGCCGAAAATGGCCGCGGAAGGTGGCTGTGCGAACTGAAGATGGGAGCTGAAGGAATAAACTGAAGATAAGCCGCGATGAACAGTAGCCGTCGGATCAAGTTGGCGCGTTCTGACGGATGATATTCAAAAGCCGGAGATTGAATGCTGATCGTAGGATGAGGCGCGAATTAATCAAGGGCCACGATTAGAAGATGCATGATGACGCGGATGATAAATCTCGGCCCTCGGATTCAAGATCAGACGGCTCATGATGAAGGTGCCATTTACTTATAAAGGCGTTTCTTTGATGAGTCACGCGTTTTGCAAGGTGCTACGTGGCAGACTCTGGAGCGTAGGATCAGATCGATCGGACGGCTTGGATAAATCGGGCAGCATGGGTTAAGTGTGATCTTCAGTGTATAAATAGCAGTGTTTCAGGTTCGACGAGCTATCTTTCCGAGCTCGTAGTTTACTGTATAGTGAGAATCTCTAAGAGGTGATAACATGAAAGTTGTAGAGTGCTGGGAGAACTGTAACTTTCGTGTTGAGAGTAAAACGAGACGAGGCTCGGTTGATCCGTGGATGTAGGCTGAACTTCAGCCGAACCACGTTAAATTGCTGTGTTAGAGTGTGTGAGTTTTCTTCTCTGTTTTCGATCTATTTGAGCTGCGAATCGATCGAATCAATCCACGAGTGATACACACACTGAAAGCACGTCCAAATACGAGTCTAACGACGGTCCTCGATCAACAATTGGTGCGGTGAGCGTGGAGAACGGAGCAGTTTTCCCGGGAGTGACCGCAAGAGACTCGGTTTGGGATTTTTCGTCGGGACAATCGATTTTGGACCGATGAGGCTGCGGCTCAAGCTCGTTTCGGTTGGGAAGAGACTTGAGGAGGCTCGGATGCAGGTGGCGGTGTCGCAGGCCGCCACGGGAAGCGCGTCGGAGGTTGAAACAACGGCGAAGACGCGGGAAGAGCTTGCGGGAAAGCTGTCGGGTGAATCGGTGACGATCCGGGGCGAATTGCGGTTCGGGAGAGGTGTTGCGGGGATCCTAGGTGATACGAGGTTGGACCTAGAGGTTAGGAGGAACCTCGTGTGGATGGGAGGGCTGGAGAACGGCCGGAGCAACGCGAGAACTGCGGGAGAACGGATCAACGCCGGTGACAGGCAAGCTGGTTTTCGGCCGGTTTCGGAGGCACGATTTTCGTGTCTCGGTGGGTTGTCCGGTGGAGGCAACCGGTCCTACACGAAGTAGGGAATGTGGTGGCTCGATTGGTGGTCGAGGGAAGCCACGGTGACCTCGTCTTGAGGTGGAGCAAGGTCGTCGAAGTACCTTGGTTGGAGCAGTTTTGACAGAAAACTGCTCGGAGCTGCGATGTTTGGAGCTCGATTGCGAGCGGCTCAGGCTTGAGGTGGAGGCGATTCTACCTCGGATGGAGAGCATTCTCAGGCCACAAGAGCGGGTGAGCTCGGAGGTGGAAGAGAAGCGGAGGCTGTGATATCGTTGGGGCTTTTAGTTTAGGAGATTGGGCTGTGATATAGTAACTAGTAAGTTGTTCTAATAATGATGTTCTGCGTTGACAAGACTTTTGCATCTATTGACTAACATGTTCTTTTGTTTAATGAGCCTTGGGCTTTGCTTTTGACATGTGACAGCTTTTCTTTTTAACTTAGTAATGATATTCAAGGGTCCAATAGTGATTGATATCTTCGAAGGATCGTTGTGGGTTCGATTCACTTAAATTTTCTTTCTATTGTTTAGCTGCTCAATATCTTTCTACAGCTTGCTAGCTCCTTGCCAACCCTTTGCTTTAACGATTTTTGGATTAGTTGTAACATTAGCATTTTTATTTGCAATTCCTTTTGTTCTTTTCTTAATCTTAGAAACAGTCAAGCATGCGATACAAATTAAATCTTCAGATTATTATTTGCTAAACTTTTGTATATGTAGGCTACGTTTCGAGGTTCAGCTATCTGATGGAAGCGGAAATATGAATGCGACTATGGAGCAAAAAGAAGCTGAATATTTACTTGGAACAACCGCAGAAAAAATGATTGAGGCGGAAGAAAGTGTATGCTTTTCTTTTTTCTATTAAAATCTATTTAAATATCAATTTTCATATTTAACTTATTTTCACTTTTATAGGTACAAATATTCCAGCTTGCGTCCGTAAATAAGAAATTCAAGAATGTGCACTCTCTTTTCCGCCTTCGTTCATACAGCTTTAACGAAGCAGGACAAAGAACGGTTCGCTACGTAGTTATTGCATGGCTTCCAGACTCATCTACACCGTTTGCAACCTTCCCGGAGTGGAAACGACAGAAATTACGGCTAAATCAGAAAAAGAAATCCTACCCTCCTTCAGTATGAAAAGGAAGTTCGAAGTTCGAACCATCATCATCCGATGTCGATACTACATCAAAACAAGCAAAACAAGGATATATAGGTTACGACGATCACCCCTTACCAGGTTGAAATCAGTTGCTACTGCTACTTTCGTATATAAGAGTCGCAGCCGCATTTGGAAAATTTTCAACAATTTTTGACCTGTACGTATGCCATCTTTTGTCAGACTGTAAATCATTTTGTTTCAACAAATACAAGTACCACCTGATGTTGTTTTATATTATACTGCCATAGTATTTCTTGTCACGGGCTAAAATTTTATCCTAGCCGCATAACGTGCGGCTACTCCAACTAGTATAATAGAATGTGTGGCTTGTGTGACGGGGTCTATTTTGATTATTATTTGTATATGTAACACAACTTGTCTGCTTGTCATCATATAGAGTGTACTTGATACTGATAGTGAATGTCCCCACGTTTGATTTTCGCGTCATAATATTGTGTTTCTTTTTTTCAATTCCGAAGTACATGAAATAATTCCATAGAAATTAAAATTGCTATTGGTAATTATTCTTGAGCTATATATCCTCCGACTATAAAACATGGCTAAGCCCAGATGAATGAATCGTTGTAAAAGACATGTTTTAGGCCCTTTAGGACCAATATATAGCCTCACGGCCCACATCGACGTGCTAATACATTGTCTCCTCTCCTTGCCCATTATGAGCTGACTATTTTAAAGTGTTGTATAAATTAGTCGTATTTTTTTTAGAGTATTTCAACTTTAACTGATTTTGATATATGATCCCACATGACATACATCCTCACCTCATATAAGAAACAAATCATTCATCATAAACCGTCAAAAAACACACACCGAAACTTCGCCAAAAGCACAACAACAATGAAAAGAAAACAAAAACCCTAATAATCATTAGCCGACGACGACGGCCCACCTCCACCATCAGCACCACAACCCGCCCCTCGGCGGGTCCCACGAGTCATCACCGAAGGGTCCACTCGGTGAACCCCTCTCCTACGAGCCACGGGCGCGTACGGGCTCGCACCGCTGAGCTCTTGGGTCCTCATGCCGTTGAGCCACATGGTCAGCGGCCCGACGTACTCGGAAAATCCCAGCTCAGCGTGAGCGGCAATGACGTCCTCCGCGCTGATCGTCAGCCTACTCTCGCCCGCGCACCTACGGTTGGCCTCGGCCGTCACGCGCCGAACGTACTTCGTGACGCCGACCTGCACCAACTCCTTGACTTCGTCAGAGATTCTGCCGTTTTCGGGCAGAATTTTGCGCATTATGCGCACGGCGTTTACGAGCGGCAAGTAGATTTCTTCTTGCTGCACTCCTTCTTGGCGATGGGTTTGCTGCTGCTGTCGTGGTGGTTCGTCGTTGTTAGGGTTTTGATTATCTTCGTTGTTGGGAGGCGAATCTGTTGGGGTTGAGCGGTAATATTTAATTTTGGGCCAGCGGTAGTTGTATTTGGACCCCGCGACAATTTATCGGGATATTAATTAAAGCCGAAATGACACGAGAGAACACCGAGATTTTTACGTGGTTCGGCCAATACCGCCTACATCCACGGAGAGACATAGTTTTACTATATTGGAGAATATTACACCGTACAAAATAACGCTCGTGTTTAAACCCAAAAACCCGAGACCCCTTACCCACCCGGGTAATGTTTTTGTACCCACTCTCAACTACCCCAGTAAAACTAAACCCGCTCTCACCCTTATCCGCCCGGACAAGATTTCTCCCTTTTTTTTCTTTTCTTTCTCATTTTCTCTCTCTCTCACTCCACCCCTCTCTCTCTCTCCTCTCTCTCTCGTTGGGGTTGTTTTATGCTTGAGTGAGGAGCATACCTTTTATAGACAAACCTACACACAAAATACCAAAACACATTTGCTCATTGCTCACGTCATAGGAGGAAAACTCCTACTTTGCTTCTTTTAGCCAAGTTGAAAAATCAACAATCTCCCCCTTTTCAACATCAACGTCTTTAGAGAGCACTCCAGCGAACCCGAGAATGAGAGTAGCCCGTTCGTAAATACCACGAACGTCCATTGGCCTTCCTTGTAGCACCTACACATAATCCGAATCAAGAATTCTGATCCTACCCCACTTGATTCATTCAGCGGCCAATCTTATGTGCAGCTATGTTGAACCGACTCGACCCGTCGATTCCCGAAGAGGGACTTCGATGCAACCCCTTCTCCAGCAGGACTTTCCTTCTCACCATCGTCTGCCTTTATATCACGCGCGCGATTTTCGTGAACCCATCGAAGTCTGAGTATTATATCATACTCACGTCCAGACGATACAAACCTTTGCACTCTTCTCCCTTTGGTAGGACCATTTCTGCCACGTGTGATTTTCCCAGACTCCCCTTGCTATGAAACCCCATAGCCCTAAATCTGACTGGCTCGAGAATATTTAAAACTACGCAACTTTGGGACAATGTCACACCACCCAAAATGCGCACCGCTCCACCAACCATTTTGATCTTCCTCGTTCCAACACACCGAACAAAACAACGATATCCATCATCCCGTGAAGATCGAAAAAACCGTTCGCATTTTCCAGAACGCATCAAATACTCTTGGAGCAAACCCGAGTTTAATATCCTATTCCTGAGAACGAGCGCCAACATTAGAGACTGTGAGAACGTCTCTAAGATAAACCGTGTGCTACCTCCGTTGTGGAATTTTTCTAGCCACTTGTCCTTCTTCCTCCAAGTCGGACAATTTCTCCTGATGTGTCCTGGCTCACCACATTTGTAGCATCACATGCCCTTCCCGCCACCTGGATTTTGACCTGCTGTTGTCTCCAAATCCCCTGGCGTGTCACCTTCCTCTACGATTCACTCTGAAAAATAGTCAACACCCAGCTATCACCAAAACTTGACCGCCTTCTCTTTTCATGCTACAAAAAGAGTTGACTCCACCATCTACCGTCTTGTATCGGATGGTTGTGATCAAATTATTACCCGAATCAGGAAGTGAGGTAAGAAGTAACAGGGCCTTACTTCTTCCTCTCCGACACATCATGACCCCAAATCTTTCGTCATTTACTCCGACTTTCCTCGTCTCCCATCAAAGCTTATCACTCAGCATTGACAAACGAGCACATCCTTCACTCTTCTCTGTCGAAGAGTGAAACATCCCGCACCAGCACATTGTCGCACTTTGCTATCATCTGTCGGTATTATCCTTGCACAGATTCAACAGCCCGATCCAAACAGTACTGATCAGATAATTCCCAGCAACAGCTAGCAACACAGTACGATTGCCATAACTCGCCAAAACTCCACCGCCGCACAAGCTCCGCCCACACCGAGCATACCATCAACGATAACCATCTTGTACCATCATTTTCTCAGCACAAGACATCACCTCGTTGAACCTCGCTCTGACACTGGCTCCCCCCGATCGACGATCCCTTCTGATATCTTTTCTGATGTGGAAGTTCAGACATAGCTGCAACCACAGAGCATACTCAGATACTAGCTGGGCAAGGCTCTGATACCACTTGTTGGGGTTGAGCGGTAATATTTAATTTTGGGCCAGCGGTAGTTGTATTTGGACCCCGCGACAATTTATCGGGATATTAATTAAAGCCGAAATGACACGAGAGAACACCGAGATTTTTACGTGGTTCGGCCAATACCGCCTACATCCACGGAGAGACAATAGTTTTACTATATTGGAGAATATTACACCGTACAAAATAACGCTCGTGTTTAAACCCAAAAACCCGAGACCCCTTACCCACCCGGGTAATGTTTTTGTACCCACTCTCAACTACCCCAGTAAAACTAAACCCGCTCTCACCCTTATCCGCCCGGACAAGATTTCTCCCTTTTTTTTCTTTTCTTTCTCATTTTCTCTCTCTCTCACTCCACCCCTCTCTCTCTCTCCTCTCTCTCTCGTTGGGGTTGTTTTATGCTTGAGTGAGGAGCATACCTTTTATAGACAAACCTACACACAAAATACCAAAACACATTTGCTCATTGCTCACGTCATAGGAGGAAAACTCCTACTTTGCTTCTTTTAGCCAAGTTGAAAAATCAACAGAATCTGCGCAAAAAAAAAAAAAGACGTAAAAATAAGGATCACATTATCACGTAGGCGTCAAAAGATGACTTTTTTGGTAGCATTTTACGGTATGTGACAAAAAGTTACGGTATCTATAGATAGTTCGATCTTATAATGTATATACCTAGCTGCGAGGAACATGTCATCTGGGAAGTTAAGCATTTCGTTCTCCATCTTAAGTTCAAGGGGTAGATATGTGTTTTGCAGAGATGATTAAACTCTTGAAGCTAGAAAGTGCTGTTGAAGATGGTGTGAGATGAGGGAGATTATATATAGAGGTTTCGAGGTGTAGGTCATATGTACACGTGGCGCCATTTTTTTCTTCTGTTGACATTTAGGGTGTCCACAACAATAACACACTTACTGCCACATCAGCTTTTCTCTACATTTTCTTATATTTTATTCTATAACACTTTTATTCTACTTCTTCCCATAATAATAACACTACTATAACACGGCCCCACAACTATAAATAAATAATTTTTTTTTCTTCTCCCTCATTCTCTCTCCCCAATAATATTTTAATATTCTATAACACTGTCATAAATATGACACAATGTCATACTCATGACACGTCCACAATGGTGGTGTATCATATAAGTGCCATAGAGGGACACTGTTCACCCTCTATGTGTGTGTTTTTTTTTTTAATTTTTATTTCCTTTAATGATTTAATTTTGGTTGATTTTTATTTGGAATATTTATTTTGCACTGTGATAAATTAGATCGGAGAGACACAAGAGGACGATGAATAGTGGCTGTGCACTTGTGGCTGTGGGTCTCTCGAATATAATATGATAGTAATCAAATTAATAAAACTGGTATAATATGCTTATGAATCAATTCGGTTTCAATTAACTAAATATATGCTTGCAGTTCTTTTTACAGTTTTATCTTCTTTGAAAATATTAATATAATTCAAATTTATAATCTATAATCAGAAATTTCTTAATTATAATTTTCCTTAATATTTTAATTTATTACAAGTTTATCTTCAATTAATTTTTTATTTTTAAATAACTTAATTAATAATATAAAATGCTTAAAATATAAAATAATTTAATATATTTGTACACATTGATGTGCCAAACGTATAAATTAGTAAAAGTGGAATATATTGATAAAATATTATATAGCATAAATGTAGAGGAGTTGGCTGGAGTTTATAACTCTATATATGAAGGAATGATAATGTAGCAATTCTAAATCTGGAGGAATGGTTGGAGATGGCCTAAACAGCTCGTGAGGCCTCTGGTCACATCACAAATGCCAGGAGGGAAAAACACCTCAAAAAAGAAAAAAACACTCCTAAAAAGGAGACAAGACACCTCACAAGTCACAAGGAGGAAAAGACACTCTTATAAGAGGAAACTAAGTTCCCACACGGGAACACGAGCTGAAAGAAAACTATTCTCTAAAGCTACAACAAGAGCAACTAAGAACATACTAAAAATCAAGTTTAAAACTCCCTCTTAATGGCTATTAAACTAATCTGAAGTACGGGTCCCTTTCCTCCGTCTTCACTTTAAAGAGCTTGTATTCCTCATAAAGAACCGAACAAATGAGAAAGAACAAACTGACGGCAGTACGCCGAGGCGGGGGACAGCGAGGCAGCAGGTGGCAAGGCGGCTGCCGGCTGCAGTTCCGACGAGGCGCCGGCAAGGTGGGGCGACGAGGAAGGGCGACGATGTTCTTTTTTTTCTTTTTTTAAGATTCAAGAGAAAAGGGGAAGGAAAACCAGGGAAGAGAACGACAGAAAGGAAAGAAAAAGAACAATGGCTCCTCGTGAAGAGGGAGAGAGAGAGCGAAGAGGGAAACATCAAACTCCACTAAATTAGATTTGGCCACAAAAACTTGTAATAATTTGCAAGATACTCCTTTTTTAGTTCTTCTTGCCACTTCAATTTTTTAAAACAAAAAAGTTAATGAGAATTTTATGAATTCCGAGTTGCAAGCAACGAGATTCAAGAATATCAAGCAAGTTTCAAGAAGGTAACTTCCATGATCATCGTTGCCAGGAAATCTATAATGGAGCTTCCACAGCTTATATTTCTCAGAGATTGTCACAGTGGACGAATCGATAATAATCACAGTATCAAATGAAACTAAATCTGCATTAGAAGTTTCGATTCCGTTAGGCAAGAAAAAAGGAACTAACTGTACGAATTCTGGAAATTCGATGAGCTTAACACGTCGAAATCTTGGGATTCGTCTTCCACAACACATTCAAGAACTCTGTCCCAATAATACAACTGACAAATTGATGACCATGAGATGTACAAATTTCAACATCTTAGCTTCTTCGATCAAACCCTTCACCTGTAAGGAGAATTCCCACCCTGCGCAGTGACCAAGCTGTAATAAGCACTACGACCCCTCATAGCCATCAAGTCGTTGTGCGAGCCTTGCTCTGCAACTTTCCCATCTTTAATCACAGCAATGGAATTCGACCTCTGATCGTAGACAATCGATGAGCCACCACAATGCAAGTCCGACCCACCATCATCTTCTCCACCGCCGCCTGCACAAGGCTCTCAGACACGCTGTCGAGGGCGCTCGTCGCCTCGTCGAGCAATAAAATCGCCGGATCTTTCAGAATCGCGCGCGCCAGCGCACTCTGCTTTTGCTCGCCCGAGAGCTGAGTTCCTCTCTCTCCGCAGTGAGTGTCTGTTAGGATCGGACGGTATAAACAAACACTCGGACAGAATTTTGGCAGCGCAATTAATCAATGCGGCGAAATAAAACGAAAATCAACACGGCGATATAACGTGGAAAACCCCCTTCAAATCGACGGGGTAAAACCACGGGATCAAACGATCCAAAATCCACTATCGCCACTTCAAGTACAGCAAGATTACACCACAATCCAATCACAAACGAGATATGGCACCAAATCAAAGCTCCAAAACATCACAACTCAAAATCGGATCAAAGATCGAAGAACAATGACAGAAAAACGCAGCAGATTTATAAAATTCGTAACTCACAAACCAGACCTCCAAATGAAAAACGCTTCAGTGAGAATGAAGATCAATGAGTCTTCTACCTTCTCCTGAAATTTCAGGTCAATCCGACAACTTTTGCCCCTCCAAATGTGAGAATCCGAATATGTCGCTGGTAAGAAAATTGCAGAAATTTTTTTCTTTTTCTTAAGCTTGATCGATTGTTCCTTTGTGTGGTAGGTAAGATCCAATTAAAAACTGATGTTCCCCTATTTCTTTTTGCTGTATGTGGGCTGAAATCTGGGCTTTTATCCACATAGTTGGGAGCCCAAAACCCAACAAATCTTCCCCCTCACGACTATGTGGAGGAACTTGCCAAACCGGCGATCATACAACAAGCTTCAAACTTCGATCTCACCAACGACTTAGTCATCATATCAGCGCCATTATCATCGGTGTGAATCTTCTCAATTTCTAGCTGCTTGGCATCCAAAATCTCACGAATCCAATGATAACGCATATCAATATGCTTCGACTTCCAGTGAAACGTCGGATTCTTACTGAGATGTATAGCACTCTGCCTGTCACAGAATAAGACATACCTTTGCTGATCAAAACCAAGCTCACTCATAAAGTTCTTCATCCAAAGAAGTTCTTTGCAGGTTTCCGTAACAGCAATAAATTCAGCTTCTGTCGTAGACAAAGCAATACACTTCTGAAGTCTCGACTGCCAAGAAACAGTTCCCCTGCAAAAGTAATCAAATAGCCCGAAGTAGATTTCCTCGTATCCATATCTCCTGCCAGATCTGAATCTGTATAACCAACAAGAAAAGGCTCGTCAGAACCAAAACACAATCTTATGTTGGGCGTACCTCGGAGATATCTCAAAATCCATTTCACAGCATTCCAATGCTCTTTCCCTGGATTAGACATGAATCTACTAACAACTCCAACTGCATGAGCTAAATCGGGTCGAGTACACACCATAGCATACATAAGACTACCAATGGCAGATGAATAGGGAACACGGTCCATAACTTCTTTTTCTTTCTCATCTGTAGGGCACTGAGTCATGCTCAATCTAATAAAGGTAGCAAGAGGGGTACTAACCGATTTTGCCTTCTCCATATTAAATTATTGCAGTATCTTTTCGATATATTTTTCTTGAGATAACCACAACTTCTTCTCTTTTCGGTCACGTGTGATCCTCATCCCAAGAATATATTGAGCTGGCCCCAAATCCTTCATCGAGAAATGCTTGCTCAAGTCCTTCTTTAACGTGTAGATTCGAGATGGCGAAGAACCTACAATAAGCATATCATCAACATAAAGCAATAAAATGATGATATCATCATCAGGGAATCTCTGCATAAAAACACAATGGTCAGTATCATTCTTCTTATACCCTTCTTGAATCATCACCGATTCAAACTTCTTATACCATTGTCTCGGAGCTTGTTTCAAGCCATACAAGCTCTTCTTCAACCTGCAGACATAATTCTCCTTCCCTTTCTCAACAAAACCGTCAGGTTGCTCCATATAAATTTCTTCATCAAGGTCACCGTGAAGAAAAGCAGTCTTGACATCCATCTGTTCAATCTCAAAATCAAGACTCGCTGCCAAACCTAAAACGACACGAATCGAAGTCATCTTCACAACTGGCGAAAAAATCTCACTAAAATCAATCCCCTGCTTCTGACTGAAGCCTTTGACAACCAACCTGGATTTAAATCTGGGAGAGAGTGAGTGTTCTTCATACTTCACCTTGTAAATCAACCTGTTCTTCAAGGCCCTTTTACCTTTTGGAAGCTCCACCAGTTCATACGTGTCATTTACTCGTAAAGAATCCATCTCTTCTTTCATAGAAGCAATCCACTTATCTTTATCTGGACTTTGAATGGCTTCATCGTAACTCTCTGGCTCTCCTTCACTAGTAAGAAGCACAAACTCGTCGGATGAGTAACGAGTAGAAGGTCGTCGCTCTCTAGTAGATCTTCTAACAGAAGGTTCTGATAAGTCAATATGTGTCTCCTCCTGCTGATCAACATCATCGGCAACATGATCATCAACTTGACTCTGGGCTTCACTTGGATTTGGTGTAAGTAAATGATCCAAATCAATTAAGTGATCATTTTGAATAACCGACTTCTCAGATTTATTGATATCCTCAATAGTCTGATCCTCCATAAAGATAACATCACGACTTTAGATAAGCTTCTTATCAACGGGATCATAACATCTGTAGCCAAACTCGTCATCGCCATAGCCAAGAAAAATGCACTGTCTTGTTTTGGCATCCAACTTTGATCTTTCATCTCTTGGGACATGCACAAAACATTTGCACCCGAAAACTCTCAAATAGTCATATGAACATCCTTACCATACCAGACTTTGTCATGAACATCACCCTGCAAAGCATGAAGGAGTCAAATTAATAATACGAGTAACCGTATATAAAGCCTCACCCCAAAAAATATTGAGGTAACTTTGCTTCTGACAGCAAACATCTGACTCTCTCCATCAATGTTCCGTTCATCCGTTCAGCTAAGCCATTCAATTGAGGAGTTTTAGGTGGTGTTTTGTGATGCCGAATACCATATTGTCGACAATAAGCATCAAATGGTCCGCGATATTCACCTCCGTTGTCTGTTCTGATGCACTTCAACTTCTTCCCTGTCTCCCGCTCAACAGAAACATGAAACTCAATGAAAGCATCAAGTACCTGATCCTTTGACTCCAAAGCTCGGACCCATAACTTCCGCGAGTGGTCATCAATAAATGTGACAAAATAAGAAGCACCTCCAAACGATTTCACCTTCAAAGGACCGCAAACATCTGAGTGAACTAACTCAAGCAAACATCCTTTTTGTGAGGTGGATGATGATGAAAAGAAACTCATTTCTGCTTTCCAGCTAAGCAATGCATACATCTGTCTAACTTAGCGCCTTTCAAGCCGGGAAGTAAATTCTTCTTGGCCAAACAATCGAGCCCTTTCTCGCTGATGTGACTCAATCTTCGATGCCAAAGACTAGAAGAATTCCCACTATCAACTGTGTTCACAACACTAGCAGAAACATTAGTATTAAGCCAATACAATCTTACCACGAGCCACGATCAAAGAGCCTCGAGTGATCTTCCAATGTCCATCACCAAAGTGGCAAGAATAACCCTCATCATCAAGCTTTCCAGTAGACATGAGATGCAATCGAACATCAGGAGCATGTCTAACCTCCTTCAATACCAACTTCGAACCCAATCCTGTGTCCAAACAAATAGTGCCAACGCCTATCACCTTCGCTAAACCATCATTTCCCATCTTCAGAACTCCAAAATTACCCGGAGTATATGATGAAAAGAATTCCCGATTAGCCGTAACATGATAAGCTGCACCGCTGTCCAAGACCCAACTAGTCTCGCCTTTCACAAGATTGATTCCATCATCGTTGTAGACAATAACAAGATTATCAGGAGTAGTGGTGGTATTCACGCGATCATCACTGTTGTCAACATTCTTCTTTGACTGCTCCTTCTTCAACTTATAGCAGTTCGATCTTGACTTGCTTCTTCCTCTGCTCTTGCCTCGGTTGGTGCTACTCTCACCCATATTTCTGCTTCTCCCCTATGTTCAGTAACCAATACCTCAGAATGTGACGAAGTACCTTGCGTTTTCCTTCTCACCTCCTCATTCAAAACGCCGCTCTTGACGTACTCTAAGGTTACCAAACCATTGGGGGCCGAATTGGTCAATGAAACTCTAAAACTTTCCCAAGAATCAGGGAGAGTATTTAACAGCCATAAACCAAGAACCTTCGATTCAAACTTAACGCCCATGCCAAACAATTGAGCAAAACACCCTTGAAACTCATTGATGTGGTCAGAAATGGACGTGTTTTCTTGATATCGTAAATGCATCGCCTGCTTCAAAAGGAACAATTATTGTTACCTGTTTTGGAAGCATATAACATCTCAAGCTTTTCCCACAATGACTTCGCGAGCGTCTCATTCACTATATGATTCAACACATTGTCTTCAACCCATTGTCGAATAAAACAACATACTTGAAGGTGCTCAAATTCCCATTGCTCATCCGTTTTTGAATCAGGCTTTGATAACACGAAGACCGGAAGATGCAAATTCTTTACAAATAGTAGATCCTTCATCTTGCCTTTCCACTTATGATAATTCGCGCCGTTCAAACAAACCATTCTATTCAAATTCGCCTCCATCCTGCACTGATCAAAGAATACCGACAAAAAACCAACCGACAAGCTCTGATACCACTCTTGTAGGTCCACTTATTACCAAAAAAGGATCAAAATATTATTAGAAAGATTAAGACCGTATGAAGCACCTTTTAGTATGTGTTTGTGTGTGTGTTTATCGAGAACTGCTTCAAGGAATTTTCTTTTGATAAACCCTAACAAGGGTAAATATGGGCTTTATATACCACAACTCTTTGGTATATTAAAGCCCAAGTCCAAAACTTCTACAAAATACAAGTTGTCTCCCCAAACTACTACAACCCAAGAACAAGAAACAAAGACCCAAAACTTAAATAACTAGAGGACACTACAACTAATTCCTAACAATATTTACCCTTGTTAGGGTTTATCAAAAGAAAATTCCTTGAAGCAGTTCTCGATAAACAAACACACAAACACACACTAAAAGGTGCTTCATACGGTCTTAATCTTTCTAATAATCTTTTGATCCTAGTTTGGTAACAAGTGGACCTACAAGTGGTATCAGAGCAAAACGTGGATCGATCTCATCAATTTGAATCCAGTTTTGTTCGATTCTGAAAAGATTTGAAAGAACGTTTGCTCAAAATCCATTTTCGATTTTTCATTGATGTGCCTTTTAAATCGTTTTTTAACCATCTTTTGGTGAGGAAAAATCGTTAATGAGTGCATTTCTGTTCTTTCACATAGATTTTAGTCAAGTTTGAGTTGTTTTGAAACTAGAAAATCGAGTCTGAAATCTATTTTTACTGGGTCTGTTATTCACTTTCGGGTAGAATTCTCACACAGCTTCTTGAATTTTGAAGGATTCGATGGAGATGCTTTAATTTCGCAGGAATCGCCTGATTCCAATCATATAAGGGAAAATCGGTCGATTGCACCACAATCGTCCGATTTAAGCCTCGGCGATTTCCAGTCTCTAAGACTAAATCGCCCGATTTCCTTCCTTCTTGCAAGAGAGAAATCATATGATTCCACAGAGTCGCCCGATTTCACTGTAGCGAACATGATCTCTCTTCAAAACACTAATTGGTAGTTTGAGTCAAATCGCCCGATTTGATAAATCATCCGATTAATAAAATTGTTCGATTTAACCTTACACGATTTCGCTCAAATTGTCCGATTGACACATTCTTACCTTACCACAAATCGTCCGATTTAAATCTCTTAGTAATAAGCTCTTCTTAACTAAAGTCATCCGAATCAAATCCTTTTAAGTCTCGCCCGAAACATATCTCGTCCGATTCAGTTTCTGACCCAACCTATCCAAGTAAATTTGTTGAGTCGCCCGATTTAGATCAACATCAAGTCACTCAATTTTCACAATTAGGATCTGTGCTGTCCCACTCTAGCTCTTAACCCGTTCGATCAATTTAAAACTGAAATCGTCCGATTTATTTTCTTAACAAGAGTTGCAAGAACCAAAAGTTTTGAAGTAAAATCCACTAGTCTTGGTTTCTTTTCTTGCAACAACCACCATATTATAATATAAATAAAATAAGAATACTAAATATTATCCTTATTTATTTCAAACTTGACTAAAATTGTTCGAGACTAACATTTCATTTCGCAGATCACTTCCACGTAACGATCACTACCAAACAACAAATGGATTCCTTAGCCATGGGAAGCGACACCCGTGTTCCAGTTCTGAGGCGCGGAGACTTCGGAGTCTGGAGAAGCAGATTCCTGAACTTTCTTGAAATAAAGGAAAATGGCGAAGACATCATCGATTCTCTTGAGAATGGACCACAACAATTCTGGGTCACAGTCCGTGGTGACAATACCGTCACCCCAGCAGTTCAAGAGAGCACAATACTTAAAACTCCAGCACAATACAATGATGCAGAAAAGAAACGAGCTAAAGCAGATCTTCTGGCAAGAAATTATTTGATGCAAGCGTTACCTAATGACATACTGATTCAAGTGGATAGCTTTCCAACCGCTAAAGCAATGTGGGATGAGATTGCAAAATTAATGCAAGGAACAGAGAGTGGACTAAGAGCCAAGAAAGCCAACACCCTTGCAGCATACGATTCATTCAAGGCTAAGCCTGATGAGCAAATCAGCGAGACCTACAACAGGTTCATGGTCCTCGTGAACGAACTAAGGAAGATAAACATCATAAAAACTATCATGGAACTCAATGTCAAATTTCTTACCTCCCTACCTCCAGAATGGAAGAGAGTCACCACACACTTCAGGCTTAACAAGGACCTAGATCAGATTGATATTCATAGTGTTTACGAAAGTCTGGAGCAGCACAATGACGACGTTTATGAAGCGATCTGTCACGGACCTAGACTTTGGCTTGCTAGCTCCCGTGCGGCACCTAGTCCTTTAAGCAGCCCCTCGCGTGCTTTACTAGGTCAGCCTCCCAAACGCTCTCGAAAGAAAGCAAGATGTCGGACAACCCTCGGCTTGAACGTGCCTAAGTGCAAGAGGAAAACCACACAAGTGTTGTAGAGAGAGAACTCGACTCTTTCTCACACTAAAGGATTACAAGGAAGGCTTTTACCACTTGTTCGATGGATACAAATGAACTACTCTAAGCCCCTATATATACAAGTTGTCCAACCCGATGGACGGCTAAGATCTACCCGATCTAATGGCTATTATTTACAATCTAGATTATTCTAGGAATATGCAAAGGCATATTCCTCTCTAGAGAGTTCCATAGCATTCTTCACACTTGGACTCTTTGACTCTCTAGAATGCCCCGCAATGTTACGCACGGTTCCACGATCTTCCGGAAGGTTCTACACGAATCCGGATGGGCCAACAATCGTGGTAAACCTCATTAGCCCCGTCTCCCTCTCTAACGGGTGCTGCATGCCTCGGCCTCGCTTGGTTAGATCGACGTCCCGCACGCGACAAGCTTGGCCGGTCCCAAAAGTCTTGTTCTGGGGCGCCTCGACACTCTTGGCTCGCAAGGTCATCGCCCGATTTGCCCCGACTCTTGGTCAAATTTGTGAGGGCGTGACATCCTCCCCCACCCAAATCGGCAACGTCCCCGTTGCCGTGCCTCTGCATCTCATGCTTTGGCCCCTTCGGATGCCTAGTCTTGCCCCCATTGCCCTCTGAAGTCTTCAACTTCCTTGGCATGGCCCTGACTTGGTCACCCGAATTGAATCCTCTCGGCCGAGTCCCTACTTCAGCCGTTTTGTTGGTGTGAGCAGCATCCTCGCATCTCCCCGAGTCCCCCTTGGCTTCGGCTGGCACCCCTGTGCCTAACATGCTTGGATTGTTGCTGGCACACCCTTGTTCGAGTCGCATGCTCGCCATGCGTCTCGGCTCCCCGGTCTCGCCTATTGCCTCCTCGGATATTATGGGCACCGAGCACTTCCCGTCCTGCCCAAACAAATACAACGAGCTATGCATAGGCATAAGGATGGCTTTGGACTTACCCATGAAGTCCATGCCCAACACGAGTGTGTGGTCGTCCATCGGCACCACCGTGAAGTCTGCCTGGCCCTCCCAAGCACCAATTTGTAGCTTCACCGCTCGAGCTACCCCGCACACGGTCGTGTATTCGGACACCATCTTGACCCTCCCCTTGAAGGCCCCAATATTAAGCCCCAATTTCTTGGCCTCGGCCTCCGTCACGAAATTGTGGCTTGCCCCGGTATCGAGTAATGCCTTGGTCTCCTTGCCATTCACCTTTGCCTCGACGAACATGCGCCCCTCGCATGGTCGCACAGGTGGTAGCTTGATGTCCATGGCACTCAACACTTGAATGGCCTCCTCACCACTCAAGACTCGAGCAGCCCCAAGCCTCTGCTCGGGCGCTTCCTCCATTTCTTGCGCTTCCCCTTGCGCAATCATGGCCGTGAGCATCCCCCTCTTGGGGCATTCCGACACCTTATGAGGCCCCCTGCATAGAAAGCAACCCCCCTTGGGCACTAACGCTTTCTTCTTGTCCTCATAGTCTCGTCGGCCTTGCGTGGATCCCCGGTCTCTACTAGGTGATCGCGCCGCGTCCCGCTCACGAACATGGGTCTCTCCCCCACCTTTGGCTGAGCCCTCTTGCTCGCGCCTTGGAGCTTCCCTCTGGTACTCCATGAGTGACTCGGCAACCATTATGGCCTCGTCCACCGACTTGACACCCCGACGTTGGACTTCCTGCCTAGCCCAACTTTGTAGCCCATCAATGAAGTTGAACAACCTATCATCGTCCGTGATGGTAGGAATCTGAAGAGTCAGCATCGTGAACTCATCCACGTATGCCTGAATTGAGCCTCGGTGCTTCAATTCCCGCAACTTCTTCCTTGCTTCATAGACCACATTCTCGGGATAGAAGTGGCACTTGAGTTCCCTCTTGAACTCCTCCCACGTGTCCAAGCCACGCGCGCCCCTCTCTATGTCAGCATGCACACGTCTCCACCATAACGCTGCAGTCTCGGTGAGGTAGTTGCTTGCGGTACGGATCTTGCACGCCTCCTCTAGGATGCCTAGATCCTCAAAGTACCGCTCCATTCGCCAAAGATAGTCCTCCACTAGCTTGGCGTCCCGCTTGCCGTTGAACCCACACGGCTTTGGCACATCAATAGGCCTTTGGCTAGTCGATCCCCCTGTCGAGCTAGCTCCGTTGCCTCCCCCGATTAGTGCCAACCTTCGGCATAATGCCACTTGCTCTTGCAGCGAATCCATGGCCTCCCTCATTTTGGCCATCTCGCCCCGCAAGACCTCGTTCTCGGCCTTCAGGACCTCGTTGGCTTCCCTCAATGCCTTCGACTCCTCCTTCGTGGCCTCGAACTCTTTGAGAACCTGCCCCTGCAAGGTCTCAACAGTATCCCTTACCGTTACAACCATCTCAATGTCGGCCTTGACCTTGTCGAGCTCCTCATGAACGTGCTCCTCTAGAGTTTCCACGTTCCCCTCGACGTCCTCGAGCCGCCCCCCTATGGTTGCAACAATTTGGCCCATCTCCGCGATGGTGCCTTCCAGCGGACAAGGGTCTCGCGCCTTCGATTGATCCCGCTTTTTCCTCCCACCTTGGCTAGGAGCCGGCTCACGACCCCTCTCCTTGTTCACTTGCGCATTTGTCTCGGCCATCTTCGCTAACTTTGGCTCTGATACCACTTGTCACGGACCTAGACTTTGGCTTGCTAGCTCCCGTGCGGCACCTAGTCCTTTAAGCAGCCCCTCGCGTGCTTTACTAGGTCAGCCTCCCAAACGCTCTCGAAAGAAAGCAAGATGTCGGACAACCCTCGGCTTGAACGTGCCTAAGTGCAAGAGGAAAACCACACAAGTGTTGTAGAGAGAGAACTCGACTCTTTCTCACACTAAAGGATTACAAGGAAGGCTTTTACCACTTGTTCGATGGATACAAATGAACTACTCTAAGCCCCTATATATACAAGTTGTCCAACCCGATGGACGGCTAAGATCTACCCGATCTAATGGCTATTATTTACAATCTAGATTATTCTAGGAATATGCAAAGGCATATTCCTCTCTAGAGAGTTCCATAGCATTCTTCACACTTGGACTCTTTGACTCTCTAGAATGCCCCGCAATGTTACGCACGGTTCCACGATCTTCCGGAAGGTTCTACACGAATCCGGATGGGCCAACAATCGTGGTAAACCTCATTAGCCCCGTCTCCCTCTCTAACGGGTGCTGCATGCCTCGGCCTCGCTTGGTTAGATCGACGTCCCGCACGCGACAAGCTTGGCCGGTCCCAAAAGTCTTGTTCTGGGGCGCCTCGACACTCTTGGCTCGCAAGGTCATCGCCCGATTTGCCCCGACTCTTGGTCAAATTTGTGAGGGCGTGACAGATCGGAGAGAAGAAAGGTAAAGCAATCATGGACACAGTTGCCCTAGTGACAGATACTAATCTTAAGAAAAGTGCAAAAGCTGCAAAGAGTAAGTCTGTTAAGTCCTCCAGTCCATTAGAAAGTGAAGACTCTGAGTCAGAATCAGACCCTGAATTCAAAGATTTCGAGAAGCACGTGGCTTTTATAACGAAAAGAATGGCAAAACAATATTTCAAAAAAATCATCATCATCTGCCAATCGTCAGAGAGTCTCATCAAGTTCCAAACAGCCGCCAAAGCCTTTTCAACAACCTGATACTAGGAATGACTCTGAGCCTAGCAAATGCTTCAATTGTGGAAAGCCTGGACACTTCGCTAGAGACTGTTACCTTCCCAAGAAAAAGGATGAAGAGTACTACACCAGAAAACTTCAACTGCTCAAGCAGAAGAAATCTGGAACCGCATTAATGGCTGAACAAGACCACTGGCTAGACGATACATCTGAAAGTGAGACAGAGAAGATAGTCCTGATGGCTTTGGTGGAAGAAGATGACTCTGAGCAAAAGAACATGGAAGCCAATGCTGATAGTGAAGACAAGGAGCTGTCTTCCAGAAAGGAGGTAGAAACTCTTAACCTAAGACTGTATTCTGACTTCAAGATCAAAACATTATCCTTCAAAATGAACTTAAATACCTCAGGTCAACAGAAGTGAAGTTATCTAACACATTAGAAATCCTGGATACGACCCGTGAGGAAGTATGTAGATTAGAAACTTGCTTAGTTGACTTGAGAGCTAACCTATCTGAATCTGAATCAAAGATCAATGACTTACAGGCTCGTTTTGACAATAACTATGCATGCCTGCTTAAGCAATTACGAGAGAATAGCAACCTAGAATGTCTGCTAGAGGTAGCACAGTCTAAAATTGATAGTCGTGACTTAGAAATCGAAGGTTTGAAAACACAGATTAGAGAGCTAAAGGACAAATTGACAACTTGCAACGATGAGCGAATCAACAAAACATGCGAGTTCGATATCCTAAATAAAGAACGTGCAAAATTGTATGCTAAGATTAAGAAGCTAGAAGACTTACTTGTTAGGAGAGGACAATCAGATAGAACGATCTTCATGAATAAGCCTAGAGACATAGAATTCTATGACCCACATGAAGGTTTAGGCTTCAATCCAAACTCTATAGTAAAGAGACCACTACCTCTTTATGATGTTAGTTTCTCCGGGTTAAATCTGCCTTATCTATGCCTTTCACAAGCTCATCTGCGCATGATGCACTAGAAGAGAAAAAGAGAAATAGGAAAGATTGGGCAGAAATCACTATTAACTATGAAGAACTTTATGATAGTTACAAGACGAGGGAAATACCATTGTCTAATCCCGATGACTACTTACTTATTTATCCGCCTTCGTCTAATGAAGTAGGTGTCGAAGAACCAAATATCTCTAATGCATATATACCAACTAAAATCAGAGTAATATCTTGACTTGCAATCAAACCTGGAATCTGAAAGGATAAAGTTCCAGATAGAGAATGGAATACTGCTTAGTATAATTTCCTCACTTGAAAAAGAAATCGACAGCAGCAGAACTACAGTCTCAACTCTAGAGTCAGAAAGGATAACTCTCCAAGTAGAGAATAAGATTCTATTAAGTATAATTTCCTCTCTAGAGACTCAAATCGACATCGGCATAGCTTCAGGATCTTCACAAATTCCTTTAACCAAATGTCAAATATCCATCCCCACCGACACTAGAAAGAAAAGAAAGCAGATTGCATCTGGTAAATCTAAGCTTACTTACCCATCCTTGCATGTGCTCACAGGCAATCCTCTAAATAAGAAAGGGAAGAAGAAAGCCACAGGAGACAGTCTACCAAAGAGCGATGTCGCTTATTCCTCTAAAAAGAAGCAGCCTGTTGATTTTGAAGCGTCTAGTTCTAATTTTTGTAATAGGCGTCAATTGTGTGCTAATAATTATCCTGCTGAATCTTCGTCTATTCTTCTTAAGCCTGTAACGACTACTAAGAATCGTACCTACTATTCTAGCTATGATGATGCTTTTATCTTAAACGCTAAATACCAATCTACCAATGTCAGTACTTCCAAGGAAACACCACCATCCTCTCTTAAATCAAAGTACAAACCTGATAAAAGAGAAGGACAAGCCAACAAAGTCAAAGCTATAGGAATGCGTAGCATATGGGTTACAAAACAACAACTCAGAGCATGGACAAATCACTGTCATCCTCTTGGAATTAGAAAGATATGGGTCCCTAAGCAATCAACTGGAGTTGTAGATAAATTTAATACTGACCTTAGAAACAGACCCATAAGAAAGGCATACACAGACTATAAAACTAATAAGGGAGGACCCGTCCTTAAATGGGTACCTAAATCCCATTGATTATTTTTGCAGATCCGTCATGTGTGGATACTTGATTCTGGTTGCTCTACACACATGGCTGGAAGAAAAGAGCTTTTGAGTAACTACACCGAGCAATTTGGTGGAAATGTGCGCTTTGGAAACAACCACGCGGCTCCTATCTTAGGACATGGCGATCTAATTCATGACAACCTGACGATCAAGGGGATTTCATATGTTAAGGGTCTCAGTCAGAATCTCTTCAGCATTGGTCAATTCTGCGACAGACAACTAAAGGTTCAATTTCATGCTGAAGGTTGCGGTATTAC
The DNA here is from genome assembly GCA_027422505.1 of Craterostigma plantagineum. Taxonomy (NCBI): domain Eukaryota; kingdom Viridiplantae; phylum Streptophyta; class Magnoliopsida; order Lamiales; family Linderniaceae; genus Craterostigma; species Craterostigma plantagineum. The sequence continues at coordinate 206,218 of JAPQWV010000117.1, forward strand.
TGATAAGAGTCTTCGAGACATTCTAACTGGAACGAGGAAGACAAATCTTTATACCATCGACTTGAAAACTACTCGACCCTCGTCTAAACTGTGTCTCATGACGAAGAGCTCAATTCAACAAAGTGACCTTTGGCATCAAAGGCTTTCCCACCTCAACATCAAAACATTGAATAGACTACACACTGACAAACTAGTGAGTGGATTACCAGCCTTGAAATATCACAAGGAACATCTCTGTAGTGCGTGCGAAATGGGGAAAATGAGAAGAGCATCACACAAGGCAAAGCTCGTAGCCTCAACGTCCCGACCACTAGAACTGCTACACATGGATCTGTGTGGACCTATGAGAGTACAAAGTATCAACGGACGAAAATACGTTCTGGTAATAGTGGATGACTTCTCTCGATATACATGGACAAGATACCTTAGGACGAAAGATGAGACGCCCGACTTGATCATTGACTTTGTGAGGAAAACTCAGAACTCACTGGAATGTAATGTTCAAGTGATTCGAACAGACAATGGTACTGATTCAAGAATCAATTGTTTGACAATTTCTACTCATCACTTGGTATCACACAGCAATTCGCAGCAGCTAGGACACCCCAACAGAATGGAGTCGTGGAAAGAAGAAATCGTAGTCTAGTTGAAGCAGCTCGCACAATGCTAATACAATCAAAACTTCCTCATTTTCTCTGGGCCGAAGCAGTCAACACAGCTTGCTTCACTCAGAACAGAACCAGCATTCATAAAAGATTCGAAAAAACTCCTTACGAGCTCATCAACAAAAGGATACCAGACATCAGGTTTCTTCGAGTATTTGGCTGCAAATGCTTCGTTCTAAATGATAGAGAAGATCGAGGAAAATTCGATCCTAAAGCAGTCGAAGGGATATTCATTGGATACTCTGCTGAGTCCAGGGCTTACAGAATCTACCTGCCACAAAAACGAACTGTCATGGAAAGTGCAAATGTTACGTTTGATGAAGCGCCGTCTATTGATGCTGAACAGATAAGTCCACAACCTGGAGTCTTAAGAGTATTAACTGAAGAGCAACATAACTCTTCAACCGAAGAGGGATCTTCTTCTTCACAGACACTTGATGAAGATGAACTGAATCTCCTGTTTGATCAGCTATATATATGCCCTCGCCCACAACTGAATGATACAACAGTTCCGTCGATACAAACTTCAACAGATGCCGATGAGATGACTTCAAGTATCCCACCTCAGCTTCAAACAAATCCTCAGCAAATCCACAATGAAGATGTAGGGAATGTTTCATCGGATAATTCAGGTAACGAAGACCTAACCCCCATTGAAATCTCTAGTACCAGCGAAGCTGAACCTAGTGAGGAGCTTGACCATGAGGAATTGAGTCAACCACTTCCTCACGCAAGGAAATGGACTAGAGCTCACCCAACGTCTCAAATTATCGGAGATCCTAATCAAGGAATAAGCACACGATCGTCAACACTAAACGAGAATTTATATGCTTGCTTTCTAAGTCAAAGGGAACCAAGTAAGATCGAAGATACATTAGCTGATCCGGACTGGATACAAGCCATGCAGGAAGAAATCAATCAATTTGAGCGACTCCAAGTGTGGAAATTAGTCCCAAGACCACCAGGCAAAACAATTATAGGAACCAAATGGGTCTTCAAAAACAAAAGAGATGAAGATGGAATCGTCATTCGGAACAAGGCCCGATTGGTGGCTAAAGGCTACAACCAACAAGAAGGAATTGACTACGACGAAACCTTTGCTCCAGTCGCTCGAATTGAAGCAATCCGACTATTTCTTGCGTATGCTGCTCACAAAAACTTCACCGTTTATCAGATGGACGTCAAGACAGCCTTCCTCAACGGGGTACTAAAAGAAGAAGTCTACGTAGCCCAACCTACCGTCTTTGTGAGTGAAACTCATCCTGACCATGTGTACTTCCTAGAGAAAGCTCTATATGGACTAAAACAAGCCCCACGTGCTTGGTACGAGGCACTCTCAGATTTTTTGATTAAATCAGGATTCACGAAAGGCAAGATTGACACAACCCTCTTCATCAAAAGACATAAATCAGGAATTCTCCTCGTGCAAATATATGTTGATGATATCATCTTTGGGTCCCCAAATCCAAAATTGTGCAAAGAATTTGGCGATTTAATGAAGACGAAGTTCGAAATGAGCATGATGGGAGAACTCAACTTTTTTCTTGGACTTCAAGTTAAACAACTGTCAGAAGGCATCTTTATTAACCAATCAAATACATCCACGACGTACTCAAGAAGTACAACTTGGATAATTCAACTACGAAGAACACCCCAATGTCTCCCTCCTGTAAGCTTGACTCAGACCCAGATGGAAAGCCAGTCAATCCAACCACATATCGGGAATTATCGGATCACTCATGTATCTCACAGCCAGCAGACCTGACATTGTTTTCGCCACATGTCTATGCGCTCGATTCCAAGCCAATCCAAAGGAGTCACACATGCTAGCTGTGAAGAGAATAATGAAGTATCTCAAAGGAACCCCAACACTTGGACTATGGTATCCTAAGAACTCAAATTTTCAATTACTTGGTTATACTGACGCGGATTTTGCAGGATGTAAGATGGACAGGAAATGTACATCAGGAGGACTACAATTCTTAGGTGACAAACTAGTAAGTTGGTCGTCTAAGAAGCAAAACTGTGTATCCACATCCACTGCCGAGGCGGAGTACGTAGCTGCGGCGAGTTGCTGCTCACAAATTCTGTGGTTGCGAACGCAATTACATGATTACGGGTTTGATTTCAATAATATTCCTATATATAGCGACTCAAAGAGCGCCATAGCCATTACTTGTAACCCTGTTCACCATTCTCGCACAAAGCACATAGATCTTAGGTATCACTTCATAAAAGACCATGTGGAGAAGGGCACAATCGCCATGTACTTCGTAAATACCGAGGTTCAGTTGGCTGACTTATTTACCAAGGCATTGGATGAAACACGATTCCATTTCCTTGTATCTGAGTTAGGCATGCTGAATCGTGAACCTTAGAAAATCTACCTCCACGACGCCTTTTGTAAGAGTGTACATATAATTCATTAAAAAAAATAAAAAAATAAAAAATAAAAAACAAAAATAAAAAAAAAAATAATAAAAAAACAATAAATATATATATATATATATATATATATATATGCTTTGTTTGATGGGGAGTTGTAAGTCTTGCTCTAATCTAGGGGGAGCTTCAGAACGATATGCATAAGTTAACGATATATATATGCTTTGTTTGATGGGGAGTTGTAAGTCTTGCTCTAATCTAGGGGGAGCTTCAGAACGATATGCATAAGTTAAGGGGGAGTAGTGTTCTTCGCAAACTGATTTTAAATGACCCATCCATTCTTCCAAATGCCGTAAACATCAAAATAACTCAAACACAAAAAACATCTTCACAATCTCAAAACACTCCAACAACGCAAATCATGAAAATAATATTACATCACATTGACTCAAAAACCAGTACGGCTTGTAAGAACCCAAAACAGAATAGCCACCAAAACAACGATCAAGCACATAAGGAACAAAATCTCGAGCACTAACATTTCCAGATTGTGATTAAAGCGACGCACTAACTCGTGTTTCTTGTCCTCCTCCTGGTCTCGCTGCTGATTCCAGTTCATCGTTAGGAACTTGATTCTCTTGATTAAAAGGTTTACGATCTTACCATGTTTCTTCAGTTGGATCTATTTATAGGCACAAATCCAACAACAAATCGTTCGTCCAGAGGACAAAATCAATGATACAGATATACATTTGACTTGAGGGTTCAGCGCCGCCAACGAAAGCGATGCTTTCTGTGTAGATTATCAGATTCTGTCTCACTGAAATCGATCTTGGAAAACTCGGTGATTTGATATTAAAATTTTTTTGGAGCCTAGTATCATAGATTAGTTGAACATTTATAATATGCTTGATAAACTAATCTATGCGATTTCAAATTTTTTTTTTGGGGCAGATAAAAGAATAGTCGGGTCTTCTAAAAATTGCCACACTCATAAAATTTCCTGAAATCTCCTTCATACATATAGCAAAATCGCCCGACTTCTCCAATTGTCCGATTTCTTAAGTAGCTCAACTGTATAAATCGTCCAATTCTCAAATCATTTTGCAAGTCAAACTACATCTCGGCGATTTCATATTTTCGCCCGATTTCTTACTTCCTTGGTTTTCTACAGAACATTTCCTCCTTTTAAATCTAAAATCGCCCGATTTCTCATCATTCTCCCAAATTTACGCAATTAAAAATTTTTCTCCTCTCTCAAATCTCGAACTATCTACATCGATTGAGCTCCCAAATCATCCTATTTGCGTTTTTCTGGAAATTCCGACCTATCTACGTACGAACAATCACCGCATCTACAAGTATTGGTTCGATCTCTTACTCTGTTCTCAGAAATGTCAGTTAGGGTTTACGAGTTCGTCCATATGTCATTGCTTCGAATATGCAAATTCCTATTCTATGTGGTTATTGAGATGATCTTTATATCAGTTATCTGCTTTGCTTAGCTTGCTTTCGTGATTTCTGATTACATCTAGCTCACAGACATTCTTGCGTTGCGAACTCGTTTCGCCCGATTTTCCTTGGTTTTCAGCTATTTTGAATAAACTGTCTGTAAATCGCCCGATTCTACATCTCGATTCACATGTCTGATTCCTTCCTAAATCGCCCGATTTGTTGTAATCGGCCTATTTCGTATGTATTACTCAATTTTACTTGATATCCGATTTCGCCCGATTTGTTTACAACTTCAACTTTAATTTCAATTGACTGTTTCTAGTTCAATCACCGGATGCTTAATCGCCCGATTTAATTCATTCGCCCGATTTGATTCAACCGCCCGATTCTACTCTCAATTGCTCGTTTTGATTCAATTGTCCGATTCTTCTCTCAATCGCCCGATTTCAAATAACAATATTAAATCGCCCGATTGCATCTTTAATATGCCTATTACTCTCAATCGCCCGATTTCCTTCCATCGCCCGATTCTGCCAATATATCATTGAGATTGAATTTGTCCGATTGAATGCTTTACTTTATCATTAATCGTCCGATTATTCTCAAGACAAGATCACTTCGAAATTTTCTAAGTCCTGTAAACATAAAGTTGTGCAATTTTCCACTAAAAGTTACCCGATTGAAATTTTGTCGCTCGATTTTCAACCAAGTTATTTTACTAACATTATCTAAGTCCCACATCTGAAGAGCGCCATTAACTTCTATAACCTTAACTCTGTCTCATCGTCAGTATAATGACCGATTTCTGTAATCTTGCCGAACTTAGAAATTTTAATTTCTAAGTCTCGTGAACATTGGCGTAATCATCTTACTAATATTTGCATCCTTTCTCTACAGATTGATCACTATGGTGCGAGAAATTGATGATATTTTTCCATCTAAAGACTGGGCTCAAAGGCTTCCCAATAACGTCCAGTTGGATTTTGAAAACACCCAGTGCCCCGATCCTATCATCCTCAAAATCCTTCAAAACCATCCTCTCAACACTGCCTTTTGTAAAGTCGAGCGTGTCCCCGAGGTCTCTTACAACAATTTTGGGCCACGCTCCAAAATCCAACCAACAACCACAAACAACCCGCCTCTCCGCCCAAATTGACAACACTATTGTCGTCTTGGCCCCCGCTATTATACGCTCCCAATTAAACCTACCAACCTCACTCAATTACGACAAACACCCCACTTCCGATCAGTTAATTGCCGATTTCCTCTTCATGGGATATAAGCCCAACGCCGAAAAAACCATTCATCTCCCGGATTTTTGCGCCAAAGACATACCTCAACCCTGGCGGACACTGTTCTTACTCGTCAACAAGTGTCTATCACCTAAGCACACCGGGTCAGACCGTTGCAACCGCCAAATCATGTTGATCTTCCACGGCATTGTCTTCAACAAGAACTACAATATCGCCCAACTAATATGGTCTGACCTTGTCGATCAACTACGAAGACGAAAGTTCAGCTCCACAAGGGTCCTTCCATACATAAGATGGTTTCCCATCCTGGTTCAACACTTCATCGACCTCCACCCAGAGATCGAACGTCGCCCCCAACTCGAAGGCTATGATATACCCAAGCTTGGCAAAATACAATCCACCAAGACAAAGTCGAAATTCGATGAAGAAGCCATGCTATTGGGGGAACACCTCCTTCAACTCCTCGACAAAGCGGATCCCATTTTACAAGCCTATCTACGAGCAAACAACCTAGAAGATATCCCCATGGTTCAACAAAACCCAGTTGAACCTAACCCCGGGACTAGCCAACCCCAACAACCAAGTATAGGTCTAGGACGTCCGACATCTCCAAAACAAAAACAAAAGAGAAAATCAAAAGGGGATGTCGGAACTAGCAAGATGGAACGGCGTACCAAACAAAACACGACCGTCCTACTACTCCCTCCAGCCCACGAATAGTCCGGACCCAGCCCATAGGTACAGGGGATGACTTTGTCTTCCCCCGAGTAGAAGTCGCGACATCGGGTCCACTCGCGCAAACTACCCTACCTAGCCACTCAATCATCTCCCAACAGATGATTGTTTCATATACTCACGAGGTGCCACGTCATTCATCACCACCTCGCTCGGAGGTGGTTGATGTAATAAGCAGTCCTCAGCCTCAGACTGCACCTTCCTTGATCACAACGAGTCTAGTGCCCTCACCTTCCATAATTTTTCCACTTTCTAGGACACTACCATTGGTTTCTGCACCTCTAGATCTTAGTGATCTAGACAGAACGCTCCATAATGTCTCCGTACTAGAGTCTAGTATGGAACTGAGCGGAAGCCCCAACGTAGTCAACATCACTGCAGCTACGACCTTGGGCCATCAATCTGAGTCAGTCTCAGCTTTGATGTCAACGATGAGCCTTCGTGGCTTCGGTTCATTCAGTCCTGTGCAAACAGGCGGCACATCAGTACCTTCTACTGATGTTGTGACGACGGAACGTCTTCATGACTCCGTCCCGTTATTTTCCCCATTCGTGACGGAGGCCACACTCAATGCTCGCCTAGCTGACTTCGCTAAAGACCTCCAAGACTCCATAATGACCCAAGTGTACAACGCGATTGGGAGTTCTTCTCGAGACAAGGGCAAAGCCTCCGTCCCTGAACAAGCACCGTCTCAAGCTGATCACTCTACTGCCCCAGACGACGGTCCGTGGAATGTTCCTGTAACGGAACTGATTGATGTCGTCATCGCCAGACTGCGCACTGCAACGAAGCGCAGCGAATATGAAGCGGAGGTCCTTAGACGCCTTGAGCTTCCGTTCACATGCCGAGGTGAGGCTCAGACTTCGAATCAGCCGCGTGACGACCCGGGGGGTGAGGGTCGTCCCGAGGGGGAGAAGCAGCCAGAGCCACAGCCTCAACAACAGCAAGCGACACGAACTACCAAAACACCTACACCCTCACAAACCAAAAAATCTACCCGACCTACTACCAAAACAACCCAACAAGCCATGTCATCAGATACACACTATCTAAGAAGTCCTCCAATATCTCCCTCATCTCCTACCAATGAGCCCATCCTATCCCTCGAAGAGTTATACAATCCTCACACCACTGTTGAAAAGTACATTTTCAACGAGGATTGGATAACAAAACCAATGGACCCAGCCATAGCTAAGGGCTTAATGGAGAATGCCAGATACTTTCTGATGAAAGCCAACGTAAGCCTTGCCCTTATCGACGATGACGAGCTCGAGGAAGGCGAAGACTACGAAGCCGAAATTCCAGAACTTCCCGAACTTCTCAAACACACTGTCGTTGATGAACAATGCCCTCCCATGAAGTCGAAGATAAGAGAAGAACTTAATCTGCCATGGGAAAATGCGAAAGTGGTTGCTCCCTATCAAGAAGAGATACGACGGAGAATCTGGAGGAAAGAAGACAAGATCAAGAAACTGGACGAGCTTGAACTCCGAGGCTTAACCCATCTCCCAAGACCAACCGCAATTCGATATCTTCTGTCTCTCCGTCAAGGGCTTATACTCAAAGGAAAAGGAGCTGATGTCGACACCCTTCGAAGAGAAGAGAAGAAAAAATCCAGAGTCCAAGCAGTCATGGGAGTACGACGAGCTCGGCTTGATTTCTACGAATTCCCTATCTACAAAGTACGACGAGAAGATGGAACGACTGAAGAGTTGACTGAAGGCGATCTCTCCTTCATCAGAAGTGACGACATTGAACAGATGGTGGGAAGCTACAGGCTGCTTGGAACACTTCAGAATCCAGACCTCAAGGCTGGATACGTCGCATTGAAGCGATTTATGATGCGCCAAGTAAAATTTAACGCAACCCACGATCTCCAGATGGCAGTGGAAAGTAACATGAAAAGAGTAAATCTCACAAGACCATCTTTCGAAGTTCCAGACATAAGCTTAGGAGAAGGCCACATAATCAACGAAGACAATGATCCATCAGTGGTCTACGTCAACTACAGGAAAGAGAAGAGACTAATGAGAACATCAGAGATCAACAAGTTCAGTGACGGAACGCTCCTAATCATTCGAAACAAACTCAGAAGCATCCTCGATCAACTTAGCCACGAAGAATGCGAAGTTCAAGCAAAGTACACTAAGCTGATCGAGACCATTTCGGAGAAGATCTCCTTTCGAAGACATTAAGGTCATATGAATACATCTTAGGACTTCGGAAATCTCCATACGTGCTGGCGAGCCCCAAGAAAAGAAGACCCAGAAGACATCAACAAGAGGACGAGGACACTAAGGGGAGATTGTTAGGAATTAGTTGTAGTGTCCTCTAGTTATTTAAGTTTTGGATCTTTGTTTCTTGTTCTTGGGTTGTAGTAGTTGGGAGACAACTTGTATTTGTAGAAGTTTTGGACTTGGGCTTTAATATACCAAAGAGTTGTGGTATATAAAGCCCATATTTACCCTTGTTAGGGTTTATCAAAAGAAAATTCCTTGAAGCAGTTCTCGATAAACACACACACAAACACACTAAAAGGTGCTTCATACGGTCTTAATCTTTCTAATAATCCTTTGATCCTTGTTTGGTAACAAGTGGACCTACAACTCTGTTAGGATCGGACGGTATAAACAGACACTTGGGCAGAATTTTGGCAGTGCAATTAATCAATGCGGCGAAATAAAATGAAAATCAACACGGCGATATAACGTGAAAAACCCCCTTCAAATCGACGGGGTAAAAACCACGGGATCAAACGATCCAAAATCCACTATCACCACTTCAAGTACAGAAAGATTACACCACAATCCAACCACAAACGAGATATGGCACCAAATCAAAGCTCCAAAACACCACAACTCAAAATCGGATCAAAGATCGAAGAACAATGACAGAAAAACGCAGCAGACTTATAAAATTCGTAACTCACAAACCAGACCTCCAAATGAAGAACGCTTCGGTGAGAATGAAGATCAATGAGTCTTCTAGCTTCTCCTGAAATTTCATGTCAATCCGACAACTTTTGCCCCTCCAAATGTGAGAAATCCGAATATGTCGCTGGTAAGAAAATTGCAGAAATTTTTCTTTTTCTTAAAGCTTGATCGATTGTTCCTTTGTGTGGTAGGTAAGATCCACTTAGGTAAGATCCAATTAAAAACTGATGTTCCCCTATTTCTTTTTGCTGTATGTGGGCTGAAATCTGGGCTTTTATCCACATAGTTGGGAGCCCAAAACCCAACAGTGTCGTAACTATCTTTCAGCCCACTAATCGATCCATCATTCATTCAATGGCGTAATAACTGAGATTAGACCTTCGGAATGCCCGAGAAAGGTAAAAAAGAAAAAAAATACAGCTTTTTTGTTTTCGCTTTACCTTATGAACTCGTGGGCGTTGGCGAGCATGGCGGCCTTTCTGACCTCTGATTCTCTGGCGTTCTTCTTACCGTAGCCTATGTTTTCGTATATGGTGGGGGCGAACAAGGTGGGTTCTTGGCTGACTAGGGCAATTTGGGACCTCAAGCTTCTCAGATCGTAGTCTCACATACCTATCGTCTACCAACACAGCTCCGTTGATGGGATCGTAGAATCGCTCGACGAGGGAGATGACCGTCGATTTCCCAGAACCGCTGGGGCCCACCAGAGCCACGGTGGTCCCTGCGTTGACCTTAAGGTTGAGCCCCTTGAAGATCAGCTGCTCTGGCCTCGAAGGGTACGCAACGACCACGTTTCTGAGCTCCACCTTTCCTCCAATCTCCCCTTTCGAGGCATCGATCGCCGCCGCCGACGACGGATCCTCGCTGTCTATGAGACTCTTCTGATCTAAAACTGCGAAAACAGAGCTGACGACGCTGCTTCCCTTAGACAAGTCGTTCGTCATGCTCCCAGCTTCAGCTATGGTGTACGCAGTGAACAGAAGAGCCAAGAACGCCTGAAATAGCCTCTCCGGCGATATCAGATTCTCAGACAAAAGCTTGCCGCCGTACCAATAGGCCAAGGCCGTGGACGCCGCCGCCAGAAACTGTGTGCTGAAGAGCCCAAACCCGGCGAACCACGACTGCCTTGTACTCTCCTTCCTCGGCCCTTCCAAGGTATCCCTAAAAAGCCCTAAAACCATCTTCTGAGAAGAAAACGCCGTAATCGTCCTATGGTTGACCACCGCCTCGCTGGCAATCTGACTCCCTTCCTTCTGAGCCGTCTGTATCTTCGACGACATAGCCTTTGTCAGCATACTCCTCGCATAAAAGCTCCCTATCACCAACGGCTGAGCCGCCATGAGCACCAGCGCCAGCCTCCACGTCAGCACGAGCCCCAAAGCGTAGGCAAACACCGCCCCGAAAACCGCCTGAGCCAGCAAGGACATTCGATTGCCCACCAACGATCGAACCATGTTAGCCTCCGTGGACAGCCTCGAGCAAACCGCCGTGCTGTTGTTCTCATCCTCGTCGAACCATCCAACCTTGAAAGTCATCACCTTCCTCAGCAGCACCTCCCTGGCCCTCCACGTCAGCCTCTCCCCCATCACCGCAAAGCTGTAGTGCTGCAAGAGGTTGGCGAAGAAGTTGGAGAGCCCCAACGCCAAGAACACGAAGGAGTAAATCCTCGCATGGGAGGCGATCGACGATTTGTCCGTCCTAAAATAGACCGAAATGAGCCCTCCCACGCAGTAGGCGTTGATGGGCTGAACTGCACCCGAGCCCACGGCTCCTAGATACCCGACCAAGGCCCGTCCCCACTCAGCCGGTTTATGCTCAGCAACCGCCACTGCGATGGAGTCGGACCGTGGGCCCGTCGGTCGAACCCATCGTCCTCGTCGTCGTAGTCGTACGCTTTTTCGTAAGCCACCGAATAAGGCGCGGAGAAGCTCGAGCTCATCGTGGAAAATCCCGGGCTGAACTGATACACGGAAGGCGTCCTTGGGCTCGACATTACGCTTTCCGGGCTCGGGTGGACGGACCACTTGGCCCTACGGCTCGGAGTGTGGCTCAACGGCTCGGGCCCGTGGCTCGATTCTTGGAGCCTCACCATTTTGGAAAACTCTCCGTCTTCGATGTTCATGAGATGGTCGTGCGGGCCCGCCTCGACGACTTTCCCGGACTTAATTACCGCGATGAGGTGGGACGCCTTAATCGTAGAGAGGCGATGGGCGACGACGATGGTCGTCCTTCCCTTCGACGCCTCGTCGAGCGCCTTCTGCACTGTGCGCTCGGACTCGGAGTCGAGCGCGCTCGTCGCCTCCTCGAGGAGGAGTAGCTTCGGTCCCTTATCAGCGCCCTAGCTATGGCTATCCTCTGCTTCTGACTGCCCGAGAACTGCACGCCGAGCTGCCCGGCTCGAGTTTCGTAGGCGTCGGCAGCTTGACGATGAAGTCGTGGGCGTTTGATGACTTGGCGGCCGATTCGACCTCATCGATCGACGCGCCTTCTTTGCCGAAGAGTATATTTTCCTTAGTGGTCGTTGTGAAGAGGACGGGCTCTTGGTTCACGAGTCCCATTTGGGATGGGAGCCATTTGAGGTGCAAACGGTTTGTTTCGTGCCCGTCGAGGAGTATCTCGCCCTCGATGGGGTCGTAGAATCTATGGAGGAGGGAGATTATGGTTGATTTGCCCGACCCGCTGCCGCCCACGATGCCCGTGGTTTTACCCGCGGGTATCTTTAGGTCGAGGCCTTGGAGGATGGGAGCGTCGGGCCTCGAAGGGTAGCTGAAGTATACGCCATTGAACTGTACCTCTCTCCTCACGTACAAAAGCGCTTTTCCACGTTTTTCTTTGGAGTCGATCGACGGCTCGCGGTCGATGATCTCCGTGATCCTTACGGCCACCGACTTCGCTTCCGTGATCGCCGTGAGGTTTGGCAGCGCTGTTAGTATGTTTCTATGAAAAAAAAAAACGAATAATTATCTGTGGTTATGACGAATGACCCTCTACCTGCAAGATTAAAATTGAAGGGGGTGTATCATTTTTAAAATTTACATATATAATAGTTCTAGCACGTCCGTCACGTAACACGTCTATGTGGATTTCTTTATAATCTAGCCTTAAACATGTAATGTTCTTAAATAGTTGGTTGTGAGGATTCGTAACCCAAGACATCTTGGGTTTCTGACTCTGCTGATATCATGTCCAATGAACCCTTTCACCTAAAAAATTAAGCTCCTAGATAGTATATCATTTTCTAATTTTATAATTATATTTTCAACAAATCATCATAAATGAATACTCACAATCCTCCCATGAGGACGTTAAATCCCGCGACGAACACGTCTTCGCCGTTCTCGCCCTTCTTGCTAACGAGGATCGACCCGATCCAAGCCTGAAAGCCCCAACTAACATAGATCACTCCCATGCTCCCCATCATCAAACTGCGGGCCAACCCTTGCCTGATCCCGAGCTCCATGGTCGTCCTAAGCGCGCCGCCGAACCTCTCGAGCACCTCTGTCTCGGCCACGTAGGCGTAGACGGTCCTTATCGAAGATATCGCCTGCTCGGCAATCCCGCCCGCCACCGCGTACGACTCTATGCCCTTCACGGCCAAGTCCATCATCATCTTCCCGAACCCCAACGCCGGGACTATGAACTTCAGGGTAAGCGAATTGGCGGCTAACGTGAGCCTCCAAGATAGCGTGAAGGCAAGGACGAAGCAGCAGAAGAAGGACGACATGTACGCTATGCAGTAGGGGATCTGCATAAGAAAGAACGTTCGATATACAGATCAGTTCCGAGATTATTGCACTCATAAGCCATCTGGGGTTCCACTGTTGAAATAATAAACTTGATTTGGGATTAGAATAATGAAGAGGTGAATTTTAGCAAATTGGGCTTAGGAGATATATTGGTCCAATTTCTAGAAGTTTTATGATAAATATCTAAGATATTTTCTATAGAAAATCTAGGATATTTCTATAAAAATATTTAGGATATTTTATAGAGAAATCTAGGAGAAATCTAGATTAGTGACATGTGGCTTAACCTTAAGGGATGTGCCACTAGTATAGATAGGGGTGATGGGTTAGCATTTGTATCAAGCAAAATCAAAACAATATCAAGTGTGGTGTAATACAAAGCCTCTTTCTCTAAATACTATCATTCGATAAATTCCCCCCTTCCGATATAAATCCCAATTTCCAACAAAGTGGTATCAGAGCTAGAAAATCCTAAGGCGATGGCGAGTGACACTCAACAAGAGCAACTATGACAATTGGAGTATCAAGATGAGGGCGCTCCTTGGATCACAAGACGTATGAGATATCGTGGAGAAAGGCTATGTCGAGCCGAAGAACGAAGAAACCCAATCTCAAACTCAAAGGGATAGTTTGAGAGAATTGCAAAAGAGACAAGAAAGCTCTCTACCTAATCTATCAAGGATTAGACGATGCTTTCGAGAAGATTTCGGAAGCAAAGACTGCCAAGGAAGCATGGAAGAAGCTTCAAACGTCGTATAAAGTAGCGGATCCGGTAAAAAATGTACGTCTTCAAACTTTAAGAGCCGGGTTTGAAGCATTGCATATGAATTAGGATGAAGTTGTGTCGGACTACTTCTCGAGGGTTTAGCAATAACTAATCAACTAAAGAGAAATGGAGAGAAACTTGATGATGTTAGAATCATGGAGAAAATTCTTCGCTTGCTAGACCCGAAGTTTGAGCACATCGTAGCTATCATAGAAGAAATTAAAGATTTAGAGAAAATGACGATGGAGCAACTATTTGGCTCATTGCAAGCTCATGAAGAGAAGAAAATGAAGAATGAAGGGATTGTAGAACAACTATTTAAGTTGCAAGTTGATCCTATGAAGGAAAGAGATAATAATGAAAAATATCAAGGACGAGGCTGTGGACGAGGTCAAAGAAGAGAACTAGGAGGAGGTCGTGGACATGAATACGGACGAGGTTGAAGGCCCAACGATGACGACAACAACAATCATCAAAGAAGAGATAACTTAACAAGAGGTCGCGGGAAAGGTAACCCAAGATCAAGGTACGATAATCGAAAGTTAAGTGTTACAATTGCGAGAGGTTTGGGCACTATTCGTCCGAGTGTGGAGTTCCTAAATATAAAGTTGAGGAGAAGGCCAACTACGTCGAAGAGAAAAGTGAAGAAGATATTCTACTAGTAGCCCATAAGGATGATAAAAGAGACGAGAGCAACAAGTGGTACCTAGACACCGGAGCGAGCAATCACATGTGCGGGAAAAGAAACATGTTCGTAGAGCTCGATGAATCGGTGAGCAGCAATGTTGCATTCGGGGACGAATCAAAGGTCGCGGTCGAAGGCAAAGGTAACATTCTTATTCGCTTAAAGAATGGTGAGCATCAAATCATCTCCAATGTCTACTACGTGCCGGAGATGAAGAGTAACATCTTAATTGGGAAACTCTTAGAGAAAGGTTGTGATATTCGCCTAAAAGACAATAACCTTTCTATAAGAAACGGATCAAATAAATTAATCGCTAAGGTGTCGATGAAAAGGAACTGCATGTTCGTCCTCAACATCATGAATGATGTAGCGAAGTGCCTCAAGACATGCTATAGAGATCAATCATGGATTTGGCATCTTCGATATGGTCATCTAAATTTCGACGGACTAGAACTGCTATCGAAGAAGGACATGGTGAAAGGATTGCCATCCATCAACCACCCCAATCAAGTATGCGAAGGATGCTTAGTCGGAAAGCAGTTCAAGAAGAGTTTTCCAAATGAGTCGAGCTCGAGAGCTAAAAGGCCATTGGAGCTAATTCACACTGACGTGTGTGGACCGATCAAGCCGAGCTCACTTGGTAAGAGTAACTACTTCCTTCTCTTCATCGATGATTTTTCAAGAAAAACATGGGTATACTTCTTCAAGCACAAATCAGAAGTATTCGAGAACTTCAAGAAGTTTAAAGCCCTCGTTGAGAAAGAAAGTGGCCTCAAGATTAAAGCAAAGAGATCCGTTTTTTGTGGAGGAGAATTCACTTCGACGGAATTTTAGAAGTATTGTGAGGAGCACGGAATTAGATGACCCCTGACGGTACCGAGATGCCCCCAACAGAATGGAGTAGCAGAGAAAAAGAACAGAACGATCCTCGACATGGCTAGGAGATGCTCAAGAGTAAGAAGTTACCGAAAGAGTTTCGGGCAGAAGCAGTCGCATGTGCAGTCTACCTCTCTAATCGATCTCCAACAAGGAGTGTGTGGGGAATGACACCACAAGAAGCATGGAGTGGTAGGAAATCCGTCATATCCAATCTAAGAGTCTTCGGATGCATAGCCCATGTGCACATTGCCACGAGAAAAAAAGCAAATTGGACGACAAAAGTGAGAAGTACATCTTCATAGGCTATGATAACTACACCAAGGGATAGAACCGAAGACAAAGAAGACTATCATCAGCCGGAATGTGATATTTGACGAAGAAGGAGAATGGGATTGGAACACATGTAGAGGTGAGTACATTATACTCCTTTGTTTGAAGAAAATAACAAAGAACAACCAACAATCGAGCAAGCGGAAGACACGCTTAAGAAGCCTAAAAGAGATATATGGAGTACCAGAAGATCAAGATAACCTAACCCTCTTCTGTCTCTTTGCGGACAGTGAGCCGATGAACTTTCAAGAAATCGTGAGAAATAAGAACTGGAAAGATGCCATGGATGAGGAAATTAAGGCGATCGAGAAAAACGACACATGGGAGCTAACAACACTTCCAAATGAGCATAAAGCGATTGTCGTAAAGTGGGTGTATAAGGCAAAGAAAAATGCCAAACGAGAAGTTGTACGATACAAGGCAAGATTGGTGGCTAAAGGCTACAGTCAAAGAGCGGGGATCGACTATGATGAGGTATTTGCTCCAGTCGCTCGGCTAGAAACAGTTGACTAATAATATCTTTGGCAGCTGTGAACAATTGGAGAATTCATCAAATGGATGTGAAGTCCGCCTTTCTGAATGGAGTTCTTGAGGAGGAAGTATATATAGAGCAACCGCAAGAATATAAAATAGCTAGCAAAGAAGACAAGGGTTTGAGGCTCTTTACGGGTTGAAGCAAGCACCAAGAGCTTGGAACTCACGGATTGACAAGTACCTTCATGGAAGAAATTTCATCAAGTGTCCATACGAGCATGCACTCTACATCAAAGTTCAAGGTAATGATATCTTAATTGTATGCTTGTATGTGGATGACTTAATCTTCACAGGTAGCAACCCAAGCATGCACAAGGACTTTAACAGTGAGATGACCAGCGAGATGACCAACATCGGGCTCATGGCGTACTACCTTGGAATCGAAGTAAAGCAAGGTGACAACGGCATTCTCATATCTCAAGAAGGTTATGCTAAGGAGATACTCAAGAAATCCAAGATGGATGATGCAAATCCCGTCGACACACCAAAGAATGCGGTTCTAAGTTAACTAAGCATGAAGAAGGTGAAAAAGTGGACCCGACATTCTTTAAGAGCTTGTTGGAAGTCTAAGGTACTTGACGTGCACAAGACCCGATACTTTATATGCGGTTGGAGTCGTTAGTCGACATATGGAAACTCCAACAACGACTCAGTTGAAGGCGGCAAAGAGAATTCTCCGATACATCAAAGGTACGACTAACTATGGCTTGCACTACACAAGTTCTAATGAGTTCAAGCTCGTAGGATATAGTGATAGTGACTGGGGAGGAGATGTCGATGATCGCAAAAGTACAAGTGGCTTCGTATTTTACATAGGAGACACTGCCTTCACATGGATGTCAAGAAAACAACCGACTGTTACCCTCTCTACATGTGAATATACTTCATGTGTATGTCATGCAATTTGGCTTCGAAATCTGCTTAAAGAGCTGAGAATTCCTCAAGACGAGCCAACTAAGATTCATGTGGATGATAAGTCAGCAATAGCGTTAGCCAAGGACCCAGTCTTTCATGATCGGAGCAAGCACATCGACACGCGTTACCACTATATAAGAGAGTGCATCACGAGGAAAGACGTTGGAATGGAATACGTGAAGATCAAGTAGCCGATATTTTCACCAAGCCACTCAAGAAGGAAGACTTCGTACGACTTCGAAGTATGCTCGAAATGGCAAATCAAGTTTAAGGGGGGTGTTGAAATAATAAACTTGATTTGAGCTTAGAATTATAAAAATGTGGATTAGCAAATTGGACTAAGGAGATATATTGGCCCAATTTATAGAAGTTTTATGATAGATATCTAAGATATTTTCTATAGAAAATCTAGGATATTTCTATAGAAAATCTAGGATATTTTTGTAGAGAAATCTAGGAGAAATCTAGATTAGTGACATGTGGCTTAACCTTAATGGATGTGCCACTAGTATAAATAGGGTGATGGGTTAGCATTTTGTATCAAGTGAAATCAAAACAATATCAAGTGTGGTGTAATACAAAGCCTCTTCCTCTAAATATTATCCTTCGATAATTTCCCCCCTTCCGATATAAATCCCAATTTCCAACATCCACTCTAAAATCAATTGGCAACAGATCACCTGCATATAATATATACATATCTATATGTGTGTGTGTGTGTGTGTGTTACCTTTTCACCTATGGCGACTTGGATGGTATTGGAGTCGGATGATATGGTGGAGACGACTTGATAAGTGTTGGAAGAGTCGTGAGCGTCGAAGAACCCGACGTCTTGCCTGAGGACGGATTGAGGTACTCTAATCTCATCCGAGAAGTTTGCCTCTCAGCCGTTCGAGCCCAACACAAACCCTCTGTGGGAGAAAAAAACGTCGATTAATTAGGCCATAAAAGCGTCGATGAAATTGCATGAATTACCGACGAAGGCGGAAAGTCCGACGCCTATTGCGACGTAGAGAAGCCTCAGCGCGAACTGTCGACGGAGAAAATTCTTAGTTTAAGATAAAGAGTTGACCTTAAGGTCTAATTAGTTGCTTACATACAATACATACCTTGTCTACTAAATGCATGGAGATGTTAGAACTGAGTTTTCCGTATTGGTTTATGACATCGCTTAGGACGGACATCATTAGGGGGATTTGTAGCCCATCTCCTCGTCTGCGTATCGAAATATTCCATTATCTTTCCCCATTTGTTATTTCTTTTTCCTGTAAATCTTATTGCAAAGGGCTCATAAGCGTAGGTCTATTTCCGCTTAATATATAAGAACTGATGAAGATGATGTGATACGCCAATGACCCTTCAGCTCTATTGGCTGAGGGGGAAGCCCCAAAGTCCTTGTGACTAGGAGGTCAGGGGTTCGAATCCCATCTCCCACAAGACTTTGAGAAGTCCCCATGAGAGTGTTATACCTCATGACTTTCGATGTCGGGTGGATTTGAGACGTATCCATCTGGCCTCGGGGATTAGTCCCACCTCTGGAGTGTGGAGCGCACATAGGCCCCGCCTTGCCAAAGTCTGTGTGGCGTTAAAAAGCCCACGGCTGGCAAGGCTAGCCCATAGCCAGGCTGTGTGGGGATACATCGGGACAGTAAAAAAAGATAAATAAATAAATAAATAAAAAATGATGTGATACACTGCTATTGATTTGACTTTCGAACTGCAGGCCCCGTTTTGGAATTTTTCTGCGTGGTTTTTATTTGAGTAAGAGGGTATATTATTTTAGCCGGCGATGTTTACTTCTTGGCTTTGTTTTTGCGTTGTATATTTATTACAACTAAATGGAATTTCTTGTTTCTTAGGTTACGATAACGTGATAAACAACATAGGAGGATCTAAGCATCTAAACAAGATGGGCATATTAAGGGGGGGGCGGGGGCGGAAGGCATTTAACTGAATGATTCAACATGTAAGACATTGCTCTGCCATTGTTTTCTTTTCAATGATGATCAAGAAAAATAGTAAATATATGTTTGCGTAATACTATATTCTGAGCCGATTATATATTCGTTCGTATATGTTATTTTATTTCATTCAGCACACATTATTCACTTGTTGCTAAGTGGTGGTGGTGTGACATATTTTTCTAGGCTTTTGTTCTGTTTGGATTATATCTTCATCCTCTGTATAATATATATTCAAGCATACAGAAAATATTTTTCTACGTAGATGAGAAAAGCGTTGAAATCGAAGATGGCTGAATCAAATTTGGAGAGGTCTTCATCAAACTCCCAAATCTGCAGATATATCAATTGAAAAATTGAACCTTTTATGTAATGGTACTATTTTGCCTGGAGTTCAGTATAAATTAGCGCATCATAGACGGTGATAGCAAATTGCGAAAATGATCGAAAAATTCAGGTAAAAAATCGATTTTGATCATCAGTCCTTCTTCCTCTTCCCATTCCAGTTACATTGGACACCAAATCTTTCAATAACTTTGCGGATTTAGTCACAGGAGAATTAGCAGCCATTAAATTGTACAAAACGTTCTCAACTTCGACAATGGTGGGCCTCGCCTTAAACCTAGACACAACCTTGAGCTCGCGGCTTTGTCCACCTTCTTCTTCGACGAATACGTTCCATTTCTCGCCGCTCAAAACAATGATGATCAAGAAAAATAGTAAATATATGTTTGCGTAATACTATATTCTGAGCCGATTATATATTCGTTCCTATATGTTATTTTATTTCATTCAGCACACATTATTCACTTGCTCCTAAGTGGTGGTGGTGTGACATATTTTTCTAGGCTTTTGTTCTGTTTGGATTATATCTTCATCCTCTGTATAATATATATTCAAGCATACAGAAAATATTTTTCTACGTAGATGAGAAAAGCGTTGAAATCGAAGATGGCTGAATCAAGTTTGGAGAGGTCTTCATCAAACTCCCAAATCTGCAGATATATCAATTGAAAAATTGAACCTTTTATGTAATGGTACTATTTTGCCTGGAGTTCAGTATAAATTAGTGCATCATAGACGGTTATAGCAAATTGCGAAAATGATCGAAAAATTCAGGTAAAAAATCGATTTTGATCATCAGTCCTTCTTCCTCTTCCCATTCCAGTTACATTGGACACCAAATCTTTCAAGAACTTTGCGGATTTAGTCACAGGAGAATTAGCAGCCATTAAATTGTACAAAACGTTCTCAACTTCGACAATGGTGGGCCTCGCCTTAAACCTAGACACAACCTTGAGCTCGCGGCTTTGTCCACCTTCTTCTTCGACGAATACGTTCCATTTCTCGCCGCTCAAAACCCCATCCCTAACGCACTTAAGACATTGCGGAAGGCATTTAACTGAATGATTCAACATGTAAGACATTGCTCTGCCATTGTTTTCTTTTCAATGATGATCAAGAAAAATAGTAAATATATGTTTGCGTAATACTATATTCTGAGCCGATTATATATTCGTTCGTATATGTTATTTTATTTCATTCAGCACACATTATTCACTTGTTGCTAAGTGGTGGTGGTGTGACATATTTTTCTAGGCTTTTGTTCTGTTTGGATTATATCTTCATCCTCTGTATAATATATATTCAAGCATACAGAAAATATTTTTCTACGTAGATGAGAAAAGCGTTGAAATCGAAGATGGCTGAATCAAGTTTGGAGAGGTCTTCATCAAACTCCCAAATCTGCAGATATATCAATTGAAAAATTGAACCTTTTATGTAATGGTACTATTTTGCCTGGAGTTCAGTATAAATTAGTGCATCATAGACGGTGATAGCAAATTGCGAAAATGATCGAAAAATTCAGGTAAAAAATCGATTTTGATCATCAGTCCTTCTTCCTCTTCCCATTCCAGTTACATTGGACACCAAATCTTTCAAGAACTTTGCGGATTTAATCACAGGAGAATTAGCAGCCATTAAATTGTACAAAACGTTCTCAACTTCGACAATGGTGGGCCTCGCCTTAAACCTAGACACAACCTTGAGCTCGCGGCTTTGTCCACCTTCTTCTTCGACGAATACGTTCCATTTCTCGCCGCTCAAAACAATGATGATCAAGAAAAATAGTAAATATATGTTTGCGTAATACTATATTCTGAGCCGATTATATATTCGTTCGTATATGTTATTTTATTTCATTCAGCACACATTATTCACTTGCTGCTAAGTGGTGGTGGTGTGACATATTTTTCTAGGCTTTTGTTCTGTTTGGATTATATCTTCATCCTCTGTATAATATATATTCAAGCATACAGAAAATATTTTTCTACGTAGATGAGAAAAGCGTTGAAATCGAAGATGGCTGAATCAAGTTTGGAGAGGTCTTCATCAAACTCCCAAATCTGCAGATATATCAATGGTTTTTTCAAAATCGGTTCGGTTTTTCGGTTTTCGATTTGGCGTATGCTTAATCCGATATCCGAACCGTTTTAATTTGGTTCGGTTCGGTTTTTTTATAATTCGGTTCGATTTTTTCGGTTCGGTTTTTCGGTTAGGAATTTAATATCAAAAAAATATTATGCAGCTGAAAATTACAAAACAATTTATGGTATTAAAAAACAAAGAAGATATACGAAACGTGACATATAGCAAATAATTCAAAGGTCCGAAAAAAAACATGAAAATTGAACAAAATCCAACCAAAATATAAAAACATTCATCTCAAGATACTATGTGGGAGAAAAATAGTATTTGATTGGTGAGAAAAACATCACCTAAAAATGGAAAAACGTATACCAATGAAATTATATTTACTGTTTTGTTTACGTTATGGGAGAAAAACAAATAATTTCTATATTTTTTCTATTTTTAATGTAGTATGATAATTCCAATTCGGTTTTCAGTTTTTTCGGTTTTACATATGCTTAATCCGATATCCGAACCATTTTAATTTTGTTCGGTTCGGTTTTTTACAATTCGGTTCGGTTTCTTTCGGTTCCGGTTTTTTCGGTTCGGTTCTTTACGGTTCGGTCGGTTTTTTTCGGTTTTCCGGTTATTTTGAAGACCCCTACTTGTTGTTTCCTTCCACTCCTCTACATTTAAATTCATCCCTACCAATGGTTACCACATTGTTCTCCATTACATAATACATCTCTCTCTCTCTCTCTCTCTCTCTCTCTCTCTCTCTCTCTCTCTCTCTATCTCTCTCTATTTCCACAGTTAGCTAAATCGTCCATCACTGAATAGAAGAAAAAGAAAATGAAGTTGCTTGGATACAATCCTGTTGATTTTTCAACCTCACACATGGGAAGGTGAGGAAATCAATTTGGTTTTCTCTTAGAATGACGCATGGAATGACGATTGCTTGAGCTCTCATTTGCCTATAAATTGATATGATTGGCAAGACATTTAATTCACCCCAAAACCAACGAGAGAGAGAGGAGAGAGAGGGGTGGAGTGAGAGAGAGAGAGAGAGAGAGAGAGAGAGAGAGAGAGAAAATGAGAAAGAAAAGAAAAAAAATCTTGTCCAGGTGGATAAGGGTGAGAGCGAGTGTAGTTTTACTGTATAGTTGGGAGTATGTACAAAAACATTACTCGGGTGGGTAAGGGGTCTCGGGTTTTTGGGTTTAAACACGAGCGTTATTTTGTACGGTGTAATATTCTCAAATATAGAAAAACTATTGTCTCTCCGTGGATGTAGGCGGTATTGGCCGAACCACGTAAAAATCTCGGTGTTCTCTTGGTGCCATTACGACTTTAATCAATATCCCGATAAATTATCGCGGGGTCCAAATACAACTACTGCTGGCCCAGAATTAAATATTTATCGCTCAACCCCAACAAGTGGTATCAGAGCCAAACCCTGCTGATATTCTGAGTATGCTCTGTGGTTGCAGCTGTGTCTGAACTTCCACATCAGAAAAGATATCAGAAGGGAACATCGATCGGGGGGAGCCAGTGTCAGAGCGAGGTTCAACGAGGTGATGCCTTGTACTGAAGAAATGGTGGTGCAAGATGGTTATCGTTGATGGTATGCTCGGTGTGGGCGGAGCTTGTGCGGCGGTGGAGTTTTGGCGAGAGATGGCAATAGTACTGTGTCGCTAGCTGTTGCTGGGAATTATCTGATCAGTACTATTTGGGCCTGGCTGTTGAATCTCTGCAAGGATAATAACGACGGATGACAGCAAAGTGCGACAATGTGCTGGTGCGGGAGGTTTCACTCTGCGACAGAGAAGAGTGAAGGATGTGCTCATTTGTCAAGGCTAGGGTGATAAGCTTTGATGGGAGACGAGGAAAAGTCGGAGTAAATGACGAAAATTTTGGGGTCAAGATGTGTCAGAGAGGAAGAAGTAAGGCCCACTTGCTTCTTACCTCGCTTCCTGATTCTGGTGATAATTTGATCACAACCATCCGGTACGAGACGTGTGCAAACGGTGGATGGTGGAGTCAACTCTTTTGGAGCATGAAAAGAGAAGACGGTCAAATTGTGGTGATAGCCGGACATTGGCTATTTTTCAGAGTGAATCATAGAGGAAGGTGTTACGCCAGGGGATTTGGGGACAATAGCAGGTCCAAATCCAGGTGGCGGGAAGGGCATGTGATGCTACAAATGTGGTGAGCCGGGACACATCAGGAGAAATTGTCCGATCTTAGAGGAAGAAGGACATGCGGCTAGGAAAATTCCACATGCGGGTAGCACACGGTTTATCTTGGAGACGTTCTCACAGTCTCTAATGATGGCGCTCGTTATCAAGAAGAAGGATATTAAATTCGGGTTTGCTCCAAGAGAATATTTTGATGCGTTCTGGAAATTGCGAACGGTTTTTTCGATCTCCACGGGCTGATGGATATCGTTGTGTTGTTCGGTGTGGTGGAACGGGGAAGATCAAAATGGTTGACGGAGCAGTACGCATTTTGGGTGGTGTGACGTTGTCTCAAAGTTGCGTAGAATTTAATATTCTTGAGCCAGTCAGATTCCAGGGCTATGGGGTTTCATAGCAGGGGGAGTCTGGAAATCACACATGGCGGA
The DNA here is from genome assembly GCA_027422505.1 of Craterostigma plantagineum. Classification (NCBI taxonomy): domain Eukaryota; kingdom Viridiplantae; phylum Streptophyta; class Magnoliopsida; order Lamiales; family Linderniaceae; genus Craterostigma; species Craterostigma plantagineum. The sequence goes on from JAPQWV010000117.1 coordinate 230,495, forward strand.
ATGGTCCTACCAAAGGGAGAAGAGTGCAAAGGTTTGTATCGTCTGAACGTGAGTATGGTATATAATACTCAGACTTCGATGGGTTCATGAAAATCGCGCGCGTGGTATAAAGGCAGACGATGGTGAGAAGGAAAGTCCTGCTGGTGAAGGGGTTGCATCGAAGTCCCTCTTCGGGAACCGACGGATCGAGTCGGTTCAACATAGCTGCACATAAGATTGGCCGTTGAATGAATCAAGTGGGGTAAGATCGAAATTCTTGATTTGGATTATGTGTAGGTGCTACAAGGAAGGCTAATGGATGTCCGTAGTATTTACGAACGGGTTACTCTCATTGTCGGGTTCGCTGGAGTGCTCTCTAAAGAAGACGCAGATGTTGAAAAAGGGGAAGAATTGTTGATTTTTCAACCTCACACATGGGAAGGTGAGGAAATCAATTTGGTTTTCTCTTAGAATGACGCATGGAATGACGATTGCTTGAGCTCTCATTTGCCTATAAATTGAGATGATTGGCAAGACATTTAATTCACCCCAAAACCAACGAGAGAGAGAGGAGAGAGAGGGGTGGAGTGAGAGAGAGAGAGAGAGAGAGAGAAAATGAGAAAGAAAAGAAAAAAAAATCTTGTCCAGGTGGATAAGGGTGAGAGCGAGTGTAGTTTTACTGGATAGTTGGGAGTAGGTACAAAAACATTACCCGGGTGGGTAAGGGGTCTCGGGTTTTTGGGTTTAAACACGAGCGTTATTTTGTACGGTGTAATATTCTCAAATATAGAAAAACTATTGTCTCTCCGTGGATGTAGGCGGTATTGGCCGAACCACGTAAAAATCTCGGTGTTCTCTTGGTGTCATTACGACTTTAATTAATATCCCGATAAATTATCGCGGGGTCCAAATACAACTACTGCTGGCCCAGAATTAAATATTTATCGCTCAACCCCAACAAATCCATCTTGTTATTACATTAAAGAGGAGAAGCAAGTTGATATATATGTTTAAGGTGTGTTTTGCGTGAAAGATTACAGTTTTAGCTATGGTCAATGAAGCAGTAATAAAATTTATGTTGTTCCTTGTTTTCTTTTTATTCTGCGATTTCTTAATAGAGATTGTTGCAGATGAATACGGCTGAGCCTTCTTCTTCTTCAACAAGCGCGAGAATCACGGCCGACAAGGTTCAAACTCTCGCCGGCCGGCCGGCCAAGACAACGGCTCAAAGATGGCGGACCGAAGCCCAGCAGCACATCTACTCGGCCAAGCTAATCGACGCCCTTCGCCGCCGAGACTCCACCACCTCCTTCCGCCAAGCCGCCGACCGAGCCCTCGCCGTCTCGGCCAGGGGAAGCACTCGGTGGAGCAGAGCCATGCTCGTGATGAAAAGACGGGTCAGCAACAAGCACCTTCACAAGAAAATTACAGCCGCCGGCGGTAGATCGATCGGAAAACCGGCGGCGGTTCGTAGGAACATTCCGGCCATTCGCCGGAAAGTTGGAGTCCTACGCCGGTTGGTTCCCGGCTGCCGTAACCTGTCGTCGTTGCCTAACCTTATCGAAGAAACGAGCGACTACATCGCCGCCTTGGAGATGCAGGTCAAAGCGTTGACTTTTATTACCGCTCTCCTAAACCGTCGAAGCTAAGGGAAAGAAAGCAGATCGTCGCCGGAAAAATTGGGTTTAGGTTTGATGGGAAAATGGGAAAATTTTACCAGTTCGTTGTTGTTCTTTCGTTGTTTCATTATTTTCATTGTTATTATTATAATCCATTCCATTGTTCTCTGGTTCCAAATTTAACAAGATTTTGCTATTTCTTTCTGCTATTTCTTCGTTGATGTGAAACTCCTACAAGCAGCTAAACTGACTCATGAATTGCCCTTTCTTTTTAGTTCAGAAATCTTGAATGTATGTACTATCGAAAGATCAAAAATATTACACGTCAGCGAGTGATTTGACCAAAGTACCCTCAATCTGTGACGTGGTCATGGATTTTTCCGTCTCATCTCAATTCCTGGATATGAGATCATCCCCCAGAAATATTTATGATAAACAATAGAGAAACTCCAATTGAACAAAAATTAGCCATTCATACGAAGGGAGGTACACACTACACTTGCCCACCGAAGGAAAATAATAACACCCACACGATTTTCGAACCCAAATTGGCGATAGCAAACGAAAACAACGAGGTGGAGCTGATTTTATCATTTGACTGCTGAATATTTTTCTGTTGTCGGATTGTTGAGAGCTTTCATGCCATTAAATTATTGTATGAAATCGATATCGATCGATCGGCTGCATGAGTAGTCACTTGAAAAATCTGAACTTGAAGTTGGAGAAGAGCATTAGCAGCTGTCGGCGTAGAGAAGGTGAAGGATGTGTGCTGTTGTCGTTGCTCAGACTTCTTCGAATCTCTTTTGCCTTCCGAGAAATAGGGTGTCGTGGTCTTCAGCGTCTTGTGTTAGGTTACGGCGTCCTCGACGATGGCTGATTAGTCCCGGTTCTTGTCCATCCCAGGTAATTGTTTCGAATTTGTTGATAGTTGAATGCTTAGGAAAATGAAGTTTGAGTTATTTGGGTGAAGTTCTGACGAATTCACCTGCTCCAATCCTCGGAGCTTGTGGAATTATGGGGAAGAAATCGACATGGTATTTTGATCATTAGAAAATGGCTCTCTTTTTTTTTTTTTTTTTTTTTTTTTTGTTTTTTCCCTTTTCTTGCGGTTCTTGTTATGGTTAAAGATAATATCTTTACATTTTGAACTGTTGAATTGCCAACGAGTGGAATTGTTGGTGCGATTGAGGATAACGGATGACTGCTTTAATTGTTTCTCTCTAATCACAATATTATTTTTGCAGGACGGACATTTTTTCTTTAAGATGTTCGTTGACTAACACTGATATCTGCAACTCGGTCATAGCCGATGAAGTCATCGATGATCCCGAATCTCTTGATTCCAATTATTCAGTTCCAGTTGTCCATCTTCAATCTGATACCCTGAGCACAGAAGCACTTAATATACTTGTTAGGGGCAATTATGCAGACACTTTTGACAACATTGCCGGTTAGATTCCACATTTCCCATTCCTTCATATCGTTTCATCTTTAAACACTCCGAAGTTTCAAACATCCTGATATGTAGTCGTATTCTGCACCTGGGATTTCATAGGTTCTGTCAGAAGAGGAACAGAATGCAATTGCTGCAACTCCTGCTCATCCAGCTGGCCTCTATGGTAAGTCCATTACTGTGGCCTCTATTTAGCTTCATCTCCTAGAAGCAATTTTGTGTCTTATTTGTGCCATTCCGTTGCTGTTACCTAGTTACTAACTAATGTTAAATATAAAATCAGCATTGTATGCCAGCTGCTTGGCTGGGAATCTGGTTGAACAGCTCTGGAATTTTGCTTGGCCTGCTGCTATTACATTGGTTCATCGAAGTCTTCTTCCTGTTGCTGTCACGGGATTCTTTGCAAAGGTAATTGATGAGTTAAATGTAGAAGTTTCCGCGAAATAAGGCAATCGAGTTAGTACTGAATTGAACCATCTGTAATTCACCAGCTTGCAATCATTCTTGGGGGACCTTTGGTTGGGAAACTCATGGACCATTGTCCAAGAGTACCTGCTTATAATTGTCTGACTGCTGTCCAGGTGCATTATACTCGGGATTAATACGAAACGATAATTTTGTTGAAGTCTTTATCTGATTTTGTTAAAGAAAATATCTATGCAGGTAGCAGCTCAGATGTTGTCTGTCGCAATGACAATTCACGCTCACGAGGTTCATCTCAGTTCTACATCTTCCGTACTCATCCAACCTTGGTTTGCGGTACTTGTGCTAGCATTGGCTGTTGAAAGACTGTCTGGTTTAGCTCTAGGGGTTGCAACGGAGCGTGATTGGGTTGTTCTGGTATTGCTTTGTTTCTCCTTCAGTATTGAAGATTCTTCATTTGATGCTCTTGGCAAAAGGTTTATGCTGCTTCAAATTCAATTGGCAGGAATAAATAGACCAGTTGCCCTTGCTCAGGCAAATGCAGTTCTGAATCGGATTGATCTCCTCTGTGAGGTAATGGCCAGAACTGAGCATTCCTTTAAGTATTTTTTTCAGAAGATCATGATGGTAGATGGTGAAATTAATAAATCCAATCTTTGATTGTTCTTGGTGCTTTATCCAACCGCAGATAGCCGGAGCATCTCTATTTGGCATATTCTTGTCAAAGTATGACCCAGTGACATGCTTAAAGTTAGCTGGCGGTTTGATGATATGGTCGCTGCCTGTCGTGGTATTATCTAACACAACGATTTCTTAAGAATCACTAATCTAAAAGTAAAACACTAATTCTGTATATCACTTCCTCATCTAGGTTACTCTGACGTGGTTGACCAACCACCTTTCTGCTGGAGTTTTGGACCGTCCCAAATGTCCTCAAACTGATTGCGGGAATTCATTTGCAGGATCACCAGTCACCGAAAATATACGTAATATCACTTCGTTTCTTTTATTTCTATGCTTTTGTTTCAGTCACTAATAATGCACTCATCATCCATCTGCAGTGTCCAATAGTGTGGAAACCATAAAGCATGGGTGGTTTGAGTACATGCAGCAGCCTGTCCTGCCAGCAACCTTGCTTATGTTTTGCTCTATTTCAACACTGTTCTTGACCCAGCATGGTAAATTTGCACCTGACTTCCAAAAACTACTGATTTCATCTGAAGAAGGTTTGTCGGACCTAAAACACGACAAAATCTACTGTTTTTGGTGCCAAGTAGGTTTTCGTACGTAACATCCGCAAAACTTCTATCTTTTCGTAGAAAAAAATTACCGAACCTAAAATCGCACGAAAATCTACTGTTTTCGGGGCTAAGATAAAGAAGATTGTGCTCCATGGTTCGGGTGAAGTGCAGCCATGATTTATATAATTTACCCCAGAATTTCTCAATCATTAAATCTTGGTCCGGGTCCAACAATTACAATTGGTCAAGATTAATCAGAGGGCCCAAATCTTGATTAGAGGAAGGGCCCGAAATTGAACAGGTAGCTTTTATAAAAGTCTTCATGCCCATAAAGAGCCCATTTATCGTTTTAACCGTTACGAATTTTAATATTTTCTTCAAGGAAGTCTTCTTACCCAGAAAGAGCCCATTTATCGTTTTATCCAATATCAATTTTAATATTTTCTTTTTTTTTTTCCGAAACGATCGCTTTGTATAAAACGTCAAAAAAATGTACATGTGGCTGAATAACCAAAGGGACCCAACTGTTTACAGTGGTTACAGTGGGTCAAGAAACATCAATCAATGAAGAGACAACAAGATCATAAAAAATCAACGAAGAAACAGAATGGCTCAAATGACTTCAAATGCTCCAAAACAATGGGGATGGACAAAAGGGAGAGGTGCCACCTCTTTTGCACAAACAGCGTCGGAATCCAAGCACCAAACGTGGTAAGGCTAAGACAAAAGGTCCCCACCGAGCTCCTAAATTTCGCACTGGTAAAAAAAATTACCCTATTAGATTGAGGATGAAGTGACCGATCAGCGTGGCCAAACAAAATCAAAGCTCCAAAGACTCTTTCCATTCATCACATGCAAGGTCAACAACAACAATATCATCTCTCCATTCCTTCTTGAACACCCACAGATTCATTGTTTTCCAAAGCATCCACAAAAGATACACAGAGAGTTGTATCCTATGGGAATAGATTTCAGATTTAGGGCACGAACTGATAAAACCCCACCAGTCTTGGAAAGAACCAAAAGCCGACTGAGGATGGTTCCAAGAAAGTGGCGCCAACTTCCAAGTGCGTATGGCTTTGGGACAACGAAGAAACAAGTGTTCTGTAGTTTCTTCACTCTCTCCGCACATTGGACAGATCGGATCGACATCAATTCCTTTTTTCCGCAAGTTAGTCTTAGTCGGAAGGAGGTTATGGATGCAGCGCCACATGAAATGCTTAAGCTTGTGTTTGATTTTCAGCTTCCAGATTGATTGCCAAAAGAGCTTCATATTATGGCCATGGTCGCTACATTCGGGCCGAGCTGACTTTGAGTAAATGGACTCCATCAGCATTACATAGGCTGATTTAACTGAGAAAACCCCTTTTTTATCCATCGCCCAAAAGAGCCTACTGTTGGGTCCACTATAAGGGAGTTCTTTGCAGCCTTGGGATAAGACATATCTGGAGCGATTCCAGCATTTCCAGAGCCAAGAAGCTGTAGAAGGTACACGGGCAGTAAGAGGACTCCCTTCTGGAAAGTATTTAGCTTTAAGAACTTTGGCCATAAGTGAATTTGGGTTGGTAATGATTCTCCAAAGTTGTTTAGCCAATAATGCATCGTTGAAAGTTTGGATGTGCTGGAATCCCAAGCCACATGCATCCTTGCTGTCCGTAAGGGCTAGCCACGATTTCCAATGGATCTTTTGTCTGTCATTCTTGTTTTCACCCCACCAGAAATCCATAGCTGTCCGAGTGATCTCCTTACAAATATGAATTGGAAACAGCTCATAATATAAACATTAAGAGAATTAATTACCGATCTGATCAGGACATCTTTCCCAGTGCAAGATAGTAGGAGAGATTTCCAGTTAGCCACTTTGTGTTTGACAGCCTCCACCGCATATTGGAACGTCTCCTTCTTTGATCTGCCAATCACTAATGGTAGTCCAAGATGCTTGACTTTTGGTTCTTCTTTGATGCCGTTCAACACACCAAGGATCTGATTTTTGACATCTTGTCCAACATTCCTGCTGAAGAAGATAGAAGATTTGTCCATGTTGATTTTTTGCCCCGAAGCATGGCAAAATTTGGAAAGGATTTCTTGGATCACCAGTTCCACACTCGCTTCACAAAAGAGTAAAGAGTCGTCGGCAAAAAACAAATGAGATATGATTGGTCCTCTTCTACACAGCTTAATGCCCTTATATCTGCCACAGGAGGTCGCTTGTGCAATTAGATTAGAGAAAGCCTCAGAAATAATAAGAAAGAGAAAGGGAGAGATGGGATCCCCTTGCCTAATCCCACGAGATGGGATGAGATAACCACATTGAGCGCCATTGATATTTAAAGAGAATGATGATGTGCTCAGACAAATTCTCACCCACTCGACAAAAGATTGGCAGAATCCCATCCTTAGCATAAGTTGGGAAAGGAATCCCCATTCGACCCTATCAAAAGCTTTAGCTAGATCTAGTTTCAAGGCCATGACCCCTTTTCTCCCTTTTCTGCGAATATAGTGGAAGCATTCGTGGGCAATGGTCACATTGTCAAGGATATTTCGGCTTTGCACAAACGCAATCTGGCTATGGCTGATGATGGACTCTAGGCAGGGTTTCAATCTCTCAGTAAGAATCGTGGAGATGATTTTGTAGCTAACATTACACAAACTTATAGGACGATAATGAGTGATCTCCGTTGGGTTCTTGACTTTAGGAATTAGAGAGATTGTACTATGGTTGATGGACTTCAGCAACTTGCCATGTTGAAAAAGTTATGAACAGATTGACAAACATCCCTCTTAATAATATTCCAAAACCGTTGGAAAAACAAGGGGTTCATACCATCCGGGCCCAGAGATTTAGTAGGGTGCATTGAGAAGATGGCCTTCTTAATTTATGCTTCAGAGACATAGGCTGTGAGTTTCTGATTCATAGTAGCTGTAATAGACGAGGGGATGCCTTGGACAGCTTCTGTAGAATGTGGTGGCTGAGAAGTTGTAAAAAGCTCCTTATAGAATTCCATTACAACTCCAAGGATCTCTTCACTAGAATTGCATTTGTGACCCAATTTGTTGCGCAGATTAGAGAAAGAATTGGTCTTTCTCCTATGGATTGTAGTCGCATGGAAGAATATGGTATTTTTATCTCCTTCCTTAAGCCATTGATTCCTTGACTTTGTCTTCCAATGCATCTCTTCTTCTCTGTAGGCTCTGTTAAGTTCAAGCTTCAAGGTTCTCCATAGTTCCCAGTTTCTTGTTCCTCCTTCTGCTTTCAGTTCCGAGAGATGCTGATTAATTTCATCAATGGCTCTTCTAGAGTTATATCTACGCATGGCGCTCCATTTCAGCAATTCAATTCTACTATTCTTAATTCTAGACATTAGCCTGTAGTGGGGATTCCCTTCCACAGGAGTGCTCCGAGCCCTTTTAATAACTTCAGCCACTTCAGGGTCTTTCAGCCATCTAGGATCAAATTGGAATCTTCTCTTTGCACTTGGTTGTTGATGACTGAGGTTTAAAACTAGCATGCAGTGGTCTGAGGAGTGTCTTTCAACATGAACAACATGGGAGTCCGGATTATCAAGGAGCCATCCTGGAGAACAAAGAACTCTGTCAAGCCTCTATTCATTAAACCCACTACCTTCTTGATTGTTAGACCACGTGAATGTCTTGCCAATGAAGGTCACTTCCTCCATTCCCATTCCATGATGAAATTGTTGAAAGTCTGGAAACTAGAGTGTCCTCTATTTTGGCCCCCTGATTTTTCTTCAGCGGTTCTGATCTCATTAAAATCACCTCCTATGCACCATTTGTTTCCCCAATGTACTTTCTGATGAAGTAAATCAGAGAATTGATCCTTCCTTTCCAGCTGAATTGTACTATTATGGACAAAGATAATCCATAATGGTCCTTGGATGTTCGTATGTGTGCAGCAGACTTCCAAACAAAAATGATTAGCCTGAATTGAGATAATGTCAATGTTCTGATCCCATCCTACAAGCAATCCTCCACTAAACCGAAGTGGATCTTCATAGTACCACCTCTCTTGAAATTTCAGGTGTTTAAGTAACCGTTTGAACGAAGGCCCTTTTCTTTCTAATCTCACTAACGAAAACCAGTGAGGGGAGGTAGAGTCTCATGGACTCCTTCAATTGGGAAATTGTAGAGGGCCCTCCCTGACCTCTACAATTCCACATACAGATTCTCATTGTGGTTGGTGGGGCCAGTCAAGACTGGAGACCCCCACCTTAAGAATTGCGGTTGGCTTCATCTCTCTGTTTTTTAGCTAAACCTTTGTTTTGGTAATCTTCTGGCACCCAATTTTCCTTCTCCTCTCTAGTTCTTTTACTTCCCAGACCACCTTGAGGTATAACTGAGGGTTGATTAGGTTGGTTTGTACTTTGTTCTCTTGAAGACCGCATTACGTTGCCTCTTCCTAACACAAGTAGGTGCTTTGGTCATGACCAGGCAGCCATTAATATCTTGAAAAGGAGTTCTAGTTAGGCCTTGATCCTCTGGCATCTCCTTAACCATAGTTACCTGGAATGCGGTACGATCCGGGTCGCGGTACGGGTACGGGGAACGGCACTATGCCGGAACTCGGTACGAGGGGGCTATACTCAGTTGGTACGGTGTTTCAAATTTCGGTACGCTAAAAAAAATATATTCGGTTCGATGTGCCTCAAATATATATAAAAAAAAGACAATTTTACTAGTAATTAAAAATAGTCTTAATTCATTGTCTTACATAGGAAAAACATAACTTGAAATGCAAATTTAAACTAGAAGGTTACTCAACGTTGGCACCATCATACGAGTCATTGTTGTCTTCATCCAAAGAGCTCCATTTCATATCTTCCAGCCTTATCACGGAATCTTCTATATTCGTATTGTCGGGATCAATATCCCACTTCTTAAATGGCCATCTTTGTAGCTCTCACAAAAACGTGATTGTAGGCGAATGTTGGAGTGGATGAATACCAACTTGTCGGCTCTTGTAGAATTCAGTCTGTTTCTCTTCACATTATGAATATAAGAATAGGTGCTCCAATTTCTTTCCACCGATGAGCTACTAATTGGTTGGGATAAAACTTTTTTTGCCACCTCAGCTAGCTCTGGAGTTTCCGAGCCATATGTGGACCACCAATCAATCGTATCCATGGACGAAGCGTCCGTTTGAGCTGCTGCCATTGCATATATACCTTTTTTCATATGAAATCGTGCAAATTGTTCGCGTAGCAATCTCATTTCATCCTCATTTTCTGCAATTTTTTCAAATGCTTTTATCACACCCATAATTACCTCTTTGAAGTGTCTTCGCTGGTGTTATTTTCAGCACATCGATCGTCTACTTTTCTTTTGCCAAAAACCATTTTAGCTATTTGCTGTTGGAATAGGCCCCGTTCACTTTATTGGATATATCAAGATAGCAGCCTTTTAATCTTTAGTAATCTTGTTCACTTTAAATCATGAACAATGTCATTAGCCCGCTACAAACTAACGACCCGCTAGAATAAACCTGAAATCCCTATAATTTATCCGAAGGGTTTGGGCCTGATAAATTATCCAGCCCTTGCTACTAATTGCGTAAAGACCGAAATACCCTTGAAAATGATAAAGCCATGGCAGCCTATCGTTAGGTTTCCAATTTCGATTGGGATTGAGCCGTCGAGCCTGTTTGCGTTCAGCATACGAGTTTGAGCTTGCAAAGGTGGAAATGGAAGGTGGGATTTCACCATTTAAGACGTTATCACTCTGAATAAGTGCAGTTGAGCTCCATAAGGTTGGAGAGCTGATGGGGATGGGGCCGACAAGGTTCATCCCATTTTTTTTTTCTATTCGAGTGATGGTTCGGGGGAGGTGAAGTTGTTGGGGACTTGTCTGAACAAGTCGTGGTAGTTTAGGGCAATCTCCATTTGCAAGGATTTGGTTCAGATGAATCCTAGTTAAGCAGTGATGATCCTTTGCTCCAGCTTTTTTTCTTTCCAGACGAGAGGGTTGAGGGCTGATGAAGAATGGGGTGAAGAGACTATGAGGGAGAAGAAAAGAGATGTTATAGAGCCGATAGAGAGAAGGGATTATGAGGGAGAAGAAAGGAGATAATAGAGCGGCGGCCCCATTAGTGCAAATTTAGGGACGCGCGAGGAGAGATTGAAGCGGCGAGGAAAAATGTTGGCAGTCATTTGACGAAAGGGATTTTGGGAGAGACCTCTTTGGTTTGAACTTCTGCGTCGTTATTTGCTTCGGAACGTGTCGATTTCAAGGTAATTATCAATTTAGGATTTAACTCAGTTATGTTTTCAATGGATTATCCTGTTGAATTTGGCTTTGCGCAACAAATCTGAGTACGCAAGATATCGTACCTATTTCTTGTCCCGCAGCCGGTGCAGATCATGGAAATGTGAATTTTCGACTTCAATTTTGTAATAAGAGATGTTTCTTGGTGTTTACGATGTTAATTGGAAGATTTTAGTTTGAAGAGTAGCCCTGCTAGTTTTCGATTTCAGAATGTATGTGATCGATTCTCAGAATATACGTGACTGTCATTTGGGCGTAAGATGTGGGGCATTGCTACATCTAAGGTTGGACATCCATCAGTAGAACAACAAGATTTGAATCTGCGTTTGATTGAAACATGGAACGCATTGAAATTTTTCAGGGCTAGATTTGTAATATCACATATTTAAACTAAGATATCCATGAAGTTGTCTCGGCAAGTGAACAGATAATTTAAAAGACTGACCAGCAAAGTAAACACAATTTGAAACGTTAGATAAGTTTATTATCTTGTTTTCTATCTTGGCATTATTTTATGTGGCTTTATCTTATGCAGAAAACTAAACGCAGCCTAAGAGCAACTCCAACGAGACGCTATACACAGCGTTAAACGCCATCAATGGCGTTGGAGAAGCTCCAAGGGAACTGCAAACGCCACCCTAAATCTGGAGGAGTGAACAGTATGTTAGGGAGTGTGCCCTCGGAATGCCATACGAGGACTAGGAATAGTATAGGGCGCACAATGATGTATAGGTCGATAGACAGTTTTATTGTATATACTTTTAAAATAAAGTAGTGAATATTATTTTCATTATAATAAAGGCATTATTATTTATTTATCGAATTTAAAGTCTGCTTGGCATCTGGCGGTGCGATAAATAAATAACACCCGAATGTTTGAGTTGGACGTCTGATTCTCGTTAGGACGAGGGAGGAGACACCGGACGGTCCTTAATCTCAGCATTAAATAAAAAGTCCGTAAGTCTAAGGATTCTAGGTGGGTGACTTGATATCCGAATATGACTTATTCATTGACGACCACATAGTACCGGTAGTGTCACCGATTACCTGAGAGGTTGTGGGTCGTGATGGAGATATCGGTGATCGGAGAGATCGCGTATTCAGACATTCGGCTCGTATTCGTCTCGATCACATGACTAGGATGTTGTCAATGATTGAACGAATGACTATAGCAGCCTCAGACCAATAGGGTCACTGACGGACTTGCTTTCGCGATTTCGGTTTGTCGCTAGTTGGCTAGGTCCGCAAGTGTTTGGAAATGGGACACGGGCCAGCGGCGAAACGCAACCGACTTTACGAAGGTGATTGCCGGGCTTTGACTGCTATCGGGATTCACTGCCTATATTCGTATAGTTAACGTCCTATGATGTAATTGTAGAACGACGATTGTAAAGCCTTCAGCCGAAGCTTGGAAAGCTCGCTCGTATTAGATACGGAGCGGAGTTTAAATAATCGGTTGGGTCTCAATTATAACATAGTGTTGGGTTAGTGAGTTTGACATTTACATGGCTCTCACCTAACTGGGACACAAGTGAAAGGCATAAGAGTTATTTAAATGTATACACTATAGTCGGTTCGTCCGAATTTCGATTAGATCAAAATTCGTTCTCAGCTGGGATCTGTCCGGTACCGCGGGATTGGCTAGGCGAATACCGGGACTCGCGGATTCCTCCCGTGCCAGTTGAGACGGACCTAGAGAGTCGCGCTTAAAAATGGTAATGAACTTGAACGAAAACGGCGGGCTTTTCTCTGGAACCTAACGAATGGGATTCGTTGAGGTAGTGGCATAGTTGATACGAAGTGTCAACGATTTAGTTAAACTCCGATGACGGTCACGGGAATAATTAGGACTTAAGATTGTTTTAAGTGCTTAATTAATTAACTAAATGAGGCTCAATTGTAATTAAAATAATTAGATTGGATTTAATTATTTTATTACTTAAAATTGAGGGACTAAATTGAGAATTTAGAAACCCAAATGGCCAAAATGAAATATTTGCATGTTGACTTGGTCTTGGAAATGTGTATAATTTCTAGCATGCCACATTGGTTGAGGTGGCATATGAGTCACACTTTGAGAGCATGACATGTGTTGAAGAAAAACTAATAATATATTTGTAGTGGAATTTTACTACAAAAAGGGAACATGCTTAGGGAGAAATAAAATGACTAAGAAAAATTAAAAGAGACTTGGTACTTAGAAAAAGTTCTTAACATGGGTTGCCCATGAAGTTTTTGTACTTGGTACTTGCTCTCAATAACTCAATTCAACAATACTAGAGAATTAGAGCAAAAGTGAGCTTAAGTTTTGAACTACTCAAGCCACGGGATCGTTCGACGAAGCCCGACGCCCGAACCGAACTGCCTCTAGCCATCGGGAGCAGTCTCGGAGGTTCGATCAAGGAAATACCGGTGTGACGATCTAGCCCGGAAGCCCCGGGAACCAGACGAGGCGCAGCGACGACCATCCGAGGTGAAATCACGTTCGTCGACGGTATATTTCGAACCTTAATGATTTGATTTTACGAAAAATACCAAACGATATCGGAATGATTCGAAAGAGCCCTCGTTACTATCGTAGGGAAGTGTAGAATCAATCTGGAAAATTTGGTATCGATCGGATATCATTTCGGTTATCAAACTGTTGAATGACGGCAGACTGCCGCTTTAGTCGAATTAATAATTTCGAACCACTGATTTGGTTTTGCGAAAAATACCAAATGACATCGGAATGGTTCGAAAGACCCCACGTTACGATCGCCGGGAAGTGTAGAATCATTCTGGAAAATTTAGTGTTGATCGGAAATCGTTTCGGTCGCCAAATAGTCGAAACGCTGTCGGCTGCCGCTTTGTTCGAACTAGTTCGGAATGAAGTTATTAATTCGAATACAGTTGTACTAAATTCGAATTTGAGAAGTTCGAATTAGACGTGGTCTCCTGAGGCTCAGGGCAGTATCTTGAGCCCTCGGGAGAAGCCGGAGGGCGTTAGGTCGAGTTTAGATGTTGAAAATCGAAAATTCGGCACCCTACGCCGCTCGGTTCAAAACGCGCTTCCGCTATCGCCACGTTGAGCTGTTCGGGGGCCGGCGTCGATTAATCGGGCCTACCCCAACAGTGGTATCAGAGCTACGGCTCATGCATGGTTCGACCGAAGGCCTCGAAAGCCGATGTGGCGAACGAACGGTCGACGTAGTTTGGAGACTATCGTCGCTCGTGACGTCGGTCGGGCACCGGGCGTCAAAATTCTGTGTTGCATGTTTATGTGGGACATTTACGCGGGCTTAGGTTCTAACCGGGTTATTTATTTAAGGGCCGTTTGCTGCCCCCCGGTATGTACATGGATTACGGGTTGTTCGGGAAATAATTCCCCCGTGTTGTATTTTATCGTTTTATTAGATAAGTTAGATAAAATGGCGGCCGTTCGACGCAAGGCGAGATTGGAGGGTTCGACGACCCGCATGACGACGAGTCGACGTTTGGAGATCAAAGACCCGGTTGTTTTACGACCCATGTAATAGGACCAGTTTAGAAATAGCCCGCGCATTTGTCAATTTAAATTGTTTTCCTGGGGTTAGGAATTTAATTAAATTTAATTAACGCATTTATGTGCTCGTGCTTAATTTTGATTTGCTATGAGAATACAAACTCCCATAAAATACTAAGTGAGTAAAGGGATTGGACCTGTTTTCTATCAAGCTCGGGTTAAGTTGTTACGAAACCTAAATGCAAGGTTTGGTTCCGGGTATGCCGGCGCCTTGCATTTGTTTTCGTTTCGATTTGCTCGTGTGCGTTAGCGCCGCTCGCCAAGACCACACTGTGCGGTAAAACGTACGGTTCAAGTGTGAGGTTTTGAGCAAAGTTGATAGGTCGCACTTAGATAGTCAAACTGCCTTGTTCCGGATTTGCCGGCGGGGGTCCCTGACTGAGACGAAGATAGTTGAGACATTCGACGAGGTCGGATTCGTGCGGAGCACGACTTCGTGGGCCGCTGCAAACCAATAAAACGACAGAGGTTGAGGTTTGCATCCGCCCACGGGGACATCAACTCCACTATCGAAGTTATCAACGAAACTTCCAAAACATCCAATGGGAGAAAATGGAGTTTATGAAAAGATAGTGGGAGTCAAACGGAATAGAAGTCCTTGTTCGCGTTTGATGATCTATACAATCAACTTAATAGGCCTTTTATTTTCTGCAGCATTTTTCTCTCAGTGTAAGTTATGTCTACCGCTTTAAACATACTGCTCAAGGAGAATAGGTTGACTGGGTCAAACTATTCAGACTGGCTTCGCAACCTGAGGATTTTCCTTCAGATTGAGAACCTAGTGTATATCCTTGACTCCGAGTTGCCGCCGGCCCCAGGGGCGCGGGCAACCGAGCAGGCTCGTGCGCTTATGACAAGCGACTGCGCGACGAGCAGCTCGTAAAGGCTCATGTCCTCGGATCGATGAGTAACACGCTGCAGCGTAGCCATGAGGGTATGGCTGATGCTCGAGCGATGGTTCAGCATCTGAAAGAGCTTTACGGTGAGACGTCAAGGACAGCTCGCTATGCGGTTTCGTCGCAGCTCTTCCGATCGAGGATGTCTGAGGGTGAGAACGTTGGCGAACATGTTATGAACATGATCACCATGATCGAGAGATTGGAGACTCTCAATTTCCGATTTGATCGGGAATTACAAAACGATCTCATCTTGCAGTCTCTGCCTCCGTCCTTCAATGCGTTCATAGTGAACTATCATCCGAACGGCATGATGCTGATGCTTCCTGATCTGATGAATCAGTTAGCGACGGCGCAAGGTCAGATGAAGAGGGCAAAGCAGACTGCACTTGTCGCCACCTCTTCGAAGCTCCAGAAAGGCAAAAAGAAGAAGGGCAACAAGCTCAAGCCAACAGGGAAGGTTTCTAAGAAGAACAAATCTTCTGGGAAATCGAAGCAGACCGGTGTAAAGCCGACAGATAGGTGTCTGCATTGCGGTGTGTTGGGCCACTGGAAGCGAGACTGTCCGAAGCTCAAGGGTGAGCAGGCTGCGTCAGGTAAGGAACTTAATGTTTTAGAAACAGTTTGTTCATTATCTGTATACTCTACTTCCTGGATATTGGATTCGAGAGCTAGTACTCACATTTGTGTGTCCACGCAGGGTCTGGGACCAAGTAGAGCGCTTGGGGAGCGGGAGATCGAGGTTAGAGTGGGAAGCGGGGATAGTCTCTCGGCAAGCCACGTCGGATCAAGATCTCTTGTTTTGTTATCTGGGCATGTGTTGCGTTTGTACGATTGTCTTGTACTCCCGAGGGGTTTTAAGAACATCGTCTCCATTCCTGTTTTGAGCAGGAATGGTTATGTATTTAACTTTAATAAAAATACATGCCACATTATGTATAGAAACAAAAATGTTGGCAACGCAACACTTTTTAATGGTTTGTACTATTTAAATACCCAGAATGACGTATCTGTGAATACTGTCACAAACAAACGAAAGTCAGGAATAAATGCGAGGTACTTGTGGCATCTTCGATTAGGGCATACTGGAGAACGCAAGATCCACGAGTTAGAGAAAAACGGGATTTTGAAACCGTTGGGATCAGATCCCTATCCGACTTGTGAGTCGTGCCTCCAAGGTAAAATGACTCGATCACCCTTCTCAGGGACATTTAATAGAGCCACGGAATTCTCGGTTTGATTCACACGGACGTTTGCGGGCCATTCAATGTGAAGCCTCGGGGTGACTTCCACTATTTTATTACCTTCACGGATGATCACAGTCGTTACGGACTCGTGTATCTGATGAGGTATAAAGCTGATGCACTTGAAAGGTTCAAGGAGTATAAGGCTTTGGTGGAAAAACAAACGTCGAAACTCATTAAAGCCATTCGATCGGATCGAGGTGGCGAGTACATGAGTATCGAGTTTGACCAGTTCTTGAAGGAGAATGGTATATTATCACATATGACTCCGCCCGGCACGCCACAGTTAAATGGCATGGCCGAACGTAGAAACCGAACTTTATTAGATATGGTGCGTTCTATGTTAAGCTTTACAGATTTACCAATGTCATTGTGGGGATACGCGCTTTTGACAGCGGCTTATACCATAAACCGGTGTCCCTCGAAGTCTGTTAACGGCATTCCGTATGAGATATGGACTGGTCGTTTACCCTGCTTATCACATATTAGGATTTGGGGTTGCCCGAACTATGTGAAAAAGTTGAAGGCAGACAAATTGGAGTCTAGGTCTCTGAAAGGTCGTTTCATAGGTTACCCTGAAAACTCAATGGGGTACCTATTCTACTTTCATGATGATCAGAGGATCGTTGTGGGCCTACACGCACATTTTCTCGAGGAAGAGTTCATTCGAGATTGTGGCGTTGGCCGAGAGGCCACTCTCGAGGAACAGTCGACCGAAATGCCCTCACAGGATTTGGAATTGGATGGTCCGCGAAGCAGTCTTGCGACGATCTGAAAGGGTGCCACGCCAACCAGAGCGGTATGGCATGTCACACGTTGAACACGATTATGTTGCAACTAGGGGACTTCTGAGAGAAGATCCCGCTACTTTCGATCAAGCTATATCCGATGTTGACTCAACGAGATGGATTGAAGCTATGCGGGCTGAGATAGACTCAATGTACTCAAACAAAGTCTGGACTCTTGTAGACCTACCGAGCGGTTTTAGACCAATTGGTTGTAAATGGATATACAAGAGAAAGATTGGATCTGACGGACAAGTTGAGACATACAAGGCCAGGTTGGTTGCCAAGGGCTATAACCAAAAGGAGGGAGTCGACTATGAGGAGACTTTCTCGCCTGTAGCCATGATCAAGTCTATCCGCATAATGCTCGCAATAGCTGCGCACTATGATTATGAGATTTGGCAGATGGACGTCAAAACGGCGTTCCTTAATGGATTCCTCAAGGAGGAGATTTATATGGAGCAGCCAAAAGGTTTTGAGTCGCATGCAGATGCTCACAAAGTGTGCAAACTGAATCGGTCCATTTACGGACTGAAACAGGCCTCTCGTAGTTGGAACCTAAGTTTCGATGAAGCAGTTCGGAACTTCGGATTCGAGAAAAACGTAGACGAGCCATGTGTCTACAGAAAGAGTAGTGGGAGTATGGTGTCGTTCCTTGTATTGTACGTGGATGATATCCTTTTGATAGGAAACAGCATCGGGATGCTCTCATCGGTGAAAGCATGGCTTTCAACCGAATTCTCCATGAAAGATCTGGGAGAAGCGACGTACATACTTGGCATTCGCTTGTTCAGGGATCGAGCGAACAGAACGATCGGCTTATCTCAGGCCCTTTACTTAGAGAAAATCCTAAAAAAATTCAGAATGGATGACTCTAAGAGAGCGTTCTTACCTATGCGACATGGGATCCATTTGTCGAAATCAATGTCACCTCAAAGTGAGGAAGACCGACGAAGGATGAGTGGGATACCCTATGCGTCTGCAGTGGGTAGTCTGATGTACGCGATGTTGTGCACACGACCGGACATTGCCTACGCTGTGAGCGTGGTTAGTCGGTTTCAGGCAAACCCAGGTGAAGGACACTGGACAGCCGTCAAGAATATCTTTAAGTACCTTAGACGGACTAAAGACTTAACGCTTGTCTATGGAGGAGCGGGACTAGAAGTAGAAGGTTATACCGATTCGGACTTCCAGTCGGACGTGGATGACCGAAAATCTACTTCAGGTTTTGTATTCGTGCTCAATAGTGGGGCAGTGTCTTGGAGAAGCTCCAAGCAAAGCACGACTGCCAATTCTACCTGTGAGGCAGAATACATAGCAGCCTCGGAGGCAGCTAAAGAAGCTGTTTGGATGAAAAAGTTCTTGGAGGAACTTACTGTGGTACCAGTTGCGGACAGACCGCTTACACTTTGGTGCGATAATAGCGGTGCAGTCGCGCAGGCAAAGGAACCACGATCTCATAGCAAGTCCAAACATATTGAGAGAAAATATCACGTACTACGTGAGTTCGTTGAAAACGGGATGGTCACCGTGTAGAAAATCGCCACCGCGGAAAACATGGCGGACCCACTTACGAAGCCCTTGTCCCAGGCAGTTATGGAACAGCATCTGGACAAGATGGGCCTACGATACCATTGTGATTGGCATTAGGTGCAGCACATGGCATTCGAGTGCAAGTGGGAGGCTGTTAGGGAGTGTGCCCTCGGAATGCCATACGAGGACTAGGAATAATATAGGGCGCACAATGATGTATAGGTCGATAGACAGTTTTATTGTATATACTTTTAAAATAAAGTAGTGAATATTATTTTCATTATAATAAAGGCATTATTATTTATTTATCGAATTTAAAGTCTGCTTGGCATCTGGCGGTGCGATAAATAAATAACACCCGAATGTTTGAGTTGGACGTCTGATTCTCGTTAGGACGAGGGAGGAGACACCGGACGGTCCTTAATCTCAGCATTAAATAAAAAGTCCGTAAGTCTAAGGATTCTAGGTGGGTGACTTGATATCCGAATATGACTTATTCATTGACGACCACATAGTACCGGTAGTGTCACCGATTACCTGAGAGGTTGTGGGTCGTGATGGAGATATCGGTGATCGGAGAGATCGCGTATTCGGACATTCGGCTCGTATTCGTCTCGATCACATGACTAGGATGTTGTCAAT
The DNA here is from genome assembly GCA_027422505.1 of Craterostigma plantagineum. NCBI lineage: Eukaryota > Viridiplantae > Streptophyta > Magnoliopsida > Lamiales > Linderniaceae > Craterostigma > Craterostigma plantagineum. The sequence continues at coordinate 250,133 of JAPQWV010000117.1, forward strand.
GATTGAACGAATGACTATAGCAGCCTCAGACCAATAGGGTCACTGACGGACTTGCTTTCGCGATTTCGGTTTGTCGCTAGTTGGCTAGGTCCGCAAGTGTTTGGAAATGGGACACGGGCCAGCGGCGAAACGCAACCGACTTTACGAAGGTGATTGCGGGGCTTTGACTGCTATCGGGATTCACTGCCTATATTCGTATAGTTAACGTCCTATGATGTAATTGTAGAACGACGATTGTAAAGCCTTCAGCCGAAGCTTGGAAAGCTCGCTCGTATTAGATACGGAGCGGAGTTTAAATAATCGGTTGGGTCTCAATTATAACATAGTGTTGGGTTAGTGAGTTTGACATTTACATGGCTCTCACCTAACTGGGACACAAGTGAAAGGCATAAGAGTTATTTAAATGTATACACTATAGTCGGTTCGTCCGAATTTCGATTAGATCAAAATTCGTTCTCAGCTGGGATCTGTCCGGTACCGCGGGATTGGCTAGGCGAATACCGGGACTCGCGGATTCCTCCCGTGCCAGTTGAGACGGACCTAGAGAGTCGCGCTTAAAAATGGTAATGAACTTGAACGAAAACGGCGGGCTTTTCTCTGGAACCTAACGAATGGGATTCGTTGAGGTAGTGGCATAGTTGATACGAAGTGTCAACGATTTAGTTAAACTCCGATGACGGTCACGGGAATAATTAGGACTTAAGATTGTTTTAAGTGCTTAATTAATTAACTAAATGAGGCTCAATTGTAATTAAAATAATTAGATTGGATTTAATTATTTTATTACTTAAAATTGAGGGACTAAATTGAGAATTTAGAAACCCAAATGGCCAAAATGAAATATTTGCATGTTGACTTGGTCTTGGACATGTGTATAATTTCTAGCATGCCACATTGGTTGAGGTGGCATATGAGTCACACTTTGAGAGCATGACATGTGTTGAAGAAAAACTAATAATATATTTGTAGTGGAATTTTACTACAAAAGGGAACATGCTTAGGGAGAAATAAAATGACTAAGAAAAATTAAAAGAGACTTGGTACTTAGAAAAAGTTCTTAACATGGGTTGCCCATGAAGTTTGTGTACTTGGTACTTGCTCTCAATAACTCATTTCAACAATACTAGAGAATTAGAGCAAAAGTGAGCTTAAGTTTTGAACTACTCAAGCCACGGGATCGTTCGACGAAGCCCGACGCCCGAACCGAACTGCCTCTAGCCATCGGGAGCAGTCTCGGAGGTTCGATCAAGGAAATACCGGCGTGACGATCTAGCCCGGAAGCCCCGGGAACCAGACGAGGCGCAGCGACGACCATCCGAGGTGAAATCACGTTCATCGACGGTATATTTCGAACCTTACTGATTTGATTTTACTAAAAATACCAAACGATATTGGAATGATTCGAAAGACCCCTCGTTACGATCGTCGGGAAGTGTAGCATCAATCTGGAAAATTTGGTATCGATCAGATATCATTTCAATTATCAAACTGTTGAATGACGGCAGACTGCCGCTTTAGTCGAATTAATAATTTCGAACCACTGATTTGGTTTTGCGAAAAATACCAAATGACATCGGAATGATTCGAAAGACCCCACGTTACGATTGTCGGGAAGTGTAGAATCATTCTGGAAAATTTGGTGTTGATCAGAAATCGTTTCGGTCGCCAAATAGTCGAAACGCTGTCGGCTGCCGCTTTGTTCGAACTAGTTCGGAATGAAGTTATTAATTCGAATACAGTTGTACTAAATTCGAATTTGAGAAGTTCGAATTAGACGTGGTCTCCTGAGGCTCAGGGCAGTATCTTGAGCCCTCGGGAGAAGCCGAAGGGCGTTAGGTCGAATTTAGATGTTGAAAATCGAAAATTCGGCACCCTACGCCGCTCGGTTCAAAACGCGCTTCCGCTATCGCCACGTTGAGCTGTTCGGGGGCCGGCGTCGATTAATCGGACCTACCCCAACACAATATCCCGCTATGTGAAGCGGGGCACTGTTCATTTTTTTTTTGAGTTTCTTTTACTAAGTTTAATTTGGGTTTTCAGTATTGGGTTCCTCCCTTTTCTGCTTTTCAATTTGTTTTCTGTTATTTAGATTAGATTAATTTAGGCTGTTAAGTAATTTGGATGTCTTCTTCATCGATTTTTTTTTCTGGAAGGGTGTGAGGAAGAAGACGATGAATAGTACTTTAGGAGAGATAAGTTGGTTTCTATTTATTTAGGAAAAATTAAAATAATATTTTTAAGTTTAAATAGTACATTTAACGATTAATTGTGCGATGTAATTCTAAATAAAAATTAATAATGAATGAATAATTAAAGTGTCTTGTTATAATTAAAATTTCATAGCTGAATTTCCGTATTAATTTTTTTACTTGAGAATATAGGTCTGTTGTTTATTTTTATAATATAAATAATTTTCAGCAATTTAATTATTTAAGTAATAAGAAAAATTATATATAGAGGAAAATATAGAGGAAATGGTTGGAGTTTGATGGTACTGTTTAAACTGTAAATCTGGAGGAATTGTACTGTTTCAACTCTATATATAGAGGAATGATTGGAGATGGCTAAGTATACAACGATATATTGTACTGTTTGTATATAAAGACAAGAACTAGACAATAACTTTAAGCGTGGGCTCTACTACATGATTGGTACACATAACACATTTAGCTTATTTCAAGAAGAGACTCTGTGTTATACAACTCGGACACATCATTTCTTGTCAATAAAATAATAATATATTAATGACTTTTCACATTCACATTATTTGATCCAATAATTAAGTTCAACAAATGTAATGAACTGATCCCCGTACCAAGGTTTTCGGATCCCCGTACCAAGGTGTTTCGGATCGTTTATGACCCACGAACTGGAACGTGCGATCCGGATCGTGGATCGGTGGGGGGTGCAGCGAGGTAACTATGTCCTTAACCCATTCATCTTCGCAGTCCTGGGAGGGATCCTTGTATATTTCTACTAGCTCCATTGGTACGGTGAATCCATCAGGTGTGGGATCAACTTGGGAGTCTAACTTTACTGTATTTTCTTCCTCAGCAGATAAGTTCTTCTTAGAATGAATTAGGTCTCCTTCGTCCTTGGCTTTGTCATCCAAACTTTTCTCAGATTCCAGTATTTTTCTAGCTGCCTCAACTCCTACACCTTCACTGCCCTTTTCCTCTTGTATGTTGGTAACTTTTTAGGATTTAGCCCGATAAATGGCTCCTTTCGCTATTTGGCTCCGCTTTAATCCAGTCACCATATTGATCAGGTACAAGTGTGCCTACCTTCGCATCTCGCTAGCACGTTTTGTGCACTGATTCTCAACGTGGCCAACTCTTCCGCAGTAAAAACAGAAATTGGAATGGGTTTATAGCTATATAATCATACTTTTAAAGTTCAAAAAAAAAAAAAAAAAAAAATCATACTTTTAGATAAAAAAAAAATAATTCAGATTAACTCATTAGTTAGATCTTACTCCAATAAAAGAAAATAACAAAAAAATTAAAGGGGATAATCACTAATCTTTTGCTAATTAAATAAAAATTGAAGGAATGGGTTTATAGCTATATAATCATACTTTTAGATAAAAAAATAATTCAGATTAACTCATTAGTTAGATCTTACTCCAATAAAAGAAAATAAAAAAAATTAAAGGGGATAATCACTAATCTTTTGCTAATTAAATAAAAAAAATAGAAAGAAAAATTGAGGGAAAAATCAATCTTCTCCGCCAACAAAGCGACGGATAATCACATATCAAACACCAACAGTCCCTCAGAAATAATGCCTGTTTTCTGCATCGCATGATTGATTATCCACTCGGAGAGAGATAGAATGGTTCCTCAACCTCTCATGGGCCCAAGCAGCAGATGGGAGGGAGCACCAAAAGATTACGTGCGCGAATCAGATTACTATATATTTCATCATAGGGACAGAGACCATTTTTACGTTTCAAGACCCAGAAGAAATTGGGGGAAGAAGACGACGACGGCAGGTAGCGAACATATAATTATATAAATATCTAGGGTTCTCAATTTAGCCCATATAATTACCTTAAATACCATTTAGACCCCGGTTAACAAACCCGGGCTAAATTAAAATTAAGGAGCCTTAGGAGGCGGCGATCAGCTGCAGCACGTCGATAGAGCCCGTAAGAGGCGGCGACCATTAGCGGGGTTCGGTGTTCTTGGGCGATGAGCTTGGCGTGGGCTCGTCCACGGAGGATAGGTCGACCTCGAGGGAACGCTTGAAGGACTCGACGTCATTGTTCGCGGCGAGTTCAATGAGGGAACGCTTGAAGGACTCGAAATAGTGAAACAAAGGGTTCAGTCGGCGAAACTATCCTTTTCCACACTGAATGGGCCCCACTACCCATGCCTTTATTTTTTTCTTTTTTACGTTGATTTCAAAGCAATCTCATTTCATCTTCATCTGCATTTGGGGTTAATTTCCATCTAATTCGATAGAGAGAGCTGCTAGTGCTCTAGACATACGACACTAGGGGTGTTCAAATTAACCGAAAAATCGAAAAAATCGACCGAACCGTAAAGAACCGAACCGTCGGAACCGAAAAAAACCGAACCGAATTGTAAAAAACCGAACCGAACCAAATTAAAATGGTTCGGATATCGGATTAAGCATACGTAAAACCGAAAAAAAACCGAAAAAACCGAACAAAAATTATCATACTACATTAAAAATAGAATAAATAATAAAAATCATTTGTTTTTCTCTCATAACGTAAACAACACATTAAATATAATTTCATTGGAATATTTTTTTTCCATTTTTAAGTGAATGTTTTTCTCACCAATCAAAAACTATTTTTCTCCCAAGTAATTTATAGTATCTTCATATGAATGTTTTTATATTTTGGTTAGATTTTGTTCCATTTTCATATTTTTTTTTCGGAGCTTTGAATTATTTTGCCATATGTCACGTTCCATAAATCTTCTTTTTTTTAATAGCCATAAATTGTTTTATGTATTTTCAGTTCATAATATTATTTTTGTTGATATTAAATTCCTAACCGAAAAACCGAACCGAAAAAAACCGAACCGAATTATAAAAAACCGAACCGAACCAAATTAAAACTGTTCGGATATCGGATTAAGCATACGTAAAACCGAAAACCGAAAAAGCGAACCGAAATTTGAAAAAACCGAACCGAACCGACCGATGAACACCCCTATACGACACTGATGATGCAAACAAAGTAGACACAGATAACAAGTCTACTGTTTCGATCTTTCGAATAAACAAACATATGTTGCGATCTCTTACCTCGTTTACTGCAATTTTACATAATTATTCGTGGTAAATATAATTCGCGGATGTAAATGAACGTTAAATCAAGCCTCGAAATCAGATTTGAAATCCGCCAATGAGCTCGAAAAAAGAAGAATTCAAGAGTAGAAAAAATCAAAAGGACTGCAGGCCATAGTCAATTTTCAAATTCCATGTTTTCTAATTCTCACCTAGGGGTCGGCACATTTTTGGTTTACCGAATTGAATTATCAAAATATCAAAATTTCGGTATAAACCGAACCGAATCGAATCAACTCGGTATTCGGTACATAAGTTTTAAAAGTTTGGTATTTCTCGGTACATGATTTTTGGTTCGATATTTTCGGTATACCGAATTATCGATTTTAAAATAACGTATACTCCCTCCGTCCCACTAATTACCATATTTTTCTATTTCAAGCGTCCCAATAACTTTATCGTATTTCCTTTTTGGTAAAAAATTATCACAAATAATCAATATAATAATATTAAATATTTTTAAAAGACGTGTCAAATTATATATTTTTTTACCTTTTCATTATATTATATTATTATAATAACAGAACCTTAATATCCGTGTCCACCACGATATGTGATAAAGATAATGGGACTGAGGGAGTGTATGCAACCCAATAAAATAATAGACAGCCCAATAAAATATATACACAGCCCAATAAATTATATAGACAGAAATAAAAAACAGCCAACTACGAGGTAAATTTAGGGATCTTTTTAATCTTCTTCGATCCTTTAATCTTCTTCCTCTACGGCTCTACAGACTACACGAATCTTCTTCCTCTACAGCCCATTACGACGCCACAACTGTCGGCATAATTGAGGCTGACAAGTCAAAGGGAAGAAATAATCGTCAATTGATTAGTCATATTGTTCAGAATGAGCTAAGCACATACGTAGGCTCCCTTTGATCAATTGCCTATAAATAGGCATTAAGGCTCAAACGAAAATGCATCCCACAAAGAAGAAATAATTGAGAAATAGAGAGAAAATTAATAGAAAGTTAGTCGGGTATTTTCTCCGACTATAAAGAGAGAGGTTGATGGTTTTCTCCTTTATAGATTGAGAGGTTGTAACTCCTATATTTTCCTCTATAGTGGATTCTTCTTCCTTGCCCGTGGTTTTTATCCCGATTTATTTGGGGGTTTTCCACGTTAAATCTTGGTGTCCACATTTTATCTTTAATTATTCAAATACTTAGCCGCAATATTATTCGACCGGGTCCGCTGCCACGCCAACAATTGGTATCAGAGCCTAGCTTGGGTTTTATATATCTATTTATCGTATGCTCTGTGGTTGCCACTAACGTGGACCCTCCACATCAGAAAATAATAGATATTATACTGCCATTGTTACGGTGACGAAAAAGCCGATACGAGTTCAATAATTATCTGCTGCAACCTCGTCGGAGGTATCGCTCACGACTGAGCAGAAATTATGGCGGCGAAGTTTGATATCGAAAAGTTCAACGGGAGAAATTTCTCACTGTGGAAATTAAAGATAAAGTCGATCTTGCGAAAGGACGGCTGTCTGGAGGCTATTGATGGAAAACCAGCTACAGTGACAGACGAAAAAAATGGGACGAGATGGACGGGGCCGCTGTCGCAAATCTCCATCTGGCACTAGCAGATGAGATATTGTCCAGCGTTGAAGAAAAGAAAACGGCAAAGGAGATTTGGGACCATCTAACCAATCTGTACGAGCCGACGTCGTTACACAACAAAATTTTCTTGAAGAGAAAATTGTTCACCTTGAGAATGTCTGAATCTACTTCGGTGACGGAGCATCTCAACGTCTTGAATACTCTGTTTTCCCAGCTAACATCATTGGGGTATAAAACAGACAATAAAGAACGTGAAGAAATTCTACTTCAAAGTCTGCCTGATTCGTATGATCAACTCATCATCAACTTGACGAACAACGCGAAAGCTCTGGTCTTCAATAACATCGCAGCTGCTATTCTTGAAGAAGAAAGTCGGCGAAAGAACAAGGAGGACCAGCAAGTAGGCTCGCAACATGTCGAAGCTTTAACGGTGATGAGAGGAAAGATCAACGGAACGTGGTTCAAGTGGGAGTCACACTCAAGGCAGGGGAAAATCAAGAAGTAAGAAGAAGGATATGAAATGCTACCACTGTGGAAAGAAGGGTCACTTGAAGAAGGATTGTTGGAGCCTGAAGAATTCCCTCCAGGAAATCTGGCAAACGCGTCAGGTGGAGACGTATTGTGTAGCGAAGCAGCTATCTCAACGGAGAGCAGAAAGGCGTACGACGAGATATGACTTCTTGACTCGGGCGCAACTTATCATATGACCTCTCGAAGAGACTGGTTCAATCACTACGAACCTATCTTAGGAGGATCTGTGTACAGTTGCGAAGATAATGCCTTAAAGATCGTAGGCGTTGGAACCGTGAGGTTGAAGTTGCACGACGGTACAGTTCGCACTATTCAAGGAGTGCGGCACGTGGAAGGTATGAAGAAGAATTTATTATCTGTGGGACAGCTCGATGATCTTGGCTGTGAAATCAAAGTTCGGGAAGGAATAATGAAAATATTCAGGGGAGCACTTGTAATTATGAAAGGTGAAAACGTTGCTGCAAATTTGTATATGCTGTTGGGAGAGACGGTGCAAGAAGGGGAAGCATCTGTGGCTTCAGGAGGTTCAACCGAAAGATCTACTATGTTGTGGCATCAGAAGCTGGGGCATATGTCAGAACAAGGAATGAAAATTCTTGCGGGCCAAAATCTACTTCCGGGTCTCACGAAGGTGTCACTATCGTTCTGTTAGCATTGCGTAGCAAACAAGCAGCATCGGCTACAATTCAACACATCAAATTCTAGAAGCAACGATATTCTAGAATTGGTTCACTCTGATGTATGGCAGTCACCGGTTTCATCCCGAGGAGGAGGGAAGTATTTCGTGTCATTCATCGACGATTACTCCCGGAGATGTTGGGTGTATATCATCAAGAGTAAGGGAGATGTGTTTGTTACCTTCAAAAATTTCAAGGCTCGGGTCGAACTTGATACAGGAAAAAAGATCAAATGTTTGAGGACGGATAATGGAGGAGAATATACTAGCAAGAAATTTGATAGCTTTTGCAAAATGGAAGGCATCAAAAGGCACTTTACTACGGCGTATACTCCACAACAAAATGGAGTGGCGGAGCGGATGAACAGGACTCTGTTGGAGAGAACAAGAGCCATGTTGGGAGCTGCAGGTCTAGATAAATCATACTGCGCAGAAGCAGTCAACACCGCATGCTACGTGATCAATCGGTCGCCTTCAACGGCAATTGATCAGAAGACGTCGATGGAGATGTGGACCGGGAAGCCAGCGGATTATTCCAAACTCCATGTATTTGGAAGTCATGTGTATGTGATGTACAATGCCCAAGAAACTACGAAGCTGGATCCGAAGTCCAGAAAGTGTTTGTTCTTGGGGCATGCTGATGGTGAGAAGGGGTATCGCCTGTGGGATCCCACTGCCCACAAGGTTGTCATCAGCAGGGAGGTTATCTTCTTAGAAGATAAACTAATCGAAGGAAATGATAGCACTACAAAGGAAAGCCCAGAGATTACGACGATTCAGGTGGAAGGGAAGTCTATCGAACAAGATTCTTCTGAAGCAGCACCGGAGCACGAGGAAGGGCCAAGCGAATCTTCAGAGCCAGAACTGAGAAGGGGCACACGCAAAAGAGCCACACCATCCTGGCATGAAGATTACGATATGGACAGCAACGTTGCATACTGTCTTCTAACTGATGAGGGAGAGCCATCAACTCTTCAAGAAGCACTGAACAGTTCAGATGCAGATCAGTGGTTGGCGGCAATGCAAGAAGAAATGGAAGCTCTATGGAAAAATAAGACTTGGGAGCTGGTGCCACTACCGAACGACAGAAAGGCAATCGGCAATAAATGGGTCTTTAAAATCAAGCGGAACAGCGATGATCAAGTAGAGCGCTTTCGTGCACGACTGGTGGTTAAAGGCTACGCTCAGAAAGAAGGTATCGATTTCAATGAAATATTCTCACCGGTGGTTCGACTGACGACTGTTCGGGTACTCCTGGCGATGTGTGCTACATTCGACCTACATCTAGAGCAACTAGATGTGAAGACGGCTTTTCTTCATGGAGATCTTGAAGAAGAAATTTATATGCTCCAGCCGGAAGGTTTTGAAGACAAAGAAAAACGGAACTTGGTTTGCAGGTTGAACAAATCTCTATACGGTCTCAAACAGGCGCCGAGGTGTTGGTATAAGAGATTTGATTCCTTCATCATGAGCCTTGGATACAACAGATTGAATGCAGACCCTTGTGCCTATTTCAAGAGGTTTGGTGAAAATGATTTTATCATGTTACTGTTGTATGTTGACGACATGTTGGTAGCAGGCCTCAACAAAGATCGTGTTGAAGAACTCATGGCTAGGGAGTTTGAAATGAAAGACTTGGGACCAGCAAACAAGATTCTAGGGATGCAAATTTACCGAGACAGAAATAACAAGAAGATTTGGCTTTCGCAGAAGAACTATCTAAGGAAGGTCTTGCGACGCTTCAATATGCAAGATTGTAAGCCAATTTCTACCCCACTTCTTGTTAATTTCAAATTATCCTCAAGTATGAGTCCTAGCAGTGAAGAAGGGATGATGGAGATGTCTCGAGTACCGTATGCATCAGCGGTGGGAAGTCTTATGTTCGCAATGATTTGTACACGACCAGACATTGCCCATGCAGTGGGAGTAGTAAGTCGGTACATGGCGAATCCGGGCAAAGAGCATTGGAGTACGGTGAAGAGGATCCTACGATATATCAGAGGAACCTCAGATGTTGCATTATGTTACGGAGGAGCAGACTTTACTGTCAGAGGGTACGTTGACTCTGATTATGCAGGTGATCTTGACAAAAGCAAATCTCGGGATATGTGTTCACTCTTACTGGCGGAGCCGTAAGTTGGGTATCGAAACTTCAGTCCGTTGCCGCGACATCAACAACTGAAGCAGAATACGTTGCAGCTACGCAGGCAAGTAAAGAGGCAGTTTGGTTGAAAATGATCATGGAGGAACTCGGGCACGAACATGAGAATATTCCTCTGTTCTGTGACAGTCAGAGTGCCTTGCATCTCGCAAGAATCCAGCTTTTCATTCCAGGTCAAAGCACATACGAGTCCAGTATCACTTCGTTCGTGAGAAAGTGGAAGAGGGCACGGTTGATATGCAGAAAATTCATACGAAAGGCAACCTAGCAGATTATTTGACGAAGGTGGTCAACACTGACAAGTTCGTTTGGTGTCGTTCCTCGAGTGGCCTAGCGGAGGCGTAAGCAACATGAATGGCAAGGGAGAAAGAATGGTGTGAAGATCCGATTGATCCTCAATCAAATCTTCAAGTGGGAGATTGTCGACATAATTGAGGCTGACAGTCAAAGGGAAGAAATAATCGTCAATTGATTAGTCATATTGTTCATATTTGGGAATGAGCTAAGCACATACGTAGGCTCCCTTGATCAATTGCCTATAAATAGGCATTAAGGCTCAAACGAAAATGCATCCCACAAAGAAGAAATAATTAGTGAGAAATAGAGAGAAAATTAATAGAGAGTTAGTCGGGTATTTTCTCCGACTATAAAGAGAGAGGTTGAGGGTTTTCTCCTTTATAGATTGAGAGGTTGTAACTCCTATATTTTCCTCTATAGTGGATTCTTCTTCCTTGCCCGTGGTTTTTACCCCGATCTATTTGGGGGTTTTCCACGTTAAATCTTGGTGTCCACATTTTATCTTTAATTATTCAAATACTTAGCCGCAATATTATTCGACCGGGTCCGCTGCCACGCCAACAACAACCACCTGTCTAGCCCCGCCGCCATGGGATCGATCGACCCCCTGATCCCCCTCTGATTCCGTCGATGGTTCGATTCGTCATCTTCAATCAAACCGCACGAGAGAGAGCGAGACAGAGTGCAGAGTTTAGCAGCGGATTCGCCTAGCTTTAAACTGTCGCAGATGGTGATTCCTACGCGAGACCAGCTCGTTCCCAGTGGACGACAGAAATTTCAGTTCGGTTGCGATGCCACCCCTAGTATTTAAGGTAACTATATGGGCTAAATTGAAAACATTAGATATTTATATAATTTTTATCCGCCGTCGTCGTCCTCAAAGTATAATATTTTTACTTGCTCAGTCGCCGTCTTCTTCCCTCAAATAAAATGTGGTGATTTCTTCTGAACTTTGAAACGTAGAAATGGTCCCTGTGATGAAACATTTAGTACTCCAATCTGATTTGCACGCATAATCTTTTGGTGCTCCCTCTTTCCCTGGCTGTTGATGGGCAGATGAGAGGTTGAGGAACCATTATATCTCTCTCCGAGTGGATAATCAGTCATGCGATGCAGAAAACATGCATTATTTCTGAGGGACTGTTGGTGTTCGATCTGTGAGTCTCCCTCGCTTTGCTAGGCGGAGAAGATTGATGCCCCTTCAATTTTTCTTTCTATCTTTTTATTTAATTAGCAAAAGATAAGGATTATCCTCTTTAATTTTTTTATTTTCTTTTATTGGAGTTACATCATGTAATGTAACTAATGAGTTAATATGAATTAATTTTTTATCTAAAAGTTTTGATTATGTAGCTAAATAAACCCGTCATTCCAAATTTATAGAAAATATTAAAATTATGCGATCAAACGATAAATGGGCTCTTTATGGGCATGAAGACTTCTATAAAAGCTACTTGTTCAATTTCGGGCCCTTCCTCTAATCGAGATTTGTGCCCTCTGATTAAGGTTGACCCATTGTAATTGTTCGACCGACCCGGACCAAGATTTAATAAATGAGAAATTATGGGGCTGTTTAGTCATTATGCATATTAAAAATTATGGCTGCTTTTCTTTTCGTTGTAAACATAAACAGAGATCGTGCATTTCCCCCCTATTGTTTGACATCCTCGTACAGTTAGTAACGCATTAGGCACATCAATATAGAGACTGAGACTATTCTCTATTTCAACTTCTCATTATGTTTCCTTTCGACTCTTGCCAAATTTTCTAACTCAGCTCTGTGGATTTAAATCTAAGAAGTTGAAATAGGAATTAAAACGGATTTAAAGGGTTGACATATGATGGCTTAGCATATTCTTTTGACCATAGATTTTAAGAATGTAAGTATATCTTGCAAATTAATGAAAATGTCACGTATGCATGTAAACAAATATGTGGGCTTCATGTGTATCTTATTACAAAAAATATATATTCCCTGTTGCTATTGTTTCTCACCAAAACAGAACAACATACAGATTGGCAAAGTTTAGAAAAAAAAGAACAATAATAATACCATTTCGTCCGCATGTTTTACTGTTAAAGAGTAGGCATGTGTGTTGGGAAACAAGCATTACTATGTAATCTCTTCCATAGTTGCAACATTACCTGAACTTCAATTTCTTCTTCAACGCCAGATTAAATCTGGTCTAAGCTTTGAAACAAAAATAATATGCATTAAAATCCATACAATTTCTGCAACTATATATACATACACTTGAAATGCTACGTACCATCAATCATATCTAGTCCATCGCAAGAGAAAGAACAAAGATACATATTATCAAGATTTGGCCCATTATTCCATTTATCTTTTCAAGCTAAAAACACACAGAAGAAGAAATTCTACGTACATTGGAAGATATGAGGGCAAGAGCTATCCTCGCGTCAGTTTTCGTGCTTGTTTTATTACTATGCTCTTCTCCTTCGTGCTTCAGCAGAAAAGTACACACAAGGCATTCAAAGAAACACTCCCATAAGCACACCCATGCAAAAAAGCAGGCCACCATTGATAATAATACTCAGCAGCAGCAAGTGCGGAATATCGAAGATTTCGGAGCTATAGCTGACGAAAAATCAGATAATTCTCAGGTATAATCACCTTCTTTAGTCATGTCATAGATTCAGTTTCTTGTTTATTTCCCTTTCTTTCATGAGTAGATGGTTGGTAGTTGAGGTTGTTCAACGTTAAATTCTATATATCTTTTCTTCTTATGTAGGCATTTAAGAAAGCTTGGGACACAGCATGCAATTCTCTGATATCAGCAAACATCCTCGTGAAGGAAATCTGGAGCAATTCAGAGATCCATTCTGCCATTTTCTCAGCTCATGATTTCTGGTGGAATTTCATCACTCATTTTTGTTTTGGCATCCAAGTATTTTATGAGTGTAAACTGAATCAGTAGGTTCTGTTTTTCTTTTTTCCTTTTCTTTAGTTTCTTGTGGACCTGAGAATATGTCTTTCTGCCCTATTGTTTGATGATATGCCAAAGGGATCTTGTGCTAGTAAGCACATTGTAAACTTACGTATTCTTATTTATTAAATTTTATCGTTTGGGAAAAAAAAAGCACGTCAACTTTTTTTTTTTTTTTCCAACGATAGCTTGCCATTACTAAATCACGAGTACAAACGTGCTAAACAGCACATAGAGCCGTTTGGTCGCATTGCGCCAAACGGACACAAGTCCTCAGAAAGAGGAAAACAAGACCCACAAGGGGCACATCACTCCCACGTGGGGAGACAAAGGTCCACAAGGGACAAAAAAACCGACAGAAAACAGAACCTATATCTACGACCAAGAACTAAAAAACCTATAACAGAAAAAGCTATTAAGTTAAATCTACTATACTTTTCACTTTAACTTGGCCTTCGACTTCTAGATTTTTATTTTCATCGGACTGTGGCTCCATTAAGGAGAAAAGGCTCCTGACCCCAGGGTCGGGAGAGAGTTTCCAGACGAACGCCGGGAGACAGAGGTGGACTGCAACGGCCAGTGGTTGACGGAAGGCGGCGGGGCGGTCAGATGTGGAACGATGACACGCTGGGAACTGGCGACGGGCACGACGGAGGAAGATCCTAGCAGGCGGGCGGCGGGGCAGCCGGCGGAGGGGGCGTCGAGGCAGCTGGCTGAGGTGGGCGTCGAGGTGGCCGACGGAGGTGGGTGGCGGAAAAACAAAAAAAAACAAGGAAAAAAAAAGAAAAAAAGGCAGGCTGGAGGTTGGGGGAGGAGCGGGTTGACAGAAAGGAGACGGGAGCGAGGTGGGGGGAGGAGAAGGGGATGGGAGGGGAGGTGAAAGGGGGAAGAAGGTGGTGGCTGTGCGTGGGTTAGGGTTTTTTCAGGGGAGGGAAGGAAGAGAGAGGGAAATTAGAGAGAGAGGGGATAGCACGTCAACTTTTTGGGCCCGTGCAAATCTAGCATGTCGATGGAGGCGAGTTATATAGTTCCATTCTGTATGGATTTTTCAGACCCAATTCCGGCCCAAGCCCAAACCCTTATAAGCTTGTGGGGTTCCACTCTAAACCAATTTGGCAATAGAGTGCGTGAACCCACAAGCTTATAAGCCAATCAATTTTTCTTTTTCTTAATCGGTGTGGGACTTGATTGTTTGCACCCAACAATCCTCCCCTCAAACTCAAGGCCACACAACGGGCCTCCCTTTCTACGATTATCTGCACCAAGCGCTTCTACCGCAATCACTGCACCAAGCGCTTTTCCATTGCAGATTCACGAATCGTCTTACAAGGGCCGGGGACACACCATCCACACTGTATCCGGGCTAGAATTTCTCCATCTGAAGGCACCCTCACGTGTTCGTCAACGCTCACCGCACCATGTAGGGATTTTTTCAGGCCCAATTCTAGCCCAAACCCAAGCCCGTATAAGCTTGTGGGATCCACTTTAAAACCAATTGGCAATAGAGGGAGTGAACCCACATGCTTATAAACCAATTGCACCCAACACATTCGATTTTTCCCACGCAGATAAAAAGACGTTCTTTAATTTTTTCTTTTAGCAGATTCGAGGAACAATCAAGTCGTTCCCAGTTATGTACGATCTCCCAAGAAGGCTATGGATCAAATTCGAGGATGTAAGGAACATGGAAATCTTCGGCGGAGGAACGGTCGACGGCAATGGAGAAGTGTGGTGGAAGATTTCTTGCAAGATCAAGAAAACTGAGCCCTGTCAGAAACAGGGTGCCCCCACGGTAAATTGAATCGATTGTTCTTACCGTTCACTTAATGAAATAAAAAAAGGAAGAAAGAAAGAAAGCATTTCTTCTAAATTGTGCAGGCTCTAACATTCAATAACTGCTCAAACCTGAGACTGAGCAATATGAAGCTGATGAATGCACAACAGATGCACTTAAACTTTCAGGACAGCCATGAAGTAGAGGCTTCTGCCCTTTACATATCGGCGCCCGACACAAGTCCTAACACGGATTGGGTCCACGCGACGAGGACAGTCAACCTTCAAATCCTCGACTCTGTAATTAGGACAGGTTTGTAGTTGACTCGATTGCGCCCTTAAGCGAACTATTTGCAGCGAATCTTTCCTTGCTTAGAACTGATGAAATCGTACGTGTATCGCAGGCGATGACTGTGTCTCCATAGTAAATGGGTCGAGGAACGTCGAAGTGAGGAACATATGGTCATGGAATAAGGTACTTACATATTCGCACACATAAAAAGATAAATGGCACTTTAAACTAACTCTCATCTCCATTTTTTTCCCAGCATTGGGAGTTTAGGGGAAGACAACACTGAGAATCACGTCTCAGACATCTTTGTCAAGGGAGTAAAGCTGAGTGGAACGACGAATGGTGTAAGAATAAAGACATGGCAGGTAAATTCTCAAACATACTACAAAAAGGCACACACGCAAGAAGCATACGGTATACAAAGGATATGATGGAATTTAATGTAGGGAGGGCGTGGAACTGCGAGAAATATTGCGTTCGAAGACATTGATATGAGGGATGCTTCGAATCCCATAATCATAAACCAGTACTACTGCGACAAGAACAAGAAATGCAATAAAGATGTAAGCTTTTGAAAGCCAATTTTAGTTCTTATTCTTGTTTTATATCTGTGACATCAGCACTTGAATTGCTAAATATTGGCTACTGATTCTTGCATGGATGCTCCAGAGATCAGCAGTGCAGATAGAGAATGTATTATACAGGATCAGAGGAACGAGCGCTTCGAAGACGGCCATAAACTTCAACTGCAGTGAGACAGTTCCATGCAGAAATCTCATGATGGAGAATGTGTTGCTAACTGCTTCGAATAATGCAGAATCTGGACAGAGGGTTGAGGCTTATTGCAGCCGCCGTTCGGTGCAGAATTTCAAGCTTGGTTCTGTCCCAAGTTGCTGATCGTTGAACTGAGTTTTTCCACTATTAATTAATCGTTGGTTTTATAGAAGAATGTAGGGAGAAGCTGCTGTGTTTTAATGGCTTCCGTTTTAAATGTACTGTTGATTTTATACAAATTAAACATAGATTTTTTAGAAGGCATGGGCTTGTCCGAAAAATCCCAGAACTAGTCTGCAAATCTGAAGATCGATAAAGCCCAAATAGATTTGTCGTCTTCATTTCTGTGAAACCTCGGACGAAAAATCAACAGAAGACCGTGTCTTTTCCCAATTTCTCTGAGCCATATAAAGTGGATAAAGTCACCAAATGTGTAACAACAATGGTTTCTCATCAAATCCCTCTCTCAGATTGAGCGGTTCGTTGTGATCTTAATTTGTGCCCCAGATATCAATCATGGCCGCCTCGCCGTCTGTCTTCTCTTCGATCCTCTGCGCTCCCACCTCCAAGATGCAATCTTTTTTCGGAAAACGTCGAAATTTTACCCATTTCAGCCCCGCGAAACCCATTCCGATGGTTGAGAACCTGCCGCCGTCATCTTGTTCTTGCTATTCAGCTCAAATCTCCAATTCTCTGACACTCGACCATGGCAGCGTGGATGACGAGGAGCTGAAAAAGGCCGAATCGAAAATCGGTGCGAAGGTGAAGGTCAAAGCTCCCCTTTAGTGCTCGTTTGATACTATAGAAAAAAAAAGGACAAACGTTTCGATCAATACACACCTTGTATACGTATACAAGCCCATTACACATAAACCATTTATCAGCCTGTTTACATAAACCCATCCTACACGTGGGTATAACAATACACATTTCTTAATACCAATTTTGCCCTCATATTCACCAATTGGTCTGCTCGATTCCTTGCTGCTCTGTCGCGGGTGACGACCACGACCTCGGCAGTGACGAGGTGCTCAGCGGTGGTGTTTGACGAGGACTCGGCGGGGTGATGGTGGATCTCTTTTTTTCTTTTTTTTTTCAGGATGAGGTGCTTGACGGTGACGAGGTGCTCGGCGTCCACGGTGGTGTTTGACATGGGGCTCGGCGGTGCTGACGAGGGACTGAGTGGTTCACCGGAGGGAGCAACGAACAAGCTTTACCGGAGGGGCTGGTGGTGGTTCACCTGCGCCGACGATGCGGGTCGGCAGCGGCGTGGAGAGGCCTACACCGCCGCCGGCGAGTCATGGCCACGTCTGCACCGGTGGGCGTGCTCGATTGGTCGAGAATCTGTCGGGCCAACTTGGTGGTTTGGACGGCGTGGGTGAAGACATTGAGATTGTGAAAAGCTTTCGGTAATTTGGGGGAAATAATTTCTGTAATTGGGGAATGATGACGATGGCGCTGCTGTAATTGTTTTTTTAATTATTTTTTATAAAGGGCAAAATTGTCTTTTTAGTATTTTTTATAATTTCATACACATTTCAAACATACATATCAAACATTATATATACCATTACCCAAATAATTAGAACACACGTATCAAACACATTAAAAACATCCTATCAACGAAATCCGTGTATAATCATACACAAATAACTTATACACATCAATTCAAAACATGGGTATCAAACGAGCCCTAAGGTGTATCACGTTCCTAAAACGCCCGAGGTTGATTTGATGGGGAAGATTGGTGTGTTGAAGCACTACGTTGGCGTTTATAATGTTGGTCCAGCCATCCAAAGAGGACGCCAACCAAGGACCAAAGAAAAATATAATAAATAATATTATATTATAATATAATAATTTAATGAATGGCTGATATTGAAGGGCAACGCGACGCGTTCCTGGCCACCCGTTTTGAGCGGTCCAGAAGAGCTGAAGACATCTATAAATAGGCTGAGGATTCTTCAGTTATTATCATTCATTCGAGCTTACTATATATAGAGATAAGTAGTTCGAGTGAGTTGTGAGGTTATCGGTTCGGATAGAAACTGATAGGGTTCCACATCCACATAGAGGTGTGAGGTAAACACGAGTGGTAAAAGTGAGATAGTAAAAATTCGAGGGTTGTAATTCTTACTATAGTGAAGATTTTGCCGACTCGGCCGTGGTTTTTCCCTCTTCATTAACAGAGGGTTTTCCACGTTAAAGTTCTGGTGTTCTTTATAACATTATGGTAATTTTATTTTTACCGTGGTAGTTACTGTGCGCATCCCACCAAATTTACCCCGTGGGTCCCACTTCTCTCGATCACCGTACCGAGCCAAACCGGGACCTGTTCCACTGCGGGGCCCATAGACCACTGCGGGGCCCACCACCTATTCCCAACAAGTGGTATCGGAGCCTGATAGTATTCTGATTATGCTCTGTGGTTGCAACTTTGACTGATCTTCCACATCAGAAAAGATACTAGTAGGTTGCTGGTAGATTGAGACGGCGATGAAGAACGACGGAGGAATGATCAAGCTGACAGTAACGAATTACTCCATATGGAAACCAAGGATGGAGGAATGATCAAGCTGACAGTAACGAATTACTCCATATGCAAAGACCTCCATGAACCAATCGAAAATGAAGGCAAGATGCCTGAAGGCGGAAATGCTGACCAATGGAAGAAATTGCAAAGAAAGACGCTAGCTGTGATCCGCCAATGGGTGGACATAAGCCTCTACAACCACGTCCGAAATGAGACAAACCCCTACAAACTCTGGACGAAATTGGAGGGTATGCACGAGGTGACAAATGCGCTGAGCAAGGTATTCATGATGCGGAAACTCATGAATGTGAAGCTGAACGACGGACGATCAGTTGCTGAACATCTGAATGACTTTGAAGGGCTGGTAACTCAATTCACAAGTGCCGGTCTAGTCCTTGATGATGAGCTACAAGCTTGTCTACTACTGGGATCTCTACCTGATAGCTGGGATACGTTAGTGGTATCGCTCACCATCTCCGCACCAAGTGGTGAAGTCACGATGGAGATGGTGAAGAACAGGCTCTACAATGAAGAGCTGCGACGAAAGGATGCTGCCAGTACTAGTACGGAAAATCAGGCCCTTGTCACGGAGAATAGGGGTCGGAGCAGGAGTAGAGGACCACAAGGACACGACAAGTCAGAAGATAGATCCAAGTCTAGGGAGATGAAGAAGTGCTACCATTGTGGAAAAGTTGGCCACCTACAAAGAAACTGTAGGCTTCTCAACAGAAGAAACAAGATGATGACAAGAACACGTCTGCAATCGCCTCCGACGATGGTGGAGAGGTTACTCTGGTGAATGAAGCAGACTGTTGTCATGTTGCAGATGCAAGCACCGAATGGGTAGTGGACTCTGGTGCCTCCTACCATTGTATTCCAAGGCGTGAATACTTCTCCACATATAAGACGGAAAGCTTTGGCACTACCAAGATGGGTAACCAAAGTGCTTCTAAAATAGTGGAGATCGGTGATATCTGTATCCAGACGAGCGTATGGTGCACATTACGGCTGAAAGATGTGCGACACATACCAGACTTGCGTCTCAACTTGGTTTCTGTGAAGGTGCTGGACAACGAAGAATACTATAACAAATGGGGAATGGCAACTGGAAACTCACCAAGGGATCGTTGGTGGTAGCGAGAGGAAAGCTATGATGCTCGCTGTACAAGATGCACGCGACGATATGTGCTAACCAACTAAATGCAGTTGAGATGATGCTTTGGCACAGACGGCTGGCGCACGTAGGAGAAAAGGGGTTGGATGTCTTTGCTAGAAAGTCCCTCATACCAGTAGCCAAGGAGAAAGCGCTGAACTCCTGCGATTATTGTTTATTTGAGAAGCAACATAGAGTTTCATTCGCGAAGAACTTAACCAGGCGAATGAAGAAGTTGGAGTTGGTACACTCTGACGTATGCAGACCCATGGAAATCGAATCTTTGGGAGGCAGTAAATATTTACTGACCTTCATTGATGATGCATCTCGCAAGACCTGGGTATATCTGTTGTGGACGAATGACCAGATGTTCTATTATTTTAAGAAGTTCCATGCGATGGTGGAAAGAGAAACGGTAATGCTGCTAAAGTGTCTACGCACAGATAATGGTGGTGAATACATCTCACGGGAGTTCAGAGATTATTCCACGAAGCAGGGCATCAGGCATGAGAAGACAGTTCCTGACACTCCTCAGCAGAATGGTGTCGCAGAGAGAATGAATCGAACCATTATGGAGAGAGTCCGAGCGATGCTCAAGATGGCTAATCTATCTAAGTCATTGGGGGGAAGCTGTCAACACTGCAGTCTATCTTATCATTCGACTGCCTTCATCGGCATTGGATTTCGATATACCAGAGAAGGTGTGGACCGGTAGAGACATCTCATATTCACATCTGAGAGTGTTTGGCTACAAGGCGTTCATGCATGTGCCGAAGGAACAATCGAAACTCGATGATAAATCGAATCCTTGCATCTTTGTTGGGTACGGAGACGAGGAGTTCGGCTACAGACTTTGGGATCCAAAGAAGAAACGACTGTTCGAAGCGCGATGTAGTATTCCATGAGCACGAGATCGTGGGAGACTCGGGCAAAATAAAATCCACAAAAGGCGGTGTAGATGATTATACACCAGTGAGCATTCCATATGATGATGCCACAGAGGAAGGAATGCATCAATCAGAACCTGAACCGGAAGAGCCAGCCGCTGATAATGAACCTGTCGTAGATGAACACACTGAAGGCAATGAGCAGGGGGAGCCTTCAAATGTCCAAGAAGTAGTTGAACCTCAGCTGAGAAGGTCAACTAGGGAACGCCAACCATCTATGAGGTATCCGAGTTCTTATTATATTTTGATTACTGACGAGGGGGAGCCAGAGAGCTTCCAAGAAGTACAATCTTGTAGGGACAAAGGCCACTGCAAGAGGAGATGGATTCTCTGAAGAAGAATGATACGTATGAGTTAGTTCGATTGTCGAAGGGAAAGAAGACACAACAAATGGGTGTACAAATTGAAGAATGATGATTGCAAGCTGGTCAGATACAAGGCTCGATTAGTGGTCAAAGGTTTCACTCAGAGGAAGGGAATCGACTTTGACGAGATATTTTCACCGGTCGTGAAGATGAGTTCAATCAGAGTCATACTGGGACTAGCTGCTACCATGGATCTTCACTTGGAGCAACTCGACGTGAAGACCGCATTCCTGCATGGTGATCTTGATGAGGAGATATATATGGAACAAAAGGGTTCGAGGTTAGAGGTAAAGAGTACATGGTCTGTCGGTTGAAGAAAAGCTTGTACAGTCAGAAACAAGCTCCGCGGCAGACAAGAAATTTGATTCTTTCATGATGCATCAGGGGTTCAAGAGAACAGATGCTGATCCATGTGTTTACGTCCGGAGATACTTTAACGGTAAATTTATCGTTCTTCTCCTATATGTTGATGATATGCTAATTGTCGGACAAGATGCAGAGATGATTAGCAAGTTGAAGAAAGATTTGTCAAAGACGTTTGACATGAAGGACTTGGGTGCGGCAAAGCGGATTCTCGGAATGGAGATTACCCGAATAAAAAAGCTGGGAAATTGTGGTTACCCATGAGCGCTATGTTGAACGAGTTCTAGAGAGGTTCAATATGAAGGATGCTAAGCTAGTTAGCACGCCACTTGCCGCTCAATTTCAGTTGCGAAAGAAATCCGGTCCATCAACAACAGAAGATGGAGAAGATGTCCCAGATGTTCCATATTCGTAGGCCGTCGGAAGTTTGATGTACGCCATGGTGTGTACGAGGCCAGATATCGCTCACGCAATTGGCGTTGTGAGTTGATTTCTATCGAATCCCGAGAAGTCACATTGGGAAGCAGTTAAGTGGATCATGAGGTACCTGAGAGGAACTTCCAAATTATGCCTAACGTTTGGAAGTGGTAAATGTTTTCTTACAGGCTATACGGATGCTGATATGACCGGTGATCTCGACAGCAGAAAGTCGACGTCGGGATATATATTTACATTCTTAGGGGGAGCTATCTCATGGCAGTCGAGGTTACAAAAATGTGTTTCTTTATCAACTACTGAAGCAGAGTATATTGCAGCAACAGAAGTTGGCAAGGAGATGCTCTGGTTGAAGAGATTCCTTTAGGAGTTGGGAATTCAGCAGGAGGAGTACATAATATTTTGCGACAGTCAAAGTGCGTTGGACTTGAGCAAGAATACTATGTATCATTCGAGGACGAAACACATCGACGTTCGTTATCATTGGCTCAGACTTGCTATTGAGGAAAAAACATTCAAGCTGGAGAAGATCCACACAGACAAGAATGTTGCGGACATTCTGACGAAGGTTATTCCCAAGGAGAAGATAGAGTTCTGCGCCGGGCACGCCGGCATGGGCTATCGCTGAGGCGGTAGGAAATCTCTCCCGCAAAAATGAATGAGGCTGGAGGGGGAGAATTGTTGGTCCAGCCATCCAAAGAGGACGCCAACCAACAAGGACCAAAGAAAAATATAATAAATAATATTATATTATAATATAATAATTAATGAACGACTGACATTGAAGGGCGACGCGGCGCGTTCCTGGCCACCCGTTTTGAGCGGTCCAGAAGAGCTGAAGACATCTATAAATAGGCTGATGATTCTTCAGTTATTATCATCACAAGTTCATTCGAGTTTTATATATAGAGAGAAGTAGTTCGAGTGAGTTGTGAGGTTATCAGTTCGGATAGAAACTGATAGGGTTCCACATCCACAGAGAGGTGTGAGGTAAACACGAGTGGTAAAAGTGAGATAGTAAAAATTCGAGGGTTGTAATTTTTACGATAGTGAAGATTTTGCCGACTCGACCGTGGTTTTTCCCTCTTCGTTAACAGAGGGTTTTCCACGTTAAAGTTCTGGTGTTCTTTCTTACCTTACGGTAATTTTATTTTTACCGTGGTAGTTACTGTGCGGGTCCCACCAAATTTACCCCATGGGTCCCACTGCTCTCGATCATGGTACCGAGCCAAACCGAGACCTGTTCCGCTGCGGGGCCCATCACCTATTCCCAACATATAAAGAAGAGGATATCTGCTAACTTGCCGTATAAGGTTGAGTTTGAGGCCGATGGATCTTTGGGGCACGATGGTAAACCTGCAAAATTCCCTGCCCACTTGAGAGAAGACGAGTTTGAGTTTCTTGATTGAGTAAGGCCGTCGAGCGTTTACAGCTTCCTTTTTTAGTTTATGAATGAGTCTGTGGTGCAATACTTATTTGACTTGTGTACCACTCGGCTGACAATGTTACGATTCATATTTCCTTCAAATCACATTGCTTTTGTGTTTACTACTTGGATTAGTTTCTGGATTTTAGATTGGTGGTTCAAGAATGCGTTGAGTTGTTCACATTTATACTGTCTTTGACTCTGTGTTTTCTTTAATTTGGGCTAATTCTCCGACAATTGCTTGCTCAATGGTATTTGCTATGTGGATTTCGTCCCCATTCTTGTGATTAGATACGATTTGTTCGTTTTATGTGCTTTTCGCCCGCAAGAAGGAATCGTTTTGAACGGAAAAAAGCTCAGTGGGAAAACTGGTAAGTCACTTCTATCTCAGTTCTTGCCATACGAAGGTAGTGTTAGATAATCTCAAAGCAATGTAAAATAATAATAAAAATAAGATAGAATAAAAAAAGAAAAAGAAAAACATGCATCTAACATGATGCATGTTGGAAGGAGAAGTCAAGATGATCTAGAAGAAGCTTGAATTGCATGGTATGGAAAGAAGAAAAAAACGTGAGGTAGAAGAAATGAAATAAAATAGCATAGTCAAAGAAGGGATGCTAATGTATGCATATATATGTACGTGTTTGTAATGGTTAATGTGTGGGGGAAATCAATAGAGTTAAAAGAGAAAATATTCCACCTCCTCTCATATATCTTACGTGAATATACAAAATAAGTTATCCTCTCGTCTAAATATGAGAAGCACCGAAATGTGCGTATGAGTGTTCATAGATACGAGTGATCAAAATTACTAAATTGTGTGTAGTTAAACCAACAAAATGGTATCAGAGCCGATGGTGTCAAAAGAGCCGAAGGTGTTAACGGAGACAACAGAGCCGATGATATCGCCAGATCCGATGGTGTCAATGGAGTCGAGGTGGATAGCAGATGTCCACATGTTAGTCCCACAACTCACCGATAGTAACTATGCAAAATGGAGCGTAGAAATGAAGGCTTTGCTTGAAGAGCAAGACTTATGGAAAATCGTCGAAAACGGAGATACCCCACCCGATACAACGAGGTATACAAGGTTGCAACGGAAGACGTTGCGAGCCGCCGCCATAGAAAACGGTCTCGCGCTCCTCGTCATCTACGAGGCGTTAGACTTTACCAGTTTCGGAGCCGTAGGCGCAACGAGAAAAGCCAAAGAAGCCTGGGATCTGTTGGAGAAAGCGTACAAAGACGCTGATCACACCAACCAAGTTCAGCAACAAAATCAAGGCGAACTTGAGATGGCGAAAGAAGACGACGTTATCAAGTTTCCAGAGGACGAGGAGAAGATAGAGGACGACGGCGAACGTGAAGACGACGATGCCCTTGTCGTGTCGATAAAGCGTGATAGAGATTACGCTGAGGATCCAACATCGGTGGTGGAAAAGAAAAAAGGTGAACCACCGATTATGGCCGAGAAAGAAAAGGAAGACGAAGCGTCAAAGAAAGACACCAGTGAAGTCACTAAAGAGGAGAAAATATATCCAAAGGCCGAGGAGCCCGTGGAAGAAGAAAAGAAAAAAGGAGTTCTAAACGAAGGAGAGCTCGAGAAAGAGGAGGCGGTCGAAGAAACGCCGCCACGACAACCACCTGAGAAAGTTGAGAGATCGATGTGAAGGCATCGGAGAATGCCCAGAAGAAGGAGAATGAGGTTGACGACGCCATGCACACGTCGAAGGCGAACGTAAAAGCCATTGAGACACACGAGACAGTGTCCGAGAAAGGCGGTGAGACGGTTGAAGAGACAACCAAACATGCTGAAAAAGCCATGCGAAGAGAGAACCAGGAGCGCGGCGTGAAAGAGACGACCGACGCAGCCACAACGAAGGTCCTGCGACATGTTAATCGAAAAGTCGCTAAACAAATGACTGGAGAACCTATCAAGGTCAGTCCTACCAACAAAGATCATGCTCACGAAGAAAAAGTACGTGAGAAGGACAAAGAAGTAAAAGAATGGATTAAGGCGAGAAACAGCCTTGAGGCCTACATGAATATCTTGAGGAGCCGAACTAACAACAAGTACGAGCTCGCCGAAAAATTAGAAGCGGACGAGAAGGACGAGATCACGACGACGACCAAGGAGGCCCCAAAGCGGATGGACGATAAACAAAATCTGATGGAAAAAGAGATCGACGAAAACCGCAAAGAAGTCGCGGAGGAGATCGTCAATAATATCGATGTACTCACGAGAAACGAGGCGGCGCAATACAAAACTGTTCCCGTGAAGGTCATCAATGAGAAGAAGCTTGTTAAGGAGTACGAAAGATTCGACACGCCAGATGCTGGCAATGAGACGACGAGCTTGCTGATGGGCTACGTTACGAGGATGAAAAAAGAAAAGAAAAATATTTATTATACCAGCGATAAGAAGCTGATGATCACGGGGTTGTTAAGATTCGACAACAATATATTATTATGCAGGAACTGTTCAAAAAGAAGAATACGTTAGAAGAAACTAGCCAAAAGGCGAAAGTGGTCCAAGAAGGAAAGTTGACGATCGAGCAAGAAAGAAAAAGCAAGCGGATAGCGAAAGCACGTACTGACGGTGAAAAGGCATATAAAGCAGCTCAAGAAGTAAATATTGAAGCGAAGTGCTCGAAGACTTTTAAAGACGCTAAGTGACGAGCCGCAACATATGATACACGGAAAAGAGTTAAATTTAAGAAGTGTCTGGAGACGGCAATGCTTTGAGATTAAGGGGGAAATTTGTTAGATAATCTCAAAGCAATCTAAAATAATAATAAAAATAAGATAGAATAAAAAAAGAAAAAGAAAAACATGCATCTAACATGATGCATGTTGGAAGGAGAAGTCAAGATGATCTAGAAGAAGCTTGAATTGCATGGTATGGAAAGAAGAAAAAAACGTGAGGTAGAAGAAATGAAATAAAATAGCATAGTCAAAGAAGGGATGCTAATGTATGCATATATATGTACGTGTTTGTAATGGTTAATGTGTGGGGGAAATCAATAGAGTTAAAAGAGAAAATATTCCACCTCCTCTCATATATCTTACGTGAATATACAAAATAAGTTATCCTCTCGTCTAAATATGAGAAGCACCGAAATGTGCGTATGAGTGTTCATAGATACGAGTGATCAAAATTACTAAATTGTGTGTAGTTAAACCAACATGTAGTACATTAAGCAATTAGCATCCATGGCAAAGCTGTCTATACTTGGACAAGCTAAAGTATGAAGAAGCAGATGTACAATGACCAATCAATATGACAATTACGCAGACCGTACTTTTGACTTTTCATGGCTTCAAAATGTATCTGTTTCATGATCAGAGCTGCTGTTTCTTGAGTTTCATATTTCCACTCTATCCTCAACATGAGAAGAGCACAGCTGAAACGATGACGTTTTAAGAAGTATTGCATCGCTTGCTTCGTTGACATAGCGTGCCCGTGCCGTGTTAGCTTAGCTGTTGATAACTGAACAATTTAATACAGTAAAAAAGGTAGCTTTCGTTGACAGTTGACAAAAGAAGGAAAGAAAGAACTATGTACGAGTATGAATGATGAAACAGGGGACGGCTCCTAGTTTTCCTCTTTTAATCCAACGGTCAACATAAGATTAAACCATCTCAAAGCATATTCGTTTCTCTAATACCAATTTTGCCCGTCAATTTATTATTTCATTTTTTTAGAAACAAACGTGTTCATGATGGACTGGACAATGGACATGGAGATAAACTTTCCCTCTGCGGGAAGAAATAAACGTGAGAGAAAATAAAAATAAATTGCTAGAAAAGAAAGGGGGTGATTTAGTCTTTCGCTATTCTTTCAACTTCAGGTATTCATTATATCAGTAAAATCCCTACCTCTGATTTTAACCCAAAATCCAGGCAAGAATTGTTAGAGAAGCAAAGAAAATCGCCTGTTCCCATTTAGCCATTCTTGATTGGTTCAGAGAAGGTGGGTTTTCTGTCTGCTTTGCATATAAACTATTGCAGATTGTGTTTGTCAGCTCTTGGATATGCGACTTTTTGGGGGTTTTATTGGGAGGATTTATATGAAAAGAATTTTCTTTAATCGCTTCAAGACGCAACCTCTGATCAATGAAATAATAAATTTTTCCGTTTCTTTTGTATTTGGGTAATCTGTGTTTCGGGGTCTCGTGATTCTTGATGAGATGATAGAGTTGAATATTTTGAAACCGATTGTTTTTTTTTTTTTTTTTCTAATTTTTTCCTTGTTTGTATTAGTATTGTTCCGCTTTTCTGAATGCTTCCCTCCATATATAACCGATTACTTGCTCTTTCAGTTCTATCGCTGGTTAGACTGAAAATTGTTTATCGTTTGGAGCAGTGTCATTTATTCTTGTACATCTTTAGAATTGTCTTCTGCTCATGTGTATCTTTGTTTTTCGGCCGAGGAACCATTGAGTGTGCTTAAACTGCCAACCTCCATAGGCGAGTTCTATGGTCGAGATAAGCTATTAAATATGACTATTACTTAAGTCTTATCCGTGGAAAGGTGTTGGCTGAAGAGCCTTATCTGATCACACACTTCTCTTGCTCTTTGGCTGCACAGAAGACGCTTATTGGTCATATTTTCGTTGTCTTAAATACACGATCTTATACTTAACATTTATCCTCTCGGTGGTGTAAGTATGGAGAAGTTGCGGTACAGAGTAACACATATCTGTGCAATCGCTCTCTTGATTGCCCTGTCTAGCCATATCGTTACAGGCCAACACGAGAGTGAAACTCGACAGAAAAGAGTAACTGCACCTCATAGGAATGCTGGACAAGGCGTCATAGATGTGTCTGGCAACGAGCATCTTAATCCCGACAAGATCGAAGATGGAACTGTAAATCAGAACGTTAGAGTTTCTGTGTCAACAGTTGCCTTCTGTACTCTTGCAGTGGCGGCAGCAACTGGTTTGGGCGCAATACCATTCTTCTTCTTAGAACTCGATCCACAATTGGCTGGAGTATGCAATGGAGTAGCCGCCGGGGTAATGCTCGCTGCTAGCTTCGACCTTATCCAGGAAGGACAAGGCCATGGAAGTGGGAGTTGGGTTGTGCTCGGTATCTTGGCTGGCGGTGTTTTCATATGGTTTTGCAAGAAGGTATGGCTCTTTTTTGATCATATAAAGTTTATTTGGTGGTTCTTGATTTCGATGAACCTTCTGCAACTCCTTTCCAATACTTCTGCATATTGCCTTTTTGATTGTCAGGTTTTGGAGCAGTATGGTGAAGTTAGCATGTTGGATATTAAAGGAGCTGAAGCTGCTAAAGCCATTTTAGTAGTTGGAATAATGACCCTTCATTCTTTCGGTGAAGGCTCTGGCGTTGGTGTTTCCTTCGCTGGGTCAAAGGGCTTATCGCAAGGATTATTGGTCACTCTTGCCATTGCTGTGCACAACATACCCGAGGGATTGGCCGTGAGTATGGTCTTAGCATCAAGGGGAGTATCACCACAGAATGCAATGCTTTGGAGCGTAATCACATCACTTCCTCAGGTATATTCGTCTTAAGAGAAAAAACCATATAACATAGGAAGGAATGATTCGTGTGGGTGTAATGAATTCTCAGAGACTCGATTGCAGTAAGGAGGTTGAAACCATTGCGTTTCTCTTTGGATTCGATTTTTAAACAGTACGATTTTGTTAACTTTGTTGCAGCCCCTCGTAGCTGTTCCTTCGTTTATCTTCGCCGATGCCTTCAACAAATTCCTACCGTTTGCCACGGGCTTTGCAGCTGGGTGCATGATTTGGATGGTTATGGCTGAGGATCTCCCAGACGCCTTCAAGGTATTAGTAGTTCTCTGACTAATATACGACCTATTCATCCATCGAAGATTCTTATGATGTCCTACAAGTCAAACCTTTCAATTCTAGGAAGCTCCTCCATCCCACGTTGCATCTGCTGCTACACTCTCCGTGGCTTTCATGGAAGCCCTCGGCTCTGTTTTCGAAAACTTCACCCACAGGGTCAAGTAAGCTCTCCCTCTCTCTCTCTCTCTCTCACTCTCTCTCTCTGCTATAACTTACCCAATCTCCATTATTGTCACACACATATACAGCCCAGAAGATGCATCAGGTTTCTTCGTCTCCCTCCTCTTCGGCCGCGGCCCATTGCTAGGAGGGATAGCCCTAGTCTCCTCGGCCCTCGCCTTCCACCTCCAACACTCCCTCCTCACGGGCCTAGCCTCGGGCATAGCCTTCGTCCTAGGAGCGTGGCGCCCACTTCAGCTCCTCATATCATCCAAAATTACCATCTTGCCCCTCCTCTCTCTCCTCCTAACGGCCTTCTCCTTCGTCCCCCTATCCATTTCCAACGCCGAAGCTCAAAACCCGCAAGAAAACCTCAGCAGCCAATACGCTATCATCATTCACGGGCCTCAGCATAAGCTCAATCACCCTTCAATCGATCTTATCTTGCCTGCCCATAGCCCTCCACGCCTTGGCCGAGGGGCTGGCCTTGGGCGTGGCTGCACCTAGGGTTGCAAACGAATCGAATCGAGTCGAATACCCCCATATTCTATTCGTATTCTTTTATTTTCCGAATATTCATATTCATATTCTTTTATTATTCGAATACTAAAATTGATTCATATTCTATTTGATAATATATTCGAATATATTTACGAGGTCGAATACGAATAATGTTTTTTCAGAAAACCTTTTTTAAGAAAACAAATAATGCAAAGAAAAACATAGCAAAGTATATCATTAGGTTATCCAATACATCATACGAAAGCACAAGTTCATCGATAAAACCAACAATAATTGTTTTCCATAGCTTGCTTCGGTCATCACCCATGCAATACCACATCAATCGACTGGTGGTGGCCGTAGGTTGCTATGCGAGGGAGAGCAGAACTACGGTGACGCTCAAATTATTGCAAGAAGTAATTCAAACGTCTAGGGCTTTTGTTTTAATTTCAATTGTTTATCTAGGGCTTTTGTTTTAATTTCAATTGTTTATTAGTTTAACTATTTTCAATTAAACAATGTGGGCTTTTCACTTTAGGCCTATTATATATATATATATATTTCTAAGTATTTCATTCATATTAATATGTTAGTTTAACTACAAGTATTTACATTTATATTATTAATATATATTTTATTATTCGAATCGAATATTCTAAAAAATTCGAATCGAATATTGCCATATTGTATTCTTATTCGAAAAATATTCGAATCGAAAAAAATATTCTTATTCGGATTTGTTATTCAAATATTTCGAATCCGAATCTTAAATTTCGAATCGAATTTCGAATCGAACAAAAAGATTCGATTCATTTGCAACCCTAGCTGCACCCAAGGCCTATGGGCTGGGAAGGCACATGATATTGCCCGTTTCGCTCCACGGGTTTCCCCGCGGGGCGGCTGTTGCCAGCTGTATATTCGGGGCGACTGACAGCTGGCACGGGTCGCTGCTCTCGGTGGCTCTTATTGGGTTTGTGGGCCCTCTTTCTGCTATAGGGGCAATTCTTGTGGGGATTGATTACAGTGGGCTTGATCATTTGATAGTATTTGCTTGCGGTGGGCTTTTTCCTTGCTTTGGGAGTATTATACGGAGGGCGGTGAAGTTGAATAGGAGGAAGAGCTTGGTGGGGTTTTCCATCGGGACGGTTTTTGCTGGGGCGTGTTTGATGAGTACGAAGCTTGTTTGTTGGCATACGCCGTACTGTAATTCTGCGCCTGAAGCTGTGAAGCGATTTGATGAAGCACATTTTTTTTTCTTGGATTGTGTTTCTTTATGTGTAAAACAATCGCTACTTCAAGCATATATATATGAGTTCGTGAATGTATGCGTTTTTCGACGAGTTTGGTCTTTTTCTCCCCCTCTTTCGTTGTATGGAAATAGTTATCTGTTTTTTTATCGAAACGATAGCTTGTATTAATGACAAAGATACAAGGCTAAATAGCCCAAAGGGTCTCACCGGTACATCGTCAACCGGGAGAACAAAGGCTCACAATAGAGCAAAACAATCTCACATGGGGAAACAAACACTCCCAGCTTGGGAGAAAAGGGTCCACAAGGGACAAAAAGATCGACAGAAAATAAAATGCCATTATCTACGACCAAGAACTAAAGAACCTATAACAGAAAAAGCGATTAGGCTAAATCTACGATATTCTTCACTTTAGTTATCTGTTACGTAACAAAAAGCATAACAAGATGCTTTTTTTGAGTTAATTATATGTGAGGCTCAATTTACATAGTTACGTTAGAAAAAAGGACCCAATGATGTTTAAAATAGAGATAGGGACTTATTTCAAGTTTTCTCTTAAAGTTAAGGACCAATTTTGAGAAAAAATGACGCATTTGCCCCTGCTTGTTGCGGAAATTACACAGATTTGCCATCAGCTCTTCCAAACACACGAAGGATACCACTTTGTGCATCTGGGTAACACTTCATGAAATTCAGGAAAGTGTTATCCAGAAATAAGGAAGTGATACCAGAAAAAATTGAAGTGGTAACACTTCATGAATTACAGGAAAATGTTATCCAGAAATAAGGAAGTGGTACCAGAAAAGCATGAAGTGGTAACACTTCATGAAATACAGGAAAGTGTTTCTCCACAAATAAGGAAATGGTACCAGAAAAGCATGAAGCGGCAACACTTCATGAATTACTCGAAAGTGTTATCCAGAAATAAGGAAGTGTTACCAGAAAAGCATGAAGTGGTACCGAAAATCATGAAGTGTGAACGAAAACCACTTATTAGCTATAGATTAACACTTCATGAATTCTGCAACACTTCGTTGGGTTAACTGCATTCTATTACAAAAAAATAATTACAAGGAAGTGTTATCCGCGAAGCATGAAGTGTTACTAGGAAA
Source organism: Craterostigma plantagineum (assembly GCA_027422505.1). NCBI lineage: Eukaryota > Viridiplantae > Streptophyta > Magnoliopsida > Lamiales > Linderniaceae > Craterostigma > Craterostigma plantagineum. Next base: position 282,573 of record JAPQWV010000117.1, read on the forward strand.
GCATAAAGTGTTATGCAGAAATAATGAAGTGGTATCGCGTGTGTTAATAGCCAGAAACAAGGAAGTGTTATCTGGGAAGCATGAAGTGTTATTCGGAATGAATGAAGTGTTACGTAGAAATGAAGTGTTACCGCGGAGTATAAAGTGTTGTCATAAAGCAACGCTTAAAAAACCACATTTATTGCGTTGATACCACTTATTTGATATACAGTAACACATTTGTGTGTGGTAATACCGCTTGTTATGCGATAACGATATACTGCGATTTGATAACACAACAATGGCGCTGGATACCACTTCTCATTAATATTTTATAGGGGTATTTTCGTCAGACAACCTTAACTCTATTTAAAATTCGAAAAACATGTCCCTAAAATTAAACTTTTTCTGACTTGGTCCTTTAGGAGTGGGATCGGGTCGGGTTTGTCGGGTTTCGATTTTTCGGGTCGGGTACCCGACATTTGCGGGTATCAAAATCGAAACCCGACCCCGACCCGACGAAAATCGGGTACCCGACAATCGGGTACCCGAAACCCGATTATCGGGTTCGGGTTTTGCATAATATTTTTTTTTTTTGCAAAACTTAAATTAAGTTTACACTAACACCCAAAAAATAATTTCCAAATGACACGATAAATGAATTCATTTCTAACACATCGTAATAAATAATGGGGACACCGTAATAAATAAATTAACACCAGGGTTGACGTTGCTGACTTGGTTTTAGAGCATGGGCCATGCACGTGTGAGTGACTTCCAACGTTGACTGTCTCTTGCTTGTACCTTAACCAATGTGAAAGCAAGAAATTGTAAGGTAATTGGTTACTTATTGTTAGTATTATATTATTCAGTACAACAAGAATTTGTAAGGTAATTGGTTACTCCTAACGGGCTTCTCCCATTTGCCCACCCCTAGGGTCCTTAACCCTAAAAAATACTTGCATCGGGGTACACCCCAATCGCCCCTTTTTTTTCTCTTCCTTTGTAATGCAGATGTTATCATTCTCTATGTAATGCAGATTTTAATCATAAATCAGATCATTACTGTTTGTACTTGAGAGTCTGTCTGCCATCTCTACGCATGTTAGAAGTTCGAACAAGAATGTTAGAGAGAGAGAGAGAGAGAGAGAATGGAAATAAAGAAATAAATCAAATCTTTTTTTTACAAGACTCGACAAAAATAAAAAATGAAAAATTGAGAGGAGATTACAGCTCCAAAATCATAGAAACGTCATTGTACATAAGAAACGCTGTGGTATTTGTTGGCGTGGCAGCGGACCCCAGTCGACTAATACCGCGGCTAATATTTGAGCAGTTAAAGATAAAATGTAGACACCGAGATTTAACGTGGAAAACCCCCCAAACAAATCGGGGTAAAAACCACGGGCAAGGAAGAAGAATCCACTATAGAGGAAAATATAGGAGTTACAACCTCTCAATCTATAAAGGAGAAAACCCTCAATATCTCTCTTTATAGTCGGAGAAAATACCCGACAAACTCTATTTCTATCTCTCTTTTCTCTCTTCTCTGTGGGATTCACTTAACATTTCCTGGGAGCCCTCGTATTTATGGGCTCAAGATGCATGGGTGTACATGCCATGTGAACCAAGAATGGCACACCTTTGAATAAGAATGCCCACGTGAAGATCAAACAATTTGTTCTCCTTTTTGACTTTCAAACCGACATCTGCCGACAGTATTATTTTAGGACGGTAGAAAGAATGAAATCAGTGTTGTCAAAACCAACGATATTCTTGAACCACCACCAGCCTCCACCGCACAGCGGCCAATCGCCGCCGCGTCCCTGGCGTGGCGGCCGTCCGCCGGCGCATGGTAATACATCCTCGCAGTTTGAGGGCAATGGGATTGAAACCTGCACATTCGCGCAAGCGTCTAATAATTCTGTGTATTTTCCCATCCCTTCTTCGTCGTCTTTGCCCTTTCTTTTTTCTTTTTGTATTCCTGTAAAGAAAAAAAAAAGAGCGAAGCAAAAAGAAAAATCTATGTAAAGATTAGATTTTGATTTATTCCTTGAGCAAGAATTTGAGGAAAAAATGGAAAAGATCTTATTTTTGTTCTATTTTGCTAATGTAAGAGGTGAGATTAGAAATCAAAATGTAAGATGCATGTGTGTACATGCCATGTGAACCAAGAACGGCACACCTTTGAATAAGAATCCCACGTGAAGAGAACAAAACAATTTGTTCTCCTTTTTGACTTTTAAAACCGACATCTGTCGACAATCTCCCACTTGAAGATTTGATTGAGGATCAATCGGATCTTCACACAATTCTTTCTCCCTTGCCATTCATGTTGCTTACGTCTCCGCTAGGCTGCTCGAGGAACGACACCAGATGAACTTATCAGTGTTGACCGCCTTCGTCAGATAATCTGCTAGGTTGTCTTTCGTATGAATTTTCTGCATATCTACCGTGCCCTCTTCCACTTTCTCACGAACGAAGTGATACTGGACTTTTATGTGCTTTGACCTGGAATGAAAAGCTGGATTCTTGCGAGATGCAAGTCACTCTGACTGTCACAGAGGAATATTCTCCTGTCCGTGCCCGAGTTCCTCCATGATCATTTTCAACCATACCGCCTCTTTACTTGCCTGTGTAGCTGCAATATGTTCTGCTTCAGTTGTTGACGTCGCGACAACGGATTGAAGTTTCGATACCCAGCTTACGGTCCCGCCAGTAAGAATGAACACATATCCCGTGGTAGATTTGCTTTTGTCAAGATCACCTGCATAATCAGAATCAACATACCCTCTGACAGTAAAGTCTGCTCCTCCGTAACATAATGCAACATCTGAGGTTCCTCTGATATATCGTAGGATCCTCTTCACCGCGCTCCAATGCTCTTTGCCCGGATTCGCCATGTACCGACTCACTACTCCCACTGCATGTGCAATGTCTGGTCGTGTACAAATCATCGCGAACATAAGACCTCCCACCGCTGATGCATACGGTACTCGTGACATCTCTATCCTTCCTTCTTCGCTGCTAGGACTCAAACTGGAGGATAACCTGAAATTAACAGGAAGTGGGGTAGAGATTGGCTTACATTCTTGCATATTTTAGCGTCGCAAGACCTTCCTCAGATAGTTCTTTCCCAAATCTTCCTATTATTTCTGTCTCGGTGAATTTGCATCCCTAGAATCTTGTTTGCTGGTCCCAAGTCCTTCATTTCAAATTCCCTAGCCAACTGTGCCTTGAGTTCTTCAACACGATCTTTGTTGGGGCCTGCTACCAACATGTCGTCAACATACAACGGTAATGTGATAAAATCACTTTCACCAAACCTCTTGAAATATGCACAAGGGTCTGCATTTAATCTGTTGTATCCAAGGCTCATGATGAAGGACTCAAATCTCTTATACCAACACCTCGGCGCCTGTTTGAGACCGTATAGAGATTTGTTCAACCTGCAAACCAAGGTCTGTTTTTCTTTGTCTTCAAAACCTTCCGGCTGGAGCAAGTAAATCTCTTGTTCAAGATCTCCATGAAGAAAAGCCGTCTTCACATCTAGTTGCTCTAGATGTAGGTCGAATGTAGCACACATCGCCAGGGGAACCGAACAATCGTAAGCCGAACCACATGTGAGAATATCTCGTTGAAGTCAATGCCTTCTTTCTGAGCGTAGCCTTTAACCACCAGTCGTGCACGAAACCACTCTACTTGATCATCGCTGCTTTGCTTGATCTTAAAGACCCATTTATTTCCGATTGCCTTTCTTCCCTGCGGAGTGGCACTAGCTTACAAGTCTTATTTTTCCGTAGAGCTTCCATTTCTTCTTGCATTGCTGCCAACCACCGATCTGCATCTGAACTGTTCAGTGCTTCTTGAAGAGTTGATGGCTCTCCATCATCAGTTAGAAGACAGTATGCAACGTTGCTGTCCATATCGTAATCTTCATGCCAGGATGGTGCGACTCTTTCGCGTGTGCTCCTTCTAAGTTCTGGCTCTGAAGATTCGCTTGGCCCTTCGTCGTGCTCCGGTGCTGCTTCGGAAGATCTTGTTCGACAGACTTCCCTTTCGTCTGAATCGTCGTAGTCCTCGAGCGTTCCTTTGTAGTGCTATCATTTTCTCCGATTAGTTTATCTTCTAAAAAGATAACTTCCCTGCTGATGACAACCTTGTGGACAGTGGGATCCCACAGGCGATACCCCTTCACACCATCAGCATACCCCAAGAACAAACACTTCCTGGATTTCGGATCTAGCTTCGTAATTTCTTGGGCGTTGTACATCACGTACACAGGACTTCCAAATACATGGAGTTTGGAATAATCCGCTGGCTTTCCGGTCCACATCTCCATCGGCGTCTTCTGATCAATTGCCGTTGAAGGCGATCGATTGATCACGTAGCAGGCGGGCGGTGTTGACTGCTTCTGCCCAGTATGATTTATCCATACCTGCAGCTCCCAACATGGCTCTTGTTCTCTCCAACAGAGTCCTGTTCATCCGCTCCGCCACTCCATTTTGTTGTGGAGTATACGCCGTAGTAAAGTGCCTTCTGATGCCTTCTCTTTTGCAAAAGCTATCAAATTCCCCGCCAGTATATTCTCCTCCATTATCAGTCCTCAAATATTTGATCTTCTTTCTTGTAACAAGTTCGACCCGCTTGAGATTTTTGAAGGTAACAAACACATCTCCCTTACCCTTGATGATATACACCCAACATCTCCGGGAGTAATCGTCGATGAATGATACGAAATACTTCCCTCATCCTCGGGATGAAACCGGTGATTGCCATACATCAGAGTGAACCAATTGTAGACCATTGCTTCTGGAATTTGATGTGTTGAATTGTAGCCGATGCTGCTTGTTTGCTACACAATGCTCACAGAACGGTAGTGACACCTTCGTGAGACCCGGAAGTAGATTCTGGCCCGCAAGAATTTTCATTCCTTGTTCCGACATATGCCCGAGCTTCTGATGCCATAGCATAGTAGATCTTTCGGTTGAATTTTCCGAAGCCACAGACGCTTCGCCTTCTTGCACCGTCTCTCCCAACAGCATATACAAATTTGCAGCAGCCTTTTCACCTTTCATGACTACAAGTGCTCCCTGGAATATTTTCATTATTCTTCCCCGATCTTTGATTTCACTGCCAAGATCATCAAGCTGTCCCACAGACAATAAACTCTTCTTCAGACCTTCCACGTGCCGCACTCCTTGAATAATGCGAACTGTACCGTCGTGCAACTTCATCCTCACGGTTCCAAGGCCTACGATCTTTAAGGCATTATATTCGCAACTGTACACAGATCCTCCTAAGATAGGTTCGTAGTGGTTGAACCAGTCCCTTCGAGAGGTCATATGATAAGTTGCGCCCGAGTCAAGAAGCCATATATCATCGTACGACTGCCTGCTCTCCGTTAAGATAGCTGCTTCGCTACACAATACATCTTCACCTGACGCGTTTGCCAGATTTCCTTGAGGATTGGAATTCTTCAAGCTCCAACAATCTTTCTTCAAGTGACCCTTCTTTCCACAGTGGTAGCATTTCATATCCTTTTTCTTACTTCTTGATTTTCCCCTGCCTTGAGTGTGACTCCCACTTGAACCACGTTCCGTTGATCTCCCTCTCATCACCGTCAAAGCTTCGACCTGTTGAGATCCTGCTTGCTGGTCCTCCTTGTTCTTTCGCGATTTTCTTCTTCGAGAATCGCAGCTACGATGTTATTGAAGACCAGATCCTTCGCGTTGTTCGTCAAGTTGATGATGAGTTGATCATACGAATGAGGCAGATTTTGAAGTAGAATTTCCGCACGTTCTTTATCCTCCGTTTTATACCCCAACGATGTTAGCTGGGAAAATAGAGTATTCAAGACGTTGAGATGCTCCGTCACCGAAGTAGATTCAGACATTCTCAAGGTGAACAATTTTCTCTTCAAGAAAATTTTATTGTGTAGCGACTTCGTCTCGTACAGATTTGTTAGGTGGTCCCAAATCTCATTTGCCGTTTACTTTTCTTCGATGCTAGACAATATCTCATCTGCTAGTGCCAGATGGAGATTTGCGACAGCGCTCCTGTGACGCCCGGGGCCGAAGAGGGCGGGGAGTGATCGCCGGTGCCGTGAATGTGCACGGACAATGAGCGGCTCCTGGCAGGCTTCTAGGCGAAGGAGTACATGAATGAACCGATCCGACACCCGAATGAGAGGGGATCCTGAGACTGACAATGTATGGGCGTGTCAGACTAAAAATCGTATAAGAGAATTGATAGTACTACTCATATCACCAACCACTCCCACCCATGTAAATATGATTATTATGTTTTACATAGATGGAAAATACAACAAGGCCCAAAAACAAGCCTAAAAGAAAAAAAGAAATGGAAGGTTACTTAATGGCAAGGGAAATCACGTCATCATCACCATACTTTGCCCATCCCTTGTACTTTAATGAGACTTTTCCATAATCCCTAAATATCAAGAGCCCACTTTCAACTTGAGCAAAAGAAAGAAGGAGCAAGGAAGGAAAATGGTAAAAACCATTTTTGGTCCCCGATGTTTACCCTATGGGCGCTTTTGGTCCCCGATGTTTCGACTTGCCACATTTAGTCCCCGATGTTTCTTGATTTGAACCAATTTGGTTCCTCCGTCAATTTAGACGGAATTGGAAAATAAGCGACGGAATTTGCGACGGAATTTCCGTCGCTAAAGGAAAAAATTAAAAAAAATTGATACTTAAACATAAAAATGAGAAAATTCCAAAAAAAAAAAGAAAAAAAATTCAAAAAATAGGTAAAAATTTGAAAAAAAAAGAGAATATTACTAATAAATTAAATAAAAATAAATAATAATAAAAAATAATAATAAGGATAATTTTTAGTTCCTTAATTTTTTTTCTTTTTTATTTAATTTTTAATAAATAAATATATTTTTACTTTTACTTTTTAAAATCTTAAATTTATATCATTTTTTAGTTTAATATTTTATTTTTATTATTATTTATTTTTTATTATTATTTATATTTTTATTTAATTTATTAGTAATATTCTCTTTTTTTTTTGAATTTTTTACCTATTTTTTGAATTTTTTCTTTTTTTTTTGAATTTTTTCTCATTTTTATGTTTAATTATCATTTTTTTTTAATTTTTTCCTTTAGCGACGGAAATTCCGTCGCAAATTCCGTCGCTAATTTTGCAATTCCGTCTAAATTGACGGAGGGATCAAATTGGTTCAAATCAAGAAACATCGGGGACTAAATGTGGCAAGTCGAAACATCGGGGACCAAAAGCGCCCACAGGGTAAACATTGGGGACCAAAAATGATTTTGTCCCGAAGGAAAATAAAGGAAAACAAAAGAGCTCAAGGACTTCTCAAGCCAAGAACGAGCTCAACCCTATCAACTTGGTCAATCGTGACTTGGGAAGAGAAGAAAAAGAAGAAAGACCAAAGAAGAAGAAGAAACGAAGAAGACGAGCTAGAGCAAAGGGTCTTCGATCAAGACCATCATCACCAAAACCATCGAAACAAGCTTGGGAAGTGAGGTAGGTGGATTCCTCACCTACAGCACATAAAATACTTGAATGATTGGAAAATGTGAGGTTTCGGCCATGTTGTTGTGTACTGTGTGCTTAATCTTATGTTTGTTGGTATTAATTGTTTGGCACTATTTCTTTCGTCACAAACCCAATAGATGGGTCTTTTCGTAGATGAATTTTACTCATCTACAACACGTGAAAGACGTGACAATTTCAGATTTGGGGGATTGGTTACTTGGATCGAATGTTATCACTTTTGTTTGTTTATGTGATATTGAATTGTTTATATGTGTAAATTAAGAACCCAACATATGGGTTTACATATGTGCTCTTAATATGACGTTGAGTATTTGAAGTTCTGGGAATTATTTTGAAGGTGCTAATGTTTGAAGAATAGGGTTCGTGTTGGAATTCATTTGCTTTATGTGAACGGGCGAGTCTAATTTCGAACGAATCTTAGAATCACGCAATACCTTAGCTTAGAGTCAAAATCGGGCGATTGATTTAGAGTTTATGATTGAGTGTGCATTATGGGAAATCGGGCGAGTGTGACTACCCAAAAATCGGGTGAATTAAGATACATTGAGTTTTAGGATATTATATTAACTACTTTCGGGCGATTTGGTAAGAACTGTAGGACTATCGGTCGATTTAGAAAATCGCTGAGCCTTTCATCCAAATCGGGCGATTCCAATCGAGCCAAGGTTTGGGAGAAAGTGAAATCGCCGAGCTTGGCGAATGCCCCTTCCTGAAACAAAACAAATCGGGCGAATGCCCCTTCTTCCAAAGATCGGACGATTCTATCCAAACAGAAATCGGGTGATTCTATCCAAACAGATATCGGGTGATTCTAGCCAAATCAAAATTGGGCGAAAGAGACACTCGCAAGCTCAACCATGAATCGGACGAATTCCATTCAATGACCAAAATCCGGCGCATTTCCTTTTAATAACCGAAATCGGGAGCGTTCCTTCTAAATGACTAAGACTCGGGCGAATTCCTTACCAAAGACAGAATCGGGCGAACTACCTTTTTTCCTTGACCGAATTTGGCGCGTTGACTTAGATTAAGAATTAGTTGGGCCTTAATTTGAGTTTGGGCCCAATTCTACACTTAAGTCTATTTTGAGCAATAGGAGTTAGAAGACTTTCGAAACTTCATGTGATATGATTTGTACTTATTATGTGATTATTATTATTGTTGCGAGAACTGAAGTATGTGATTTTAGTCTTGAGAAATGGCATGGCATACGAATTATTATTTTATGCGATTTACAAAATGTGCATAGCATATCACGTCATATCATAACATTTTGGGAGATGATGACCACGTTAGAGATGGCACCCTACGGGGTTGTTTGAGGGGGTAGAACGATATGATTGTGAGGATGAGGTTAGACTCGCATGGCACCTGGTGGGAGACAGGCGTGATCGATCTGTCTACTCGGGTGTGAGCAGCCCGGGGTGCAAACCACCTTTTATTTTGCTCAGGGACGGCAGACAGACGTGATTGATCTGTCTACCCGGGGAGAGCGTGGTAGCGCAACCCGGGGTGCAAAACCGTCGGATGGGATTTTCGTTTTGGTGCGGAGCGACCTAGTAGGAGGGCATTGACGTGATCGTTCAGTGCACTACTAGTGTAGGCTGCCGCGAGACTTGGGAGTAGCTACCCAGTAGTCTTTTGCGCGCGGTGGTGCCGAGTCTAGCCTAGGGCCCTAATATTGAGATAGAGTAGGGTGTGGGAACGAGCGTGCAGTACATTTATCATGAGGTGAGGTGTCGGATTTGGGATTGAGTGCACGCTGCATTTGCATGAATGCACCTACTGAGCGTATCGCTCAGGCCTTTATGTGTTGTAGGTAATGATGAGTCCGACGTCGGCGAACGTCCGGACTAGGTAGCGGCTGGTGGCGGTGACTCCACGGGCTTTTGAGGTGAGAGCGGTACATGGATGCGACCTGTGGAGCGGCTATAATATTGTTTATTTTGGGGCTTCGGCCCATGTAAAGAATGACTTGTAAAACAATATTTTTATGATATGTATTATATTTATTTTAAAAGTTTTTGTAAAATGGGCTTTCTGCGGCTTTCGTTGCGGAAAACCGCCAAAATTTCCTAATTAGAAAAGTAGGGATGTTACAGGTTGTATCAGAGCTTCGGCTCTAGATTCTGAAGCCTTTATATATATATTTATTTGGGCTTTAATTTCTTATTTTCGGTCCATTTAAAAAAAAAATATTGGGCCAAATTGTAAATTCTTGGCCCAATTCAAGAAGAGATTGGATCCGTTCGGAAATAAATTTTGTAATTTCGAACATAATTGAAATAATCCCGTATTAAATTTTTACGGGTATTACATCCTTCCCCGTTACAAGAATTTCGTCCCCGAAATTACATCGAAAGAAATAATTCGGGATAATGATTTTTCATGTCGTCCTCTCGCTCCCATGTGGCTTCTTCAACTGCCTGGTTTCGCCATAGCACCTTGACCAACAGAATATTTTTGTTCCGAAGTCGCTTTACTTCGTGCATCAGTTTCTACCGTTCTTCTTCGTAGCTCAGATCCGGTTTGAGTTTTTGATAGAGGGATTCATTCTCTATAACATGGTTCGGGTTTGCAACGTATTTACGTAAGTTCGATACGTGAAATACGTCGTGGACTTGGGCTAGCGAAGCTGGCAACTCCAGTTGATATGCAACTTCCCCGATTCTTTTAAGGATTTGAAAAGGGCCAAAATACCTCGGACTGAGCTTTCCCTTCTTTCCTCATCATTTCACGCCTCTCATTGGAGATATTTTCAAGAATACCCGATCGCCTTCCGAGAACTCTAGCGGCCTTCGTCGCTGATCAGCGTAGCTTTTCTAGCGACTTTGGACTGTTTGCATTCTTTCTCGTATCATGTCGGGACCTAAGAGTGCTCGCTCGCCGATCTCGTCCCAATGTATAGGAGACCGGCATTTTCGCCCGTATAAAGCTTCGTATGGCGCCATCCCGATGGTAGAGTGGTAGATATTGTTATACGAGAATTCAATAAGAGGAAGGTATTTGCTCCAGTTCCCTTTGAAGTCTAAGACACATGCTCGGAGCATATCTTTGAGGGTCTGAATCGTTCGTTCTGATTGCCCGCCGGTTTGGGGATGATAAGCGGCACTGAACGAAAGCTTCGTCCCCATTGCTTTCTGTATGCTCATCCAGAACTTGGACAAAAATCTCGAGTCTCGATCCGACACGATTGATAGTGGAATCCCCATGGAGTCGAACTATTTCTTAAATGTACAGTTCAGTGTATCGCTCCAGGGAGAAAGTAGAACAAATTGGTAGAAAATGAGTGGATTTGGTCAAACGATCGACGATTACCCAAATGGCGTCGTGGCCTTTTACAGTTTCCGGTAAGCCGACTATGAAATCCATGGTAATATGATCCCATTTCCACTCGGAAATAGGCAGATTCCAGCATCCCTGCCGGTCTCTGATGTTCCGCCTTGACTTGTTGGCAAGTGAGACACTGGCTTACGAACGTCGCAATGTCTCCCTTCATTCTCGGCCACCAGTATGTCTCTCGTAAATTTCGGTACATCTTTGTGGCTCCAGGGTGTACTGAGTATGTAGTGGCGTGTGCCTCCGTCATTATGGTATTCGGAGTCCTGTACTATCGGCCATCGGGTATGTACAAGCGATTGTTATAGGATAAGATCCCGTCTCCTTGTAACTTGAATTCTGTTGAAGTCTCAGTCTTTGCTCGCTTGTCAATTTCAGATAAAGCTCGTCTTGCTCCTGAGCTTTCTTGATATGCTCCAGCAACGTAGGTTGAAAAGTTAACGCCGCCATTCTAGCCTCGATTTCGCCAAAATTGATCACTTCCACATTAAGCTGGTGGAGTTCGGTGTTGATTGCTTTTCGATTCAAAGCATCAACGACTATGTTTGCCTTGCCTGGGTGATAATTGATCACACAGTCGTAGTCTTTAACGAGCTCTAACCAACGTCGTTGCCTCATATTTAACTCCTTCTGAGTGAAGAAGTATTTCAGGCTCTTATGATCGATGTAGATCTCACACTGTTCCCCGTAGAGATAATGACGCCAAATTTTTAGGGCGAACACAACTCCTGTGAGTTCCAGATCATGCGTAGGGTAATTCTTCTCGTAAGGTTTCAACTGTCGGGAGGCATACGCAATTACATTCCCATTCTGCATCAGCACGCACCCCAAACCATTCTTGGAGGCATCACTGTACACCAAAAACCCTTCGGTACCAGAGGGAATCGTAAGAACAGGAGCCGTTGTCAATTGTTTCTTCAACTCCTGGAAGCTTTGCTCGCATGCTTCCGTCCACTTGAATGGTTTAAAGAACTTTTCCGGGCAAAATACTCCACAGCACCTGAACGAGCGCTGAAAATGAATGAATTCATTAACCTGAAATAAGGAGGGATGACAGTTGCAGATTACATCCGTAAATTTGAACAATTGTCGAGATTCGCACCGCACATGGTCTCGACAGAGAAGTTGAAAGTGGAGTGCTTCGTAGAAGGTCTCAAACCTGAAGTTTACCGCAATGTTAGCATGTCGGGAATGCACGAGACCTCGTACGCTCGTGTTGCCGAACGAGCGATCGTAGCAGAACAGGCAGAGGTCAGAATTGCAAAAGCACAGGACACAAAAAGAAAGATAGATACGAATCAAGGAAACGGAGGCGACCGTAAACGCCCATTTCTTGGTAGAGGTTCTGACAATAATCAAGGTGGCCAACATGAGCAGCGAGAATGGAGGCCAAAAATGAATCAGGGACCTAATATTGCTCCTAGACCTCCGATCTTTACTCTGCAATGCCAACAGTGCGGGCGTTATCATACAGGAACTTGTTATGGCCCAGGACCCAATCCCAATACCAAATGTTTTCGATGTGGGAAGTCAGGACATATCGCTCGAAACTGCCGAGTGTACATGCCATTAGAATCGGCTCAAACACCAGTTCTAGTCCAGCCAGAGTTTTTACTCTGACAAACGAAGAGGAGGGAACCCAGCAGCAATAACCGGTATGTTAATAGTTTATGATGTAACCCTAACCGTATGTGATTATCTTAAGAGAACTGAACATAAGCCACACATTTAAATGTGTCGCTTAAATTAGGTGATGAAGGTGGGAATTACAATTACCTTAATAGGATACGATAAGGGAATAGGAGAAATCGTTACCCCGAGTCACAACAGCTGGCGAATTTCGGGGCGAAATTCTTTTAAGGGGGAGAGAATGTAATATCCGTAAAATTTAATACGGGATTTTGGTGTACTTATCAAAGTAAATCTTTAACTTAGAAGTTTTGAAATATTAATCTAAACTTTTGGGTGGAGAAGATAAATTATAGAAGTTTAAAAATAATAATAATAAATTAAATTAATTAATGAAGTAAATTAGGGATCATGGGCCAAAAACCCAAATTTGTAGTAAATTGTTTAGCCCAAAATTTATGTGGCCCTTGAAATTAGTGTTAGATATAACTTAAAACTTTGTATGAAGTAACGAAAATTGGAAAAGAAATTTCTTAGTGGACTAAAATTTTCGCCATATGGGTTTGAGGTTTTCGATAGCTTATTTTTACACCCAAGTTTTCGTGATTGAGACACTAATATATTTTATTACCAATCATATAGTTAAGGATAAGAATAACCAATGAAACTAACAAAATATTGCATAGGGGCGAGTAATCTTTGCTTAATACATAAAGAAAAGGATCACCTAACCTACTCGTCACTTGCTTGTCTTTGTCTCACAAGATGTTGATATACATATAAATCCAATTATATTAAGAATAATAACTAAAGGGATTGATAAAGATGGACATAGGAATTTAAATTAATATGACACATAGCTAGGGACGAATTTCTTAGCATGAGATAGAGTTAATTAGTCTCCTACTTGTTCCATCTCACGATACCTAATACTTTATATATCCACATATCAATTATCATGTCATAAAGAATACCCACACGAACAAAAGAAAGAGAAAGAACAAAATAATAAATAAATAAATAAATATCTTAATAATAACATTTACGTTACATCTACATATATATATTTTGTATGATGATTATTGAGATGATTAGCTATAGTATATATATATATATATATATAAACTAATATAAGAAAATGAAAGCTACCTAATCCATGCAAAATTTTGTTACCCATTGTTGCATACTTGTCGCCACCTTAATGTATATATCTAATTCATCATTGAGTGGAATATTACAAGAACAAACAACAAATGTGAGAGAGACAACTAGAGCTGTCAAATTGGCGGGGCGTGCCCTAAAAATAGGAGCCCGCCCCGCCCCGCGGCGGGCCGCGGGCCCGGTGTAGCGACCCCACTCTCTAATCGTTGATTAGCGATAACTTACGCCGGGTTTAGCAGCGAAAGCCCCGGAGAACCCATTTTACAAAAATATTTATTTGTATAAAATGTTACTACGAATGGGCCTTAAGCCCAAATCACCCTATCACTCGCCCACAGGTCGTCATCCATGTACAGCCCCGCGTCTTACACCAAGATTTCCCAAGTCTTACACTTAAATGTTAACCAGAATTTCCTAAATCGTAACGTTTTCACATAAGTCATTTTTATCGCATATCACATATATCATGTAGTCATATAAACACATAACTCACATAAAGGCATGAAAGCATTGTATCACACATCGAACTTAAAATAATTATGTGTTATAAATAGAATTTTCACCCCAAGTCTTAACCTCTTTATTTAATTAATCCAACAAGATTACTAATTAAACACTTTCACGGCTCAGTAAATTGTAAATCCCATAATTAAATTTTACGGGTGTTACATCCTCCCACCCCTAAAAGAATTCGTCCCCGAAATTACGCCGATTGGAATAACACGGGGCATCGATTTCTTTTATCCTTACAGGGGTTTTGGATGTATTTGTTGTCCCAGTTCTCGTATTCGGGAAAAGCAAACGATAACCCTCATTTTTGAAAATTTACGATTCTTATCTGGAATCATTATTCCTTGATTGTCAGTTTTCCCCTGTTACTTTATTTAATTGTGTTGAACAACTAGGCAAAATATTTATATTATCTTACAGTACAAAATATTACCTCCCCTAAGTTCAAAAGTTCACAAAATAAGAGCATATTTATCTTACATATTTGGTTCTACTCTACCCTAGGTTGTTCTTCATCTTCTTCAGCAGTGAGGGTAAATACCCTAGCAGGTACCCTCGGAGGTTGGTTCTGCACCCGTTGTTGATTCTGTGCAGGGGTCGGATTAACCGGGGACTTCTCACGACAAAATCGCGAGATATGGCCCGCCTTTCCACAGTTGAAGCACTTGATATTAGGATTAGGACCGAAACAGACGCCGACATGTTGACCTCCACACAGGTGGCAAGTCGGCATCGGTTGTTTGGCCAGAGCATTGTTAGGTCTCGCATTCGGCCTTTGTTCCCATCTGGGTTCATTTGGCCTCCCGCGGTTTGGCTGATTAGGAGCATGAACGACCAATCGTTTCCTTCGCGACCGTATTGTCCCTGCTCCATCTTTCTCTTTGCTTCGCGATCTTTAGATAGCCTCGTCTCGGCTTCTTCGGCCACCAAAGCTCGTTCGGCAGCCTTAGCATAGGTCATATCTGGAGACCTCGTCACCGCGACATCTCGGTACAGTTCAGACTTCAGGCCAATTAGAAAACGTCCCACTTTAAGGTTGTCTGTCGCTACTATATGGGGAGCAAAGCGAGAAAGTTGCTCAAATTTGCGGATGTACTCCGCAACGGACATCCCGCCCTGACGTAGATTGATGAATTCCTCCATTTTCGTGTCACGGGCAGAAATGCTAAAATACTTTTCCTCGAAGAGCTCCTTAAAGCGCTCCCAAGTGATCGTATTTGGATTCTCCATCGCTGTGATGGTATCCCACCAGTATCCGGCATTTCCCCGGAGTTGAAAGGCAGCACATAGAACTTTCTCCTCTTCGGGAGTTCGGCTATATTGGAACGTGGATTCAATAGTCCTAAGCCACTCATCCGCTGCAATTGGATCTACAGTGTCTTCGAAAATGGGCGGATTGAGTTTACGAAACCTATGCCCGATGGTTTCGGTTCTATCGATCTGGGGCGACGTATGTCGCTCTGACGAATTCTGGTTACGGATCAAGGCATTAATTTGTTCGGATTGGAGCCGAACAAGATCTGCAAGTTGGGAAATTGTACGGTTCGAGTCATGTTCATCGGGACTGGTTTCCCTTTCCTAGTGGTGTTGTCGGCTTGATTCGCCATTAAACTCACTCCTAGTTCGTACCATTTTATCCTACTAACTATAATCAAAATTTCATATTAGCACATAAGAATTATCACAGATACATAAACACTTACAGCGAGGCTGGGCTTCCATGCTTTTGAGCGGCCGTACATGGACAGTCTACAGAATCTATATCCTAAGCTCTGATACCACCTGTAGCGACCCCACTCTCTATCGTTGATTAGCGATAACTTACGCCGGGTTTAGCAGCGAAAGCCCCGGAGAACCCATTTTACAAAAATATTTATTTGTATAAAATGTTACTACGAATGGGCCTTAAGCCCAAATCACCCTATCACTCGCCCACAGGTCGTCATCCATGTACAGCCCCGCCCTCAAAAGCCCATGGAAGCTCCGATGGCCAGCCTCGATCATCGATTTCCTACAACACGTAAACGCTGAGCTATTGCCCAGTAGGTGAATTAGTGCACATGCACGTGTGACTCACTCACGTTCACTCACCCCCAATTCTCACCAACGCATGCCACTCACTATCACTCATCACAACCGGGATACACTGACCACCTCACAGCGGGCCCTGGGCTCCACACTGTGCACCATCACGCGAAATCACTACCACGATCACGAACACAACCACAACACGATCAGAACACTACGACAGTGGCCTACACCGAGCAGCCTCCCTGAGCCGTATCAGGTCACACTCTCAGGTCGCCTCTTCTGCCTAATGCGGTGCCTACGCTGGTAGCCTACACCAGGTCCCGTAAGGGTACCCAGGTCGCACCCTCCAGGTCGCCTCCTCCCGCATGCGACAGCGTGGCCTACACTAGCTAGTCTACTTGGGGATGTCCCAAGTCGTTCCTTTTTAGGTCGCCCGCAGTCTGCCGCACAATGTCCAACGGCCAATGGCTCACCGTCACAGGCGCTGATGCACAGCAGATGCCCCCACTCACGTGACTCCTCTACGGGTCGACAGCCAATATCGGCTACTCGCTCACTAGGTACAATACAGTACCACCGTTCCACCACGGTACACTTCGTGAAATGACGTGTAATGCACATGCAGGCATTTACGTGATAATACATGAAACGTGATGCCACATGAAATGCACATAAAATACGTAAAACACATAATTCACCGAAGCACATAAAATCACATAATTATCACATTGGTGTTTACGCGTTGTAGATGAAAATTCACCTACCTGGTATCCTTAGCTATTTAACCTATCGCACGGTACGTCGCTAACCTTCGAACCCTAAGTATACAAACATATAAAACTAGGGTTTGTTAGCCTAATAATAATTATACAAAAATGGCTTAGCTTGAAAACCCTAATTTTGACTTTTATAAATTTCGAAACCCTAATATTTCGAAGTTGTCTTAAGTTGGAAAATAATATTTTGAACTTCATAAGGATCTCGACATGTTGAAAATAAATTTCGAGCTTGGTAATATAGTCAATATTTCGAGATTAATCTCATAGTGGGAATTGACATAGATATCGACATTACCATCTTATAATCTCGAGACATTATACATAAGATTTCGATATTTAACAAAAGATTTCGAGATACCTAGCAAGTTAAATCTCGATATGACTAAAATGAATCTCGACCTTTGGATAGTATATGATTTCGATACTGAAATTTCACAAAAACTCGAAATGGATGTCGAGATGTATGTTAGGCTTTTACATGAAATGTCGAGATATATGTCAGACATTATAAATAAAATGTCGAACTACTATATGCTTCGAAATCAATATCATAAACGGAATTTAATATGCTTTTCAAGCTTTATCTCCAAATTATTCCTTCCACTTAACATGGTTTCGAGATTTTCAGAAATAAAACATAGATTCTCGAGCTAACTCCTAAAATAAACCTCGATATCATTCTTATCAATCTAACAGTTTCGAAATTCATAACCTAGAAAATCCTATCGTTATCCGAAACATCTTATAAAATAATCTAATTTCCGATCGAACCTCCCTTCTCTTCAAGAGCAGTTAACTATTATACTAGCTTCAACGATATTAAACCTTTGAAAATTAAGCCTATATACATCTAACAACTGAGATTTTCGGGGTTAATAATTCTTCGAGTATACTACTAACCAGATGAAAAACACGAGATCAGGTAAGAATAGTATACCTATTTCCAAGCTTAGCTCGATCTATTTTTGTTTTGGGTTTTCTTCTTAATGCTAGGGTTTCCAAGAGTGCTCTCTGTCAGAAGGTGTTTCGTGTTCTTCTTTTTGTTCAAATGATTTGCTCGTTCTTTTGATGTGGTTTTCTTCCTCTGTTACTTTTATTCCTTGAATGCTTCTTCTTTACTTTCGTATGAGTGTTTTCTTTAAGGAACTAATAGATAAAAATGAGAGCTTGGAAAATCGTGTAGTAATTGTTTGTTTATTAGGCTATGTGACGTGTTTTTCCTCATGAGCTAAGTAAAACTTCTCCTTTTTCTCACATCAAATATTTTATTGCTTTAGGCACTCATTTGTCTCCTAGTACCATTATATTATTTATACATGGACTATAGTCACTTGATAACCCCACGTGAATTGTGATTGGGTTGGTCATATTGCATATGTTGACTGAGTTTTCTCTTTACTATTTAAACACGATTCCAGTCTAGTTAGTAATATGTAATCGCCCGATCTCACTATCATGTGTGTATTTCATTAAATCGGCAAAAGTCATCACCTTCCAAAAATTCTAACTTTACATGTATTGAATCGACCGAAGTCATTTTCTCAGGAATCGTCCGAATTTCTATACTGAAGTCTAAATTGTCCTAACATTGCCCTTCACTACAATTGGTCGAATTCCACTTCATAGTATAAACTTATTTTCACCAAGATTTCCCAAGTCTTACACTTAAATGTTAACCAGAATTTCCTAAATCCTAACGTTTTCACATAACTCATTTTTATCGCATATCACATATATCATGTAGTCATATAAACACATAACTCACATAAAGGCATGAAAGCATTGTATCACACATCGAACTTAAAATAATTATGTGTTATAAATAGAATTTTCACCCAAAGTCTTAACCTCTTTATTTAATTAATCCAACAAGATTACTAATTAAACACTTTCACGGCTCAGTAAATCGTAAATCCCATAATTAAATTTTACGGGTGTTACACCGGCGGGCCAGGCCCGCCCATTTAAAAAATAATTAATATTATTTAATCTAATTTAAAACTTTTAATTTATTAATAATTTATTATTAATTGTTGAATTTATTAAAAAAATTAGATAGAAATATGCAATTAATTATTTTTTAATTAATAAACATGATAATAATTAGATGATTTATTAATTAAATATCTAATTAACTTAATATTTATTATAGATTTAGTATATATTATATAATATATATAATACCTTAAATTGGCGGGCCGGCCCGCGGGCTAGCCCGCCCCGCCCCGCCAAAGCCCGCGGCCCGCGCGGGCTGGCCCGCTCAGGCCCGCCCTTCAGCGGGCCTAAAAAATTGCAGCCCGCCCCGCCCTTTTGGCGGGGCGGGGCGGGCCGGCCGCGGGCCGCGGGCCGGATTGACAGTACTAGAGACAACTAAACAAGAAAGTTTCGTTACTTATTTGTCACATATCTATCACAACTTTAACATATACATATAATACATTATTAAGTGGAAGGATTTGAAGAACAAAACATAACGAAGTGAGAGAGAGAGAGAGCAAGAAAGAAAGGAGAGAAAACTACCTTGAGCACAGCACACACAAAAAAAAATATTCGGCTAGCTAGGAGGTTTAGGAATCAAACTTCGGGCGTGAGGTAGGTAGAATTTTCATCTACAACACGTAAATCTTATATGTTTAATATGTTACAGGTGGTATCAGAGCACAACCTCTCGCAGTACGGTGCTGGTTCGGGGACGAACCAAGCGGAAGCTGGTGGGCATGTGACGCCCGGGGCCGAAGAGGGCGGGGAGTGATTGCTGGTGCCATGAATGTGCACGGACAATGAGCGGCTCCTGACAGGCTTCTAGGCGAAGGGGTACATGAATGAACCGATCCGACACCCGAATGAGAGGGGATCCTGAGACTGACAATGTATGGGCGTGTCAGGCTAAAAATCGTATAAGAGAATTGATAGTACTACTCATATCACCAAGGTCGACCTACCTTTTCGGGAGTCCATCGATAGAAAATTCGAAGTTAAGCGTGCTTGACTTGGAGTAATCTAGGGATGGGTGACCCCCTGGGAAGTTTGCCCAGGGTGCGTGTGAGCGAGTACGAAGCACGCTGAAAAGTTAAGTGGTGGTACAGTGGGGCCAGACTATCAGTCGGAGTACGGTGGGCCAACCCCACGGGTCCTGGTAGGGACAGATGCTACAGTGACACCCGGCATGGGATGGGATGTTACAGCTCCCGTCCATCTCGTTCCATTTCTTTTTGTCTGTCACCGTGGTTGGTTTTCCATCGATAGCCTCCAGACAGCCGTCCTTTCGCAAGATCGCCTTTATCTTTGATTTCCACAGTGAGAAATTTCTCCCGTTGAACTTTTCAATATCAAATTTTGCCTCCGTAATTTCTGCTCAGTCATGAGCGATACCTCCGATGGGATTGCAGCAGATAATTGTAGAACTCGTCCCGGCTTTTTCGACACCGTAACAAGGGCAATATAATATCTATTATTTTCTGATGTGGAGGGTCCACGTTAGTGGCAACCACAGAGCATACGATAAATAGATATATAAAACCCAAGCTAGGCTCTGATACCAATTGTTGGCGTGGCAGCGGACCCGGTCGAGTAATACCGCGGCTAATATTTGAGCAATTAAAGATAAAATGTGGACACCGAGATTTAATGTGGAAAATCCCCAAACAAATCGGGATAAAAACCACGGGCAAGGAAGAAGAATCCACTATAGAGGAAAATATAGGAGTTACAACCTCTCAATCTATAAAGAAGAGAACCCTCAATATCTCTCTTTATAGTCGGAGAAAATACTCGACAAACTCTCTATTTTTATTTCTATCTCTCTTTTCTCTCTTCTCTGTGGGATTCACTTAACATTTCCTGGGAGCCCTCGTATTTATGGGCTCAAGATGCATGTGTGTACATGCCATGTGAACCAAGAATGGCACACCTTTGAATAAGAATGCCCACGTGAAGAGAACAAACAATTTGTTCTCCTTTTTTACTTTTCAAACCGACATCTGTCGACAGTATTATTTTAGGACACGACGGTAGAAAGAATGAAATCAGTGCTGTCAAAACCAACGATATTCTTGAACCACCACCAGCCTCCACCGCACAACGGCCAATCGCCGCCGCGTCCCTGGCATGGCGGCCGTCCGCCGGCGCATGGTAATACATCCTTGCAGTTTGAGGGCAATGGGATTGAAACCTGCACATAATTCTCGCGCAAGCGTCTAATAATTCTGTGTATTTTCCCATCCCTTCTTCGTCGTCTTTGCCCTTTCTTTTTTCTTTTTGTATTCCTGTAGAGAAAAAAAAAAGAGCGAAGCAAAAAGAAAAATATATGTAAAGATTAGATTTTGATTTATTCCTTGAGCAAGAATTTGAGGAAAAAATGGAAAAGATCTTATTTTTGTTCTATTTTGTTAATGTAAGAGGTGAGATTAGAAATCAAAATACATCCCAAGTTTGCTTGCCCATGAATTGCGGGTAAAAGAGGCTTAGGTTTGAGGTTTTGTATTGTATTTATATTAACGTGCTTGCATGAGTTGAGGATCGAGGAATTATTCCTTTCTTGACTATAATATATTGGTGTTTGCTGTTTGTACACGAAACAACTGATTATATCATAATTTAAAGATGGTATTTTTTCTTAAAAAATTGCAAATTGTAACGTGGTCCTATGTTTTGTTGTGTTAAGTACTATGTATCTAATGACAGGTAATTAGGTGGCATGTAAAAGGAGTAATATTCCGTATTAACTAATAAGGAATCCATCATTTAATTTTTTACGCTGATAATTTAAAAACGAAGACCTTGAGTGACTTACAGTTTGTGTATATTTCTTTTCCACGCAAAGTTTTTATTTCTTTTATTTTTAATGAAATCGCATGTTTGATGCGTATAACGAAAACCATGGAGGTCCAAATTTGTATTGTCAAAACTTGAAATTGATTACTAATGTTACAGATAAATTAAACATGAAGCAATGGTGAAGATGATAACTCAAAATTGTGAATTGCTAAGGAAAGTAACCATACACGTCGTACTCTGAAACAACCTGTCTACCTTGTGCCAAACTGCAGATTGAGTCTCTAGAAGTTTCCTTGCTTTTTCCTGTAATATTGGCCTTGATCTTACACTTCCACCATGAATCTGTACCATGAGGGAAAGAAAAGTGTAACGTTATAGTGGGTCCAAATGGAAAATGAATTACATAAACAGAGAAGATTGTTCATATTTTTCATTGAAGATGTTATAGATTTGCAGAATCTTATTTTGTGGCACCTTTAAGAACAATCTCATCAGGGCCTGTATGAATTCAAAGTTGTTTGTGCAATAATCAAGCAGAAGTTCAATGTAATAGAGTTCTGGCCTCTTTCTCGGTTCATGATCATCACCATCGTCCTCGTCGATAATCTGAAGCATCCTAAGCTCCATATCCAAGGCCGACGGAGACAGATTCTTGATATATTCTGTAAACGCTGGAACTGAAAAAGGTACACGCAAATGAATATTGTGAGCGAATTTTCAGATGTTCAATAATGAAGCAACGCACACAATTAGAACTAAACATGCAAGTCTTAGACACAAGTAACTGCAAACTTACAGTTTTTTTCCTCGGCAGCAGACCTGAGAATCTGCAAGAAATGAGATTCACGAAAATCAATTCTTCCTGGCTTCTCTGAATCATGGGATTGATTATCTTTCTCATCATGGGAAGATTCTCTCGGTTTGAACAATATCTCGCCAGAAGAAGAGGGAATTGATGGCAAGAAAAAAGGAGCCTTTTCGGGTTTCTTTAGTGGCTCAATCGGTTTGTTCCTCTCCATTATAACGTCTAAATTGACCAAGCTTTGCCACTGGCTCTTAGGCAACATTGAAAGCGTGACAAGATCGGGTATCTGTTGATGCATTTCTGACAAGTCTTGAGAACTTATTCTGTCCACGTCGAGATCCATGGAATCATCCAAGATAGATCCAGTAAATGGTGGGTTTAACTTGACCTTCTCAAAGTTACCCACTGAAGAATTACCATCCGAAGACACAGAAGGTAGCTTGATACTCACGACATTCTTGCCGCTCCCATAATTATCAGCTTTGGTGGCAGCGGAAAACATCAACTGATTGGCCCAAAGATACATCCCATTGTGGCCCACGTGGGTTGTTGCCAAAAAGTCCATATTCGGGGACAGGGACAATGCTTTTACAGATATATCAACATGCATAGCATCTATTTGCCGAGCCAAGATTACATCCCAGATTCTAAGAGTCCATCCATACTAGAACTCAGAAGCCATCTTCCATCCTCACTAAAGCACATATCGGTTATTCTATCTACATGACCTTCAAACTTTCGGACCATCCTCAATGCAACGACATCAAATAAACGGATAACCCAATCATCTGACGCAATAGACAGAAGGCCACTGTAGCGATGGTATACAATCTTAACCAGCGAGCCACCTATTTCTATTCTGGATTTTAATGCACGGCCCTTAAAATCCCAAACTTTTACATTCCCATGGTAACCAGCACTGATCATGAGGGTATTTGTTGAATCACAAGCAACACCAACTACTTCTCCATTATGAGCGCAGGGTTTTCTTTCGGAGTTATCGATGTAAGTGCCTCGATTAAGTCCTGACTGGAGATTAAATCGCTCAATCCAACCACCTTCGGTCCCTACAACTGCAAAGTTCCGCATGCACTGATTGCACAGGCCTTAACCGGGGTGGGATCATCTGGGTTAGGTGATAGGATGTGCTCCCCGATGACCGAGCCTTTAAGCTTCCATACATATGCTTGAGGTGTATCCATGTGACATGTAACTACATTAGACCAATCACGTTCCCGAAATTCACAAACATCAATGCAATCACTGGCTTCAGCTTCAACTCCATTTCGTTCACCTTGAGTTTTCTCGCCCTTTTGGTTACGTGTCCTTGAGCAAGTTCCTTACTGTTGACATAATAAACTTGATTTGGGCCTTGATAATTATTAGTATAGATTTAGCATTTTGGCTTAGGAGAATAATTAGCCCAGAAGCTTTAAGATAAATATCTAGGATATTCCTATAGAAATATCTAGGATATTTTTGTAGAGAAATCTAGGAGAAATCTAGATTAGTGACATGTGGCTTAACCTTAAGGGAGGTGCCCCTAGTATAAATAGGGGTGATGGGTTAGCATTTTGCATCAAGCAAAAATCAAAACAATATCAAGTGTGTTGTAATATAAAGCCTCTTCCTCTAAACACTAAACCTATCAAGTTCCTCCCTTCCGATAACTCCTAATTTCCAACAAAATGGTATCAGAGCTAGAAGATCCTACGGCGATGGCGAGCGGCATGGTTCCCTTCCAAGTCCCGACACTCAACAAGAGCAACTATGATAATTGGAGTATCAAGATGAGGGCGCTCCTTGGATCACAAGACGTATGGGATATCGTTGAGAAAGGCTACGTCGAGCCGGAGAAAGAAGAAGGCCAATCTCAAGCTCAAAATGATAGTTTGAGAGAATTGCGAAAGAGAGACAAGAAAGTTCTCTATCTAATCTATAAAGGATTAGACGGCGACGCTTTCGAGAAGATTTCGGAAGCAAAGACCGCCAAGGAAGCATGGGAGAAGCTTCAAACGTCGTATAAAGGAGCGGATCCGGTAAAAAAGGTACGTCTTCAAACTTTAAGAGCCGAGTTTGAAGCCTTGCATATGATACAAGATGAAGTTGTGTCGGACTACTTCTCGAGGGTATTAGCAATAACTAATCAACTAAAGAGAAATGGAGAGAAACTTGATGATGTTAGAATCATGGAGAAAATCCTTCGCTCGCTAGACCCGAAGTTTGAGCACATCGTAGCTATCATAGAAGAAACTAAAGATTTAGAGAAAATGACGATGGAGCAATTATTGGGCTCATTGCAAGCTCATGAAGAGAACAAAAGGAAGAAGGAAGGAATTGTAGAACAACTATTTAAGTTGCAAGTTGATCCTACAAAAGAAAGGGATAATAATGAAAAATATCAAGGACGAGGCTGCGGACGAGGTCAAAGAGGAGAACGAGGAGGAGGTCGTGGACATGGATACGGACGAGGTTGGAGGCCCAACGATGACGACAACAACAATCATCAAAGAAGAGATAGCTCAACAAGAGGTCGTGGGAGAGGTAACCCAAGATCAATGTATGATAAATCGAAAGTTAAGTGTTACAATTGCGAGAGGTTTGGGCACTATTCTTCCGAGTGTAGAGTACCTAAACATAAAGTTGAGGAGAAGGCCAACTACGTCGAAGAGAAAAGTGAAGAAGATATCCTACTACTAGCCCATAAGGATGACGAAAGAGGCGAGAGCAACAAATGGTACCTAGACACCGGAGCGAGCAATCACATGTGCGGGAAAAGGAACATGTTCGTAGAGCTTGATGATTCGGTGAGCGGCAATGTTGCATTCGGGGACGAATCAAAGGTCGCAGTGAAAGGCAAAGGTAACATTATTATTCGCTTAAAGAATGGTGGACATCAATTCATCTCCAATGTCTACTACGTGCCGGAGATGAAGAGTAACATCTTAAGTCTTGGACAACTCTTAGAGAAAGGTTATGATATTCACTTAAAAGATAATAACCTTTCTATAAGAGACAGTTCAAATAAATTAATCACCAAGGTGCCGATGCAAAGGAACCGTATGTTCGTCCTCAACATCATGAACGATGTTGCGAAATGCCTCAAGACATGCTATAGATCCATCATGTTGGCATCTTCGATATGGGCATCTAAACTTTGGCGGACTAGAATTGCTATCGGAAAAAGACATGGTGAAAGGATTGCCATCCATCAACCACCCCAATCAAGTATGCGAAGGATGCTTAGTCGGAAAGCAGTTCAAGAAGAGTTCTCCAAAAGAGTCGAGCTCGAGAGCTAAAAGACCGTTGGAGTTAATTCATGCTGACGTGTGTGGACCGATCAAGCCGAGCTCACTTGGTAAGAGTAACTACTTCCTTCTCTTCGTCGATGACTTTTCAAGAAAGACATGGGTATACTTCTTAAAGCACAAATTGGAAGTATTCGAGAACTTCAAGAAGTTTAAAGCCCTCCTTGAGAAAGAAAGTGGCCTCAAGATTAAAGCAATGAGATCCGATCGTGGATGAGAATTCACTTCGATGGATTTCAGAAGTATTGTGAGGAGCACGGAATCAAACGACCCCTGACGGTACCAAGATCCCCCCAACAGAATGGAGTAGCAGAGAGAAAGAACAGAACAATCCTCGACATGGCTAGGAGCATGCTCAAGAGTAAGAAGTTACCGAAGGAGTTTTGGGCAGAAGCAGTCGCATGTGCAGTCTACCTCTCTAGTCGATCTCCAACAAAGAGTGTGTGGGGAATGACGCCACAAGAAGCATGGAGTGGTAGGAAACCCGACATATCCCATCTAAGAGTCTTCGGATGCATAGCCCACGTGCACATTCCAGACGAGAAACGAAGCAAATTGGACGACAAAAGTGAGAAGTACATCTTCATAGGCTATGATAACAACACCAAGGGATACAAACTCTACAACCCGAAGACAAAGAAGACTATTATCAGTCGAGATGTGATATTCGACGAAGAAGGAGAATGGGATTGGAACACATGCAGAGGTGAGTACAATTACACTCCATTCCTTGAAGAAAATAACAAAGAACAGCCAAGAATCGAGCAAGTGGAAGACGATCCCACTACTCCAATGGCGTCACCGACTGCGAGTTCAGAAGATGAAAACTCAAGCGAGAGAAACCCCCGCTTCAGAAGCCTAAAAGAGATATATGGAGTACCAGAAGATCAAGATAACCTAACCCTCTTCTGTCTCTTTGTGGACAGTGAGCCGATGAACTTTCAAGAAGCCGTGAGAAATAAGAACTGGAAAGACGCCATGGATGAAGAAATTAAGGCGATCGAGAAAAACGACACATGGGAGCTAACAACACTTCCAAAGGGGCATAAAGCGATTGGCTTAAAGTGGGTGTATAAGGCAAAGAAAAATGCCAAAGGAGAAGTTGAACGATACAAGGCAAGATTGGTGGCTAAAGGCTACAGTCAAAGAGCGGGGATCGACTATGACGAGGTATTTGCTCCAGTCGCTCGACTAGAAACTGTTCGACTAATAGTATCTTTGGCAGCTCAGAACAATTGGAGAATTCATCAAATGGATGTGAAGTCCGCCTTTCTGAATGGAGTTCTTGAAGATGAAGTATATATAGAGCAACCGCAAGGATATAAAGTAGCTGGAGAAGAAGACAAGGTTCTAAGATTGAAGAAAGCTCTTTACGGGTTGAAGCAAGCACCAAGAGCTTGGAACTCACGGATTGACAAGTACCTTCAAGGAAGAAAGTTCATCAAGTGTCCATACGAGCATGCACTCTACATCAAAATACAAGGTAACGATATCTTAATCGTATGCTTGTATGCGGACGACTTAATCTTCACAGGCAGCAACCCAAGCATGTACGAGGACTTTAAAAGTGAGATGACCAGAGAGTTCGAAATGACCGACATCGGGCTTATGGCGTACTATCTTGGAATCGAAGTGAAACAAAGTGACAACGGGATTCTCATAACTCAAGAAGGTTATGCTAAGGAAGTACTCAAGAAATTCAAAATGGATGATGCAAATCCCGTCGACACACCAATGGAATGTGGTTCTAAGTCAACCAAGCATGGAGAAGGTGAAAAAGTGGACCCGACATTCTTTAAGAGCTTGGTTGGAAGTATAAGGTACTTGACGTGCACAAGACCCGATATTTTATATGCGGTTGGAGTCGTTAGTCGACATATGGAAACTCCAACAACGACTCACTTGAAGGCGGCAAAGAGAATTCTCCGATACATCAAAGGTACGACTAGCTATGGCCTGCACTACACAAGTTCTAATGAGTTCAAGCTCGTCGGATATAGTGATAGTGACTGGGGAGGAAATATCGATGACCGCAAAAGTACAAGTGGCTTTGTGTTTTACATGGGAGACACTACCTTCACATGGATGTCAAAGAAGCAACCGATCGTTACCCTCTCTACATGTGAAGCGGAGTATATGGCGGCTACCTCATGTGTATGTCATGCAGTTTGGCTTCGCAATCTGCTTAAAGAGCTGGGAATTCCTCAAGAAGAGCCAACTAAGATTCATGTGGATAATAAGTCGGCAATAGCGTTGGCCAAGAACCCAGTCTTCCATGATCGGAGCAAGCACATCGATACGCGCTACCATTATATAAGAGAGTGCATTACAAGGAAGGATGTTGAAATGGAGTACGTGAAGTCCAAAGATCAAGTAGCCGATATTTTCACCAAGCACTCAAGAAGGAAGACTTCATACGACTACGAAGTATGCTCGGAATGGCAAATCAAGTTTAAGGGGGGGTGTAGAAATAACAAACTTGATTTGGGCCTTGATAATTATAAGTATAGATTTAGCATTTGGGCTTAGGAGAATAATTAGCCCAAAATCTAGAAGCTTTAAGATAAATATCTAGGATATTCCTATAGAAATATCTAGATATTTTTGTAGAGAAATCTAGGAGAAATCTAGATTAGTGACATGTGGCTTAACCTTAAGGGAGGTGCCACTAGTATAAATAGGGGTAATGGGTTAGTATTTTGCATCAAGCAAAAATCAAAACAATATCAAGTGTGTTGTAATATAAAGCCTCTTCCTCTAAACACTAAACCTATCAAGTTCCTCCCTTCCGATAACTCCTAATTTCTAACACTTACTTCGTTGATCCTGAATAATAGAGAAAAGGCGGAAAGCACGATCTTGGCCAGCAGAGAGGATATTTGTCCCATTTGCATGGAATTCGATACATAGAGGGGGAGCACTATGCCCTTTTCCAAAGCTGCGAAGATAAGGGTCAACGTCATCAGCCTGGAAAACCCAGAATTTTATAGAGTTGTCAGTAGAAGAACTAAGCAGCACTGGTTCCTGAGCCAGAAAGTGAAGCGAAACAATGGAAGAGTCATGGGCCACAATAGTGACAGACTTAAGTCTCCTTTTCTCGAGATTCCAAATGTTTATGATACCAGACGAACCACCAGATGCTAAAAGAGGCTCCCCATCGGTCCTGAATAATAAAGAAGTGACGGGATCGCGAGCCGAATGAGCGAATGTTACAGTCTCTTCATCGTACTGAATAATGTGAATGTGAATTTTTCCATCTGAACAACCAGCAGCAACAACATGCAGCGCTGGGGAGTTCACACAGCAAGACACGGCTGAATTTCACCCTTTGAATTCGTATATCATTCGCTTGTTCTTGATGTTCCAAAGTTGCAAGGAACCTTCTTGACTTCCAATAAGTACCTGTTGAAATGCATCATCAATATGAAATCGAAAAAAGTTTTTGACAATTGACATGCATAACTATCTGCGTTTATGTTAGGACATTACCTTATCCAAATAAGTATCTGGGTGCATCAAGCAGGTTGGGGTAAAGTTGCTTTCTAACAATATATGACCAACTGGAGACGGATTCACTTTTAGGCCTTTAAATTCCCAGATGAAGATTCTCCCTTTGACGTCCATGCTTAAGACATTATCACCAAAAACAAGCAAATAATTGATCTAGGCATTATGGCTTTCCCAGGGTGCCACCTGTTGAATCACAAAACTGTATTACTTCCCTGTGATAGCTTAGAAGTGTGGCAGGCAACACAACACACAGATGCCAAACTATTCGCATTGACACAACACATAAGGCAAAGCATAAAAACATATTCATGAACGCAATCTTCTGCAAAAAGCTCAAGTGAAATACCAGTTTGGTGCGCGAGAAAACCGCTATATTATGCCCATAGGCAGCAAATGTGTACTCTCGATAAGCTGCCAATGCTCTTATTTTCTTTGGAAGTTGAGGACCTACATATCAACATAAAGCAACGCTACTATCATTGCAATCCATTAGTTCACACAGCAACCGCTCGCTGAAAGGACAATGAACTACCGCAAATTAAGTTAAACAGGAAACCACAAGACTTAGTGATAATAACCAAAGCCTTAGGCTTACTGGCAGATTCCAGCTTGAAGAAGGCGTCTCTCTTCCTCTGAAGAAACATAATCATATAAACAAACGTTAGCTCTTCCTCGTAACACTCCAATCAAAATAAAACAAATACATATATAATGTGTGTGTGGAGTAAGAAACAGGCCCCTGCGGTTTTAAACAACTTGTGGAGTTATGTGTGTGTGGAGTAAGAAACAGGCCCCTGCGGTTTTAAACAACTTGTGGAGTTGAAAGGCTTTGCCGACGGGTACTGTGACGAAAGTCTCGGCGTTTTGCCGGCGTACGGCGAACGGCACGTTAGTTGTTACTGATGTGTCCAGCATTGAATATTCAACCATGTGCAAGGTCTACACACGCAAATGAGCAAAATGTATGCAGTGACGTTTACTATTTTGGATCTTAGCTTGGGAATTTAGCTATAAAAGGGCACTATGGTTTCAATGATAGAACACCCCAAATTGAGAGAAAGAGAGCGAGAGAGAGAGAGAGAGAAAATGAGAAAGAAAAGAAAAAAAGGAAATCTTGTCCGGGTGGATAAGGGTGAGAGCGGGTGTAGTTTTTACTAGGTAGTTGAGAGTTGGTACAAAAACATTACCCGGGTGGGTAAGGGGTCTCGGGTTTTGGGTTTAAACACGAGCGTTATTTTGTACGGTGTAATATTCTCAAATATAGTAAAACTATTGTCTCTCTGTGGATGTAGGCGGTATTGGCCGAACCACGTATCGATGTTCTTTCGGTGTCATTTCGACTTTAATTAATATCGCGATAAATTGTCGCGGGGTCCAAATACAACTACCGCTGGCCCGGAATTAAATATTACCGCTCAACCCCAACAAGTGGTATCAGAGCCAAACCCTGATGGTATTCTGAGTATGCTCTGTGGTTGCAGTTGTGTCTGATCTTCCACATCAGAAAAGATATCATAAGGGAACGTCGATCGGGGGGAGCCAATGTCAGAGCGAGGTTCAACGAGGTGATGCCTTGTACTGAAGAAATGATGGTACAAGATGGTTATCGTTGATGGTATGCTCGGTGTGGGCGGAGCTTGTGCGGCGGTGGAGTTTTGGCGAGTTATGGCAATAGTACTGTGTCGCTAGCTGTTGCTGGGAATTATCTGATCAGTACTATTTGGATCGGGCTGTTGAATCCGTGCAAGGATAATAGCGACAGATGATAGCGAAGTGCGACAATGTGCTGGTGCGGGATGTTTCACTCTGCGGCAGAAAAGAGTGAAGGATGTGCTCATTTGTCAAGGCTAGGGTGATAAGCTTTGATGGGAGACGAGAAAAAGTCGGAGTAAATGCCGGAAATTTTGGGGTCAAGATGTGTCAGAGAGGAAGAAGTAAGGCCCTCTTGCTTCTTACCTCGCTTCCTGATTCTGGTGATCATTTGATCACAACCATCCAGTACGAGACGGTGCAAACGGTGGATGGTGGAGTCAACTCTTTTGGAGCAAGAAAAGAGAAGGCGGTCAAATTATGGTGATAGTCGGGCGTTGACTATTGTTCAGAGTGAATCATAGAGGAATGTGATACGCCAGGAAATTTGGAGACAGCAGCATGTCCAAATCCAGGTGGCGGGAAGGGCATGTGATGTTGCATGTGTAGTGAGCCGGGACACATCAGGAGAAATTGTCCGACTTGGAGGAAGAAGGACAAGCGGCTAGGAAAATTCCACAACGGAGGTAGCACACAGTTTATCTTAGAGACGTTCTCACAGTCTCTAATGATAGCGCTCGTTCTCAGGAAGAAGGATACTAAATTCGGGTTTGCTCGAAGAGCATATTTTGATACGTTCAAGGAAACGCGAACAGTTTTTCGATCTCCATGGGCCGATGGATATCGTTGTGTTGTTCGCTGTATTGGAACGGGGAAGATCAAAATGGTTGATGGAGCGGTACGCATTTTGGGAAGTGTGGCGTTGTCCCAAAGTTGCGTAGAATTTAATATTCTCGAGCCGGTCAGATTCCAGGGATATGGGGTTTCATAGCAGGGGGAGTCTGGGAAATCACACATAGGCGGAAATGGTCCTACCAAAGGGACAAGAGTGCAAAGGTTTGTATCGTCAGGACGTGAGTATGGTATATACTCAAAATTCGACGGGTTCCCGAAAATCGCGCGCGTGGTATAAAGGCAGACGATGGTGAGAAGGAAAGTCCTGCTGGTGAAGGGGTTGCATCGAAGTTCCTCTTCGGAAATCGACGGGTCGAGTCGGTTCAACATAGCTGCACATAAGATTGATCGCTGGATGAATCAAGTAGGGTAGGATCAGAATTCTTGATTCGGATTATGTGTAGGTGCTATAAAGAAGGCGAATAGACGTTCGTGGTATTTACGAACGGGTTATTCTCATTCTCAGGCTCACTGGAGTGCTCTCTGGAGAAGATGCTTAATGTGATTGGAGGGGGAGAATTGTTAGGTCCAGCCACATGAGAAGACTTTGAAAAGTCATATGAAATAGGCCAAATGATATGACGCATGGCATTACGTTTGGAGCTCTCATTTGCCTATATAAAGGCATGTAATGATCATTTTATAAACCACCCCAAATACAAGTACGAAAGAGAGAGAGAGAGTGGAGTGAGAGAGAGAGAGAGAAAATGAGAGGTAAAAAGAAAAAGAAAAAAAAGAAATCTTGTCCGGGTGGATAAGGGTGAGAGCAGGTATAGTTTTTACTAGGTAGTTGAGAGTGGGTACAAAAACATTACCCGGGTGGGTAAGGGGTCTCGGGTTTTGGGTTTAAACACGAGCGTTATTTTGTACGGTGTAATATTTTCAAATATAGTAAAACTATTGTCTCTCCGTGGATGTAGGCGGTATTGGCCGAACCACGTAAAAATCTCGGTGTTCTCTCTTGTTGTCATTTCGACTTTATAATATCCTGATAAATT
Organism: Craterostigma plantagineum; assembly: GCA_027422505.1. NCBI lineage: Eukaryota > Viridiplantae > Streptophyta > Magnoliopsida > Lamiales > Linderniaceae > Craterostigma > Craterostigma plantagineum. The sequence continues at coordinate 315,439 of JAPQWV010000117.1, forward strand.
GTCGCGGGGTCCAAATACAACTACCGCTCAGAATTAAATATTACCGCTCAACCCCAACAATGTGCTGGTGCGGGAGGCTGTTGAATCTCTGCAAGGATAATAACGATGGATGACAGCAAAGTGCGACAATGTGCTGGTGCGGGAGGTTTCACTCTGCGGCAGAGAAGAATGAAGGTTGTACTCGTTTGTCAAGGCTGGGCGATAAGCTTTGATGGGAGACGAGGAAAAGTCGGAGTAAATGACGGAAATTTTGGGGTCATGATGTGTCGGAGAGGAAGAAGTAAGGCCCTGTTGCTTCTTACCTCACTTCCTGATTCAGGTGATAATTGGATCACAACCATCCGGTACGAGAAGGCGCGGACGGTGGATGGTGGAGTCAACTCTTTTTGGAGCATGAAAAGAGAAGGCGGTCAAATTATGGTGATAGTTGGACGTTGGCTATACACGGAGAGAGTCGTAGAGGAAGGTGTCACGCCAGGGGATTTGGAGACAGCAGCAGGTCCAAATCTAGGTGGTGGGAAGGGCATGTGATGCTACAGTGTGGTGAGCCGGGACACGTACGGACAAGCGGCTAGGAAAATTCCACAACGGGGTAGCACACAGTTTATCTTAGAGACGTTCTCACAGTCTCTAATGATGGCGCTCGTTCTCAGGAAGAAGGATATTAAATTCGGGTTTGCTCCAAGAGCATATTTTGATACGTTCAGTGAAATGCGAACAGTTTTTCGATCTCCATGGGCCGATGGATATCGTTGTGTTGTTCGGTGTATTGGAACGGGGAAGATCAAAATGGTTGATGGAGCGGTACGCATTTTGGGTGGTGTGGCGTTGTCCCAAAGTTGCGTAAAATTTAATATTCTCGAGCCGGTCAGATTCCAGGGCTATGGGGTTTCATAGCAGGGGGAGTCTGGGAAATCACACATTGGCGGAAATGGTCCTACCAGAGGGAGAAGAGTGCAAAGGTTTGTATCGTCTGGATGTGAGTATGATATATAATACTCAGACTTTGATGGGTTCACGAAAATCGCTAGCGTGGTATAAAAGCAGACTATGGTGAGAAGGAAAATCCTGCTGGAGAAGGGGTTACATCGAAGTCCCTCTTCGGGAATCGACGAGTCGAGTCGGTTCAACATAGCTGCACATAAGATTTGAATGAATCAAGTGGGGTACGAAATTCTTGATTCTGATTGTGTAGGTGCTACAAAGGAAGGCCAATGGACGTTCGTGGTCAATACGAACGGGTTACTCTCATACAGACTCGCTCGGATGGACACTTGGTGGTGCTTAATAATGCTGGAGGGGGAGATTGATGTGTCCAGCATTGAATATTCAACCATGTGCAAGGTCTACACACGCAAATGAGCAAAACGTATGCATTGACGTTTACTATTTTGGATCTTAGCTTGGGAATTTAGCTATAAAAGGGCACTATGGTTTCAATGATAGAACACCCCAAATTGAGAGAAAGAGAGCGAGAGAGAGAGAGAGAGAGAAAATGAGAAAGAAAAGAAAAAAAGGAAATCTTGTCCGGGTGGATAAGGGTGAGAGCGGGTGTAGTTTTTACTAGGTAGTTGAGAGTTGGTACAAAAACATTACCCGGGTGGGTAAGGGGTCTCGGGTTTTGGGTTTAAACACGAGCGTTATTTTGTACGGTGTAATATTCTCAAATATAGTAAAAAAATTGTCTCTCTGTGGATGTAGGCGGTAGTGGCCGAACCACGTAAAATCTCGATGTTCTTTCGGTGTCATTTCGACTTTAATTAATATCCCGATAAATTGTCGCGGGGTCCAAATACAACTACCGCTGGCCCGGAATTAAATATTACCGCTCAACCCCAACAGTTACGTATCTGATTGCACGGTACGGCTCGAATATTCCCATCTTGCCGATTGCAGACTAACGACGAAAATGTTTTTCTGACCTCATGGGGTTTTCAATGGAAAAGAGCCAATAGGGTTTAAGAGGGAATAGTGGGCAATTCTAATGCCACAAACGGCGCCGCTTTAGCGCAAGAGTGTGCTGTACATGTATAACAATAGAATTCTCGGAAATTACCGATAA